>PTEX01000065.1:2783292-2901764 GCA_003342815.1 Eudromia elegans
GTGGGTGTGGGTGTAGGGGGCGAGAGGTGCAGGTGCAGAATGGATGTGTTGCAGGTGTGTGTGCTTGTAAATAAGAGTCACAGGAGAGAGCTATGTAAGTGGTACGCCCGAGATGAAGGAAGAAAACAGAACTACATTTGAGCAGGGTTTCCCTGGGGAAACTAACTTGGATTCTGAAAATGAAATTGTCTTTTGTAAATTGTTTCTCTTGTATTTAAGGAAACAAGACTTTGTGTACACTCAGCAATAAGTACCTGTCTTTCATCATCAGTTCTTCCTAAGACAAATAAATCAGCAAGAGGAACAAATTGTTTTCTATTACTTAGTCAAATTAGGGGCACTTAATATGTAAGAGATGTTCCTGAAAATGTTATCAAGGGCATTGTATCTGAAGAGATTTCAGGTCTGCAAATGGAAGTTGTCATATAAATAAATCACTTTATTAATTATTTTGAACACGTAGATTGTTTTATTAATGTCATAAAATGAAAGGTTAAGAAATTCTGTTGCAGGTGCTAACAGCATTTACTTGAAATGTGAAACTGAAAATTACTCTTAAGGCTAACTTGTTCAGATACTGTAATTCATACTGGACTAGAAGTTTGAAGAGAAATGTTATATTTATATAATTATCACAGTGGGGAAGTTCAATAAGATAAATTAATAACAAAAAAATTCCTTAGGAACAGGAACAGTATCTCAGGCTTAAACCTCTTAAGACTTCTTAAATAGGCCTGAGCTTTGGAAAAACAGTAATTCCAAATAATTGGCTGCTCAGGTTTCATTGGAAATTTTATGAAATATACTCCAAGCAAACAAGAGAGTCAAACTTATGCACAGCAGTTCCTACAAGATGGAAGAGATGACACCTTAGAGATAAAATTTTTAAAATGACAGTAACAGTTTAGCTAGACAAGTATTTCTTTGTCAGTTCCAGGTCTGGTTGTCATCTGAGAAAAATTTTCACTAACTGTTATAATAGATGCAGCTGAATAGAAAAGATTTATAGAAATTAAGTATAGAATGAGGAGCTTTAGTGAGAGAAGATACAGATCAGAGGGAAGATACAAAGTCTATTTCCTTGTTCTGTTATAAGAGAGCACATTGTATTTTGCTCTGCAGGCTTCAAATGTAAGAATAGCAGGGTCCATTCTCTCACAGAGTAAGAGAAGATCATACGGCAGACTGACTAACAGAGTATTTCATATTCTGTTTTCTTGCTGAGTAGCAACTAGATATAGATATACAATTAGATATACAGATAGACATTATTTGAGATAGTGGGGTTATACCAAAAATACTGTTTGCATTTCATTTTGAGATCCCTAACCCTATATACAAACAAAATAAAAACAGTTGCTCAAAAGTGTGCAGATGGTTACATAAAAATAAATATACAGGCATAAATGAAACCAAAAATTGTATTTGATAGTAATTTTTAAAGCTATCTCTTCTATTCTTCAACCACTTTGCTCTTGAGAATCTCTCCTATCAATGTGCCCATAGTTTATGTTATATATCTGACAAAAGAAACATGCTTAAGTGAGGCAGAGATAGAAAAGCCAGTATTCCTCCATGGATGCCTTACTGCATATAACACTTACTGGTACCTCCCAGCCAATACATGAACAAGTAGTGAATATTTTGGCAGCTGTTTTYTGAGCCCGGGATATATACTGGCCACCAGTTCTACAGCAGTAGCTATTGCAGGCTGGAGCATATTTTAGAAAGCACTGCACGAATATGCAGGAAGGCATCATGGTCATGTCTGTCAGGAACATGACAGACTATCCTGAGATTCTTTCAGTCCTAGAAGATGGAATATGATAAAGTGGATACAATGTGCTGCCATCCACCTGTGCCTGTACTTGTAACAGTGTGACAGTAAGCTCTCTCTCCAAGAAGGAAGGAGTCTTGGTATACAACTTCACAGAGAAATATCTTCTCAAGAAAGCATACCCACAGAGCACCCAATGGGTATATATATGTTACATATAGTATATACATATATAGATAGATATACAAAAGAATAGTACTCATTATCTGTGAGCTAAAAAACTATTTCCTCTCTAATATTGATAATTTCCTACAGACCTGGACTTCAAATTTAACAAAAAATAAATATATATATTTTTTTTCAAGGATTTGGATTGTTCTCATTCTTTCTTGTTTTCAGTCAAACTAAAAACCTTTCCCGGTCTCTGGAATTCTGATAATCAGCAATCAAATTATAGGAAATTAAATTAGATTAAATTATAGCAAAATAAATTAAATTAAATGTTAGTTACTGTTGTATAAAAGTTACCCACTTATATTTATTGTAGAATCATAGAATCACAGAATCACAGAATGCTTAAGGTTGGAAGGGACCTCTAGAGGTCATCCAGTCCAACTCACTTGCTCTAGCAGGGACAACTAGAGTACAGGGCACAAGGTTTGGAAGATCTCCAGAGAAGAAGACTCCACAACCTCTCTGGGCAGCCTGTGCCAGGGTTCTGTCACCCTCACAGGAAAGAAGTTCTTCCTCACATGGACATGGAACTGCCTGTGTTTCAACTTGCACTCATTATCATTTGTCCTATCACTGACCAACACTGAGAAGAGTTGGGCCCCCTCCTCCCTATGTTCACCCTTCAGGTACTTATACATATTGATCAGCTCTCCTCTTAGTCTTCTCCAGGCTAAATAGGCCCAGCTTGTTTAATCTTTCTTCATACAATAGGTACTCCAGTCCTTTAATCATCTTTGTCGCTCGTCACTGGACCCTCTCCAGAAGCTCCATGCCCCTCATGTACTGGGAAGCCCAGAACTGCACCCAACACTCCAGGTGCAGCTGCATCAGAGCTGAGTAGAGGGGCATGATCCCCTCCCTCAACCTGTTGGCAACTCTCCTCCTGATGCCAGCCAGGATCCCGTTGGCCTTCCTAGCTATGAAGGCACATTGCTGGTTCATTGTTAACTGGTCAACCAGGATTCCTAAATCCCTCTCCGCAGAGCTGCTTTCCAGCAGGTCAGCCCCTAATTTGTCCTGGTGTCTGGGGTTATCCCTCCCCAAGCGCAGAACCATGCACTTGTCCTTGTTGAATMTCATGAGGTTCCTCTCTGCTCAACTCCTCAACCTGTCCAAGTTCCTCTGGATAGCAGCACAGACCTCTGGAGCATCGGCCACTCCATCCATTTTGGTGTCATTTGTGAACTTCCGTTGCCATCATCCAGCCARCCAGTCACTCCATCATAGAAGGCTRTCAGGCTTGTCAAACATGACTTCCCCTTAGTGAATCCATGCTGATTACTCCTGACCACCTTCTTTTCCTTGATACTTGAGTCCCTATCTGGTTAAACCCAATACCTTGGTCTTTTATTTTTAACTTGTTTTATTATTTTTGCTGAATAATCCTTTAGTTAATCATATATCTTAGCAGCAGTTTATCTAAGGTTCTGGACAGCAGCCTTTATAGATATCTATTCTTTCTATAGTTCCTTTTTAAAAAACTTTTATCAGTTTATAGAATAATTTTGTATCTCTCTCACTTGCTAGTCACCATGAGGGGAGAAAGCCTGGGGAAAATGACACAAGYGACAAAATCCTACCCAGCCTCAAAAGACAAATTTTCAGCATCTTGCATTTGCTGTATTGCCTAGTGCCTTAGGTGTCAATTTTTTTTTTTTGTATTATTGATTTCTGTCTTATTATTTGTTGTATTAATTGCTTTTAACTCCCATATTGGCTGATGCATCTTTGGCTGTCTGTATATTTGTCTTTTAGCTCCGATATTGACTGCTGCCTTATTACTTGTCATAGTACAATCTGTTTACTTCTGTCTTTCTATAGAATTATTTGTTACTTTCCTACTCCTATTGATCAGCTGCTGTGTGTTTAATTTTACTGTCTTTCGCCTTTGCCCTGCCACTTACCTCACATTGTTTTGCTCTTTAAATTTTACATCTTTCAAGTTTTCTGTAGTTTAGGCCTCTCATTATATCTGTTGACATGACCTTCCTAAGTCTCTCTTGTATCTTTCCCTTTTCCTTTTATATCCTATACTTCTCTCCCCACTATTTTCTTCTGACAAGGAATTCTGTTTCTTCAGCTTTTCTGAGATTTTATTTATCTTCTGCCTTAAAAAGGAAATCCTCTTTCAGATCCTTCTTTCATCATTTCACCTGTGTCCTCATCTATCCCTCGTTACTAACTGTCCAAAAATGTCAACCTTTCCTGCCAGTACTAGTCATGTTCCCACTTCCTTGCTCTCCTCTTCTTCCAACAAGCTTCATAATGGTCAGCTGTGTTCATATTTCAGAATTTTACTTGAAACTACAGTCTACAAGGTGGCTGGACAAACTGATTAATAATTGAATAAGGATATTCAGATGGTTGTTCTCTGTGCCCTGTTTCTCATATCCTTAAAAAAATATATAAATGCAGTAAACATGCAGAGCGACTTTATAAACTTTTAAGCAAAATTTCAAAAAAAGTGTAATTTTTTTTATTTTTCCTGGGAAAAGGAAAAGTACAAGTATTAGACATCCAGACCCTGATAGACCATATGGAGAGATGTGTATGTGTGTGTGTGTGTGTCTCACTTAGCATGGATTGTCACGAGGCTGTCTCTTTGAGATAACTCAAGAATACCACTTCTGTGAAACAATTCACCACAGTGAATTCTGATTTTCATCATATACAGATAACAGACACAAAAGTCCCTATTTATGTAATAAGGACTGGYGTTTTAAATGCTGCAAAAGAGTCAGTGTTTTCAATTAAATTATTTGCTTTTGCCATTTGTGGCTCATTATATTTCCCATTTCTGCCTATCACAATGAAATTTGGAGAATGACTTTACATATTTTAATATAATATTTGAACCAGAGAATTTACCAGGCAGTATTTGATACTGTCTTATTTATTACATTTTCTTAGCAAAGACAGGAAGAAAAKCATGTGTCTTAGGTGGCCAGTTGTGCTCAATGACTTATGAACAGCAAAGAAGTCAAAGGAAAGAGTTCAGAAGACATCTATTTGCTGAAACATGTCTGAATAAATTGTTCAAAGAARTATAAATAATGAACACATTCATTAAAAACATGGTCCAAGAACAATTAACAAAACTGAAAAGAAAAAGGTTAAACTGATCAAATGGCAGGGAAAAATTCAACTAGTTCTAGTAATTGTTGAAGTCTTTTGGACTTCTCTAGTTAACTACTTGAGTGTCAAGCATATATCACAGAGTCACAGAATGGTTAAGGTTGGAAGGGATCTTTAGAGATCGTCTAGTCCTCCCCTCCAATCAAGCAGGGACACCCAGAGCATAGGGCACATGGTGGCATCCAGGAAGGTCTGGACGATCTCCAGAGAAGGAGATTCCACAACCTCTCTGGGCAGCCTGTKCCAGGACTCTGTCGCCCTCACAGTAAAGAAGATCTTCCTCACATGGAGATGGAACTTCCTGTGATTTAATTTATACCCTTTACCCCTTGTCCCATCACTGGCCACCATCAAGAATATATTGATCAGATCTCCTTTCAGTCTTATCTTCTCCATGCTAAACAGGCCTAGCTCACTTAGTCTTTCTTACTACAACAGATGCTCCAGTTCCTTAATCAGCTTCCTTGCTGTACTGCTCTACCTCTCTAAAAGTTCCACATCTCTCTTATACAGAGCAGCCCAGAACTCCACCCAATACTCCAGGTGAAGCCTCATCAGAGTTGAGTAGAGAGGAATGGATTGCCATCCAGCCAGTTTTCAATCCACCTCACTATCCACTCATCTAACCCACACTTCCTGAGCTTCCCCATGAGGATATTATGGGAGATGGTGTTGAAAGCCTTGATGAAGTCAAGGTAGACAACATCCACAGCTCTCTTTTCATCCATCCAGCCAGTCATCTCATCATAGAAGGCTGTCAGGTTTGTCAAACGCAATTTCCCCCTGGTGAATCCATGATGACTACTTCTGATCAACTTCTTTTYCTTCATACACCTAGAGATGGTCTCTAGGATGAGCTCCTCCATCACCTTTCCATGGATGGAGGTGAGGCTGATTGGCCTGTAGTTTCCAGGGTTCTTCCTCTTGCCCTTTTTGAAGATTGGAGTGATGCTGGTTTCTTTCAGTCCTCCGACACCTCCCCTACTCTCCATGATCTCTCCAAGATGATGGAGAGTGCCTGAGTAACAACCCCTGCCAGTTCCCTCAGCACTCGTGGGAGTACCTCATCCAGGCCCATAGATTTACAGGAATCCAGTTTGTCTAACTAATCCCTAACCCAATCCTCCTCAACCAGCAGAAAGTCTTCCTCTCTCCTGGTTATCTCTCTTGTATCCAGGCTTTGTAGTTCATGGGGATTTAGCAGTAAAGACTAAAGCAAAGAAGGCATTTAGTAACTCTGCCTTCTCTGCAATCCTCGTCATCAAGGCACCCACAKTGCTCAGCAGTGGGCTCACATTTTCCTTAGTCTTCCTCTTGCTACTGATATATTTATAGAAGGCCTTCCTGCTGTCCCTGACATCTCTTGCTAACTCTAATTCCAAACGGGCCTTGGCCTTCCTCATTTTATCCCTGCGTTCTTTGACCATGTTCCTATATTGTTCCAATACGGTCTGGCTCTTCTTCCACATGACATACACTCTCTTTTTCTCGATGAGTTTTCCCAGCAGCTCCTCACTCATCCACACGTCTTCTGTCCATCTTGCTTGAGTTCTTTCTTGTAGKAATGCACTGATACTGAGCTTGGTTAAAGGGCAGGCTAACATGGGAGACACTGTGGTGGGTGTCTGCTACAGGCCACCTGACAAGGATGAGGCTTTCTACAGACAGCTAGAAGTTGCTTCATGGTCACAGGCCCTGGTTATCATGGGGAACTWCCCTGATATCTACTGGAAAGATAACACTGTGAGGCTCAAAGAGTCCTGGTGTTTTCTGTAGTGTGTTGAAGACAACTTTTTSATGCAGATTGTGGTGGGACCTACCAGGAGAGGTGGGCTRCTGGACCTCATACTGACTTACAGTGAGGGGCTCATTGGAGATGTGAAGGTGGGGGACAGCCTTGGCTGCAGTGATCGTGAGCTGGTGGAGTTCAGGATCCAGCGAGGAAGAGGCAGGGCTGTAAGTAGCCTTGCAATCATGGATTTCAGGAGGGCCGACTTTCGCCTCCTCAGAGACCTCCTTGGAAAGATTTCATGGGCTAGGGCTCTAGAAGGCAGAGGGTCCCAGGAGAGATGGTTAGCTTTCAAGCTGCACTGCCTCCATGCCCAGCAACAGTGCATCCCTGTGTGTAAGAAGTCAAGCAGAAGGGGCAGGAGACCTGTGCAGATGAGCAAGGAGCTTTTGGCATTGCTCAAGCAGAAGGCAGTGGTATACAAAATGTGTGGAGAAAAGGACAGGCCCCTTGGAAGAAATAGAGGAATATTGTCAGGGATTGCAGAGACGTGATCAKCAAAGCTAAGGTGTATTTAGAATGTAATCTGGTGAGAGATGTTAAAAACAACACGAAAAACTTTTTCAGATATAYTAAGAGCGAAAGGAAGGTCAGGGAAAATGTGGGTCCAGTGGTGAACAGGGTGGGTGCCCTGGTTATGAAAAACACAGAAAAAGCAGAGTTGCTGAATGGCTGCTTTGCTTCAGTGTTTACAAGGGCAGCCATTTAGAATCTCAGACCCTAGAGAGAAGAAAGGAGGACTGGASAGAGGAAGACTTGCCCTAACTAGAGGAAGATTGGGTCAGAGAGCACCTGAGGAAACTTGACATCCACAAGTCCACGAGCCTCGATGGGATGCACCCCAGAGTGCTGCGTGAGCTGGCGGATGTTGTAGCTAAGCCGCTCTGCATCATCTTTGAAAGGTCTTGGAGAACGGRGGAGGTGCAGGAGGATTGGAGGAAAGCMAATGTCACCCYGGTCTTCAAAAAAGGCAAGAAGGAGGAGCCRGGCAACTACAGGCTGGTGAGCCTCACATCCATCCCTGGAAAGGTGATGGAGCTGCTCATCCTGGCTGCTGTGTTCAGGCATATGGAGGAGAAGAAAGTGCTCAGGAATAGCCAGCATGGATTCACCAAGGGGAAATCATGCTTGACTAACCTGATAGCCTATGACGGTGTGACTGGCTGGATAGATGAGGTGGATRTCATCTACCTGGACTTGAGCAAAGCTTTTGACAATGTCCCTCACAGCATTCTCCTGGACAAGCTCCAGAAGAGTGGGTTAGATGGGTGGACAGTGAGGTGGATTAGGAATTGCCTTGATGGCAGAGCTCAGAGGGTAGTGATCAGTGGTGCAGAGTCTGTTTAGAGGCCTGTGGTTAGTGGTGTCCTCCAGGSGTCAGTCCCTGGTTCGGTCCTGTTCAACTTATTCATTAATGACCTGGATGAAGGGATGGAGTGCTACCTCAGCAAGTTTGGCTTAATCTAAAATGCCCTCAAATTCCTTGAGTGACTTTTAATGTTTCGGTCACATTACTGTATGGTTGGCACTAAAAAAAGAGCAAGTGGCCGTATAGCTCTCTTTCCCAGTTACATGAAGTTATGAACTGGAGCCACTGAGTGGGGAAAGCTTATCCTCATAAAATAAATTACATTATTTTCATGGAAAAATTGGAAAAGGCTCTTGAGTACTTTCACCYCACTGATTTCTCAGAGTGTTGGCACTAGTGACGGGTTAATTGACAGCAGCAGATGAGGGAAACCAAGAAATTCCTTTTCTTGTCACAGACAGACAAGTGAACTCAAATATTCACACACGGAACAATTCTATTGGTCAAATTTCCTTTTTATCAGAAATATCCTTGAGAACATCAAAATAAATTTGGATTCTAGATTTTTTTAAAAGTGTTGCAAATTAACACAAAAGTGTGTTTTCACAGTTTATTTTCATGCTGGTAATCAGAGGCTTAACTAGAGCTCTAATCCCTTTTAGYTGAAAGCTCTTTTAGCTGGAAGCTCATCTGCTAGCACTCTGTCAGTCCAGCTATTTCACATGTTAGCTGGTGATGAGCAATTACTGACACATTAATCCTATATCACGCTGTCACAGACTGACCTTTGGCTGAGTTTCAGTAGAATTATATGAGATACATCAACTACTTTGGACTACCTGAAAAAAGAATGCTGAAGGATCATAACACATCAAAAAGGACACTGGCCTTTTGGTTATGATTTATCAATATCAGAGGAGACATAAGCATCAACAGATTTCATAGTTTGTATTGAAAAGATGGAGCTTAAATCTGGAAAAAAAAAAGCGAAGGTAATTTTTAAAAAGCTATTCACAGAGATGTTCACTTCAAATTTCCATTTGCAATATTACTACCATTCTGTCCCATGTTAACTGTAGGTTTTCTCTTATTCTAAAAATAATTTGATTTAAATTAAACTTGTGGCAAMTTTAAGAAGTATTTGTGAACCTCAGATTACAAACACACCAGCATAGCTAGTAAATTGAATCTTGCATCAATTTCTTAGTTATGGCAATATTTGGGTTCTAGAGGGGTTTTACTTGAAGTGAAAAAAAMCTATCATCTAAAAGCTGTAATGGGAATACACCATTTTTCCTTATTACTTTTGTTCCACTAAAATAGTTAAACCACAAAATCAGATCCACATTGAACTGGTTATTAGAATGAGATACTAAAATTATACAGGCACATATGTGTTTTATAAAATATTAGTGTAATATACTGCTATGACCTTTTCAATATTCTGAAATATGTTTGGTTTTCTATTCCTTTTCTTGCARGAACCAAGAAGAATAGCTGAACAGTTAACATACATAATGGGTAAGGTCAGACAACAGAAATCATAGTTCCAGCAATGCATTTCTAAACTCTTACTTTAAAATAAATATGAAAAAAAAAGAGTAAAATTATCTTCTCTAGTGGAAGACACAAATRAAAATGCAGTTTATGTTTTCTTGTATGTGTATGTGTATAAGAGTGACATATGGATGATGTCTCTATCTTGATAAAATGCTTAATCTAAAGTACCCTCAAATTTGTCTGTCTTTTTCATCTCATTTCTCAACCTAGAGAATATATTACTCCTAGGCTGTTTCTTCTCTCTATACAGATAAGGATTGGTCAGCTCATCTCAACTACAGTTCAGCTGCAACTCAAATCAGCTGCAACTCAGCTAACTTTGAAGGTTACTAGAATTATAGCAGTATAGGGTTTTTGGGTTTTTTTTAATGCTGAACAGCCAGATTATTTGCTTTAAAGTTTACAAAACAAAGAAATGCCTCAGTACTTTTAGCAGAGCAATGCTCATTGAGAATGGAAGTACCAGGAGTTCTCTCACTGYGTTCCCAGAGAAGTCCTGTGTAGTAGGCACACAGAGAATACATCTAATTTATACACAAGCAGGATATGCAGAAACGTAACTGTGCCAGATTTCCACRCAGTGACTATATATATAGACTACACATTTAAAAAGGTGGAAGTCTGGGAAACATTTATTGAGACTGAGCTACTACTATTCATTATTTTATAGTAAGAAGCAACTTCAGCCAGACTGAGAATGTAACTTCTTTAGGATGAAAAACTGTATTCTATAAGTTAGCAAGTGTCTTTGCATACATTTACTGACAAATTCAGTGCTCTAATTTCAATTTTGGTGACTGGATGTCTGGAATTAAAAGATACATTGCTTTTCAGGGCAGCAAGACAACAGGTGCTAACACGGGATTTCTTCACTGCTAGAAAGCAAGGATATACCTAAAYAGTCAACAGGGAATTCTTTGTGACTGCACCCCAGCCCCAGACATAGTTAAATGCTTAATGCTGGCCGGGCCTGGAAGGAGGTTTCAGTTCATTCAGGCTTCCCAGCTGTAAACTTGACATTGGGAATTTGGCAGCAGGAGTACAGCCCTCTCCACTTAGTGGCTACAGAAAAYAACACACAGCAATAATCCATTGGACAATTTGATTAGAGAAACCTGTTTTCAAATCATGCTGAATTTGAGTAGGAACAGAAATTCAAGCTTCTATACAGCAAGTGTGTTTCTGTCATCCAATTTTTAGGGAAAAATCACTATTTGTTGTTGCACTGTTTCATTTAAGTTCTTAACTAAATTTTATTTAGATAAATACAGGTAGCTGATACTCTCACATCCCACTGAAACAGCTTCACCACAGCTTCACCACAGGTCTAAATATACTGAAAGATGCTCTGAGAAAATTGGAGCCATGATGCAATATACACTATGATACAAATCATTGCACTCAGGGGTTTATACTGCTTTCTCRTGGAATAGAATAGCATTTTATACTGTTTTGTAATGTTTTCAGTCCTGTCTTGTGYAACTTCAATAGCATGTGTGAGGGATCTCTCTCCTCTTCTTCACACTTATTCACAAGGTATTGATTAACCTTAGTCAGAGACACAGTGAACAACTGAGCATCTTTACAGTACTTCTTGAGGATGCTACAAGAGTTTAAATTTAAAAGCTAAAATCCTGGAGAGGTAACTACAAATACAAATCCCATTGTCTGATTTAATTTCTTTTGACATCATGACATTCTTGGAGACAAGTGTGGGACAGCATCAGCTGTTGGTTACACCTTCTGTTCACGAGAAGACGACGGTTCAGAGAAGAGAGTGAGGAGAGAAAATAGTTTATTATCCACAACTCCAAAAGGACAAAGGACTTAAAATTTCTCTCCACATAAATTGCTCTTTACCCATCCTCTTCAAAGAGGATGCAGTTGTATATACTCTATAAAACTCCCTTTTCTCAGGAAATATGCAGGCTTTTAATTTGACACATGGGAGTTCTAGCATTAACAATGGAGATATTTTGCTGAAATATCCCATTAATTTTGTCCTTTTGGTTCATAAATTTTAATTAAACTAAATTATTACTCTGAATAAAAGGGACAAATTATAAGCCCGTGTTATTTTTCTACTCTAGCTTAATCTTATTTCGTTTTAATGCAAAAGGACATAGGAGTTGATGCCTCCTAGAAGACTGCTCTCAAGGTATATTTTAAAACAGTTTAACATATTAACTACTGTAATAATTTAATGATGCACAAGCTGCAAACTGTGAAATGGAAAAAAAAATCAGAATAATTGTATATGAATAAGGATGAAAAGCACATGTTTTCCCACATATCATCAATTTACAATTATACATAGGAATTCAAACATAAAAATTAATCTAAACAAATGGTGTGCWTTTTCTATATTTAGTGGGTAAGGCATTTATCCATCACAGATATGTCAAAGGCATGCAGATCCATCTGTATGACACTTTACCTACTTTCTCACATGAAAATGACATGCAGTAGGAATATAGGACCATATTTTGAACCCATCTTACTCATTGTCGAGTATTCACTTGCCCTAAAAGCAGTTTTGTCTTCAAGAAGATCAATCTCCTACGCAGCTGGCAAAGGTCTATCATATTGCACTCAATCAAAGTTAAAATTCCTTTTCTTTTCCTTTTCTTACAATTCTCCTTTTCTTTTTTTAAATCAAAATACCCTCAGACTTTATACTATTCAGAATTCCATAGTTTGATGACAAGAGTTCAATTTGATAAACAAGTTGACTTGAATGAAACATTAGGAAAATTCTGCACATCCATAAAAAGAATTTGCAGAGAAATGGGAAGCTTGTGAAAAGATATCACCATATCTCATGCACCAGCACAACCAGTGAAAGGTCAGGCAGCATCATTAAATATACTGTTGACATGTGTTATGATTTCTTGCAGTTTTTCTGTTTGTTTTTGGGGTTTCTTTTGGAGGGGATGGAGGAAGAGCTAGCAATCTTTATCTTTTTTGTTTTGTTTTCTGTTTTTTTTTGACATAAGTTTTTATTGCAGAATTCKCTGATTTTTAAGTCTATCTGTCTCTGATGATTTTTCTTTTTCAGTATGTAGTGTTTCTAATATTGAAATAGAGAAAGGACAAATACATGGTCTAATTAAAGATTCAGTAAACTTTTTATGGGAAATTTATGGGCCAAGATTTCACACCTTCTGCAGCTGACAACAGGRTGTAAACTTGGGGAGACAACACAAAGTTTTATAAACAATTAGGGCAAAGCCCAGCAAAATGTTTCTATCTGGGCCGGTGCAATAGTAACACATTTTTTTCTGAATTCATCTTAATTGCAGTTTATGTTTCAAAATGTCAGATTAGCAGATTTCATGGTGGCAATGTTATTTGGCATGCAGTATGACCAACCCATTATGTGGTAAACCCTCTGAACACATTTCATACATTACTTTGAAATACTTGATGCAAATTTTCAAAACCTCTTGAGCTGCTACAGCTCAGTCTCTATGTAACTGTTGTATACAGTTGTTTTAGTGGTAATCACAACGGGATTTTTAGGTACAGCCCTATAAAAAGAGCATGAAAATTAACAAAGCAAGAAGTACTAGTTGCCAGAAGCTCATTTATTGATGCTATTCAAGGTGGATAGTTAAGCCTGCTTGGATATGACAGCATACTTTCCACATGGAATCTGCCTCAGAAGATATTCTCTGAGCGTGACCAAGCTTGCTAAAAAGAATTGGCAGCTTGCAAGTCTGCAAAGCTGTTGAAATGCACAAAAAGCCAAGAAGTTATCAGTTTCCAGACCATGTTGAGACCAATGGCTGCAGATTCAGTAGGCAGAAATAATTTAGAAACTGCCAGGCCTGTTAAGTACAAATGTATCCAAGGAGGGCAGCAGTAAGGGTTAAGCCTATAATGATCCTATTGCTTTCTTTTTTCCTTTTTTTTTTTTTTTCATTTTTTCCAAGCTGTCTCGCTATATGAGCTGGGAATGCTGCACTACAGGGATGTCCTGTTAGTTATGACCCCATTTCAAGGATTATAATTATTTAATAACATCACAGATAACATAATTAATTCCTCAGATCTGGGTTAGTTCCATGGCATATTTAACAGACAGCCCGAGATAACACTCCCCTGTGAGACATTCCTCCTTAGCAAGAAGGAAAAATTATATTATAGGGCTAAAAGCATGAATAACATAATGCAATATTAATAAAACAATTTCACAGGAAGCAAGTAACATATTCTAGAATTATAAAGTGCTTGTGTATTGTAGTTTGTGGAATAAAGATAATTCATTAAAACAGAAGTATCTACCCAGTGCAATTCATTTGTGATTTACTTGTTATACTCATTGCATTTATTATACACCAGTTTCCCCCTGCTTTTTTTTTTTAAGATTTGTTGTTATTGTGGTTTTTAGTCTTTGCCAAATGATTTATATTACTATTTCTTTCTTCCCTCCTCAATAAACATTTAGGGTCAAATTTGTCTATCAGACGTCAGTCACACTTGCACCAATGGTAGGGAAATTAGGGGAGTAGTTGTTACAGTCAGTTCCATGGCAAGGATTGGAGCTGGGATCATGGTCTCCAGTGTGTGTACAGACACTTGCAAGATTGACAGTGCCCAAGGCCTGTGGCTATTGCAATAGTGTTTATTTTGCTTTTAAAGATGATAATTAATTCTAGGAGTTGTTTTCRATTGCCTGTTCCATTTTTTTAAAATTATTATTTATGCACACAGAATTGCATATCAAATTTTCTAATTTGATGGGAGTCCAGCATTTTCTTTTCTCAATGTCTATCAAAACTATCCTGCTCTTGTTACAATACAGTAAATGTTGCAAGATTCCACATCTGCCTATCCATCAACAGAAGATTAGAAAGCACACTCAAAGACAAAACTCTAAAACCAATATTTATATATTGTCTGGATTCAATAAAGTGCGTTGTTTTGAAGTGTGAATTCATGCCTTTGTACTGTTCCTTATAGCACTTGTTTTAAAAGTTGTAAGACAATTGGAATTAAGGAAGATCATCAATGCAAGCATTATAAAAAAGATTAATTGAAATGTCACAGGCCCATATTGACATCCAATCTAAGATGGCTTCACAAAATGTTAATAWGGCACAGCAAGATGATCTGACAGCTGCATTTCTCATAAACACCCTTTGATGAAGTTATATTTTCCCAGGAGAATATAGGAAATGGAACAGAAAAAAAAAGTCTCTTCGACCATATTTTGAAAGAAATAAGCATAAGCACAAAACACAACTACAGAAGCTATATTTTTTCTAGCCCAGGTAAACAAAGACAAAAATCACTTTGGACAGCTCACCTGGGAACCTTGACTAGCAATATACTTGTTAGGTCATTCCTGGTTTCTAGCCATACATCTCACATATTGCCAGAGCATACAGGATATATATACTTAAAGTAAAAGACACTATATTAGACCAAACCATTTTGCCCTTTGATATGATTAAACAGTTAGCCAATTTGGATATAAGAAAGAACAAAACATGTGTCTCAAAAACAAACAAACGAAAAACTTCATATCCTCACAAGAACATTCATCACGCTGATCACCACCCACCCAAACAGCCATTGCAATAATCAGAATAAAAAATTAAAAAGTAGTAGAAAASAGTAATGGAAATATGTCATAAGGCAAAAAAATATAACTTCTTGTTCAGGTGGTTAATTTTTTATTCTAAGTAAAAGAATGCCAGGCTCCTAAAAATCTCTTTAAAAATAGCTGTTATTACTAATATTACACAAAAGATTCAGATACTGTAGTAATAACTCAAAAAAAAAAACTTTTACAACTAATCACTCAAGTATTTAATCAGAAAGACAAAGCCCTAAATTTAAAAAGCAGTTGTGATTGTGATTCTTGTGATTTTAAAACTGCTTAAGTGTTTAAGTACTTTGATGTCCAGAAATCAAAAAGTGAAGTGACATGTTAATGTGACAACAGTCTTTTATTTTTGAGAGTGAGTTTTTGCTTACATAAATTCAGGAAAAAATATCATTTTTCGCATGGGACAAACCAGTCTCACAAAGACCKGAGAGAAGAGGGTTTTCTCTCTCACTTTTGTACTGCGTGTATGAAGGCCAGGCAGAATGATGTTACAAAAAATCAAAAAAAAWTCAGTTTTAATTTTGCATCTGATATTTAGCATCTGATTCATATTTATCTTCTATATAGCATCCATATGTTCACTTTTAAGTATTGTTTTGTAAAGACAGTACTCATTGAAAAAAAAAGCATATTTATTTAAAGCATTATAATTATATTTTTAAATCATTACTGAAACTAAGTACAGAAACAGATGGTGAAGCTATAATTTGCTACAGTACCTGATACATAAAAAAAAAAAAAAAAACCAACACAAATAAATAAGTCATAAGCTGAGTTGCTGAGTCAAGGTTCAGACTGTGGTGGCACCAATGGGTGAAATTATGAAAAGATAAAAACTGTCAACAAGATAAAAAGATAATACTGTCAACAAGATATCAGAACATGCAGGATTTCAGTAAAAAGCATATACCTTAAAAACTGTATTAGAAGTAAAGTGAATGCTTAGAATATTTTCAGTGTCTTTGCAATCCCTATGTTTTCTCCAAATATTTCCAAGAAATAATTCAAATAATTAAGTACCTTTAATTTTTTTTTCTCTTTACAAAGCACTTAAACACATTTTTTATTATATAAGACCAAAGGTCTATTCAATACATCTACTGATCAGTCCTCTGTCTTTGGTAGGAAGTTTAGATGGATACTCAAGAAAAAGGTGAAGTGGCAACTCCATTTCCGAAAATGAGATTTATGAGCTAACAAAGTCTGGGACAATGTAGCTTATGTCTCATGCTTAAATGCCCAGAAAATCCTTCAATAATTGCTTCCTATCTGACAGACAGCTGGTTAATCTCACAGAGAACTTTTTCATACTAAAGATCCTAAAACTCAATTTCATTGTATTGATTGTATAATTAATTATATTAAGCAATCTGGACCTCTGGTTAAGCATTTTTGTTATTTGAAATCTTAAYGGTCTACTAAGATGCGTATTTTCTGTCATTGTAAGACTTCAYTAAGAACATATAATTTATAAGGTCATATTATAGTAAAAACGTACAAAACTACAACAGGCTTGTGGAATACACTGTTGGAGTATCATATGGCTGTTTCTGTTCCAGCTTCTTATGCCGTGATTTGCTCTCTGGTATTGCTCATCTAAGTACAGCTATCTGTTGTTTTATCTGTTTATGAAAATACATACTGTAGGATGTTGCACATATAGTTTTTGTTATATGCTTTTATTATATTTTCAAGTAATAGTTTCCTTATGAATCCAGATGTTTCAAGTGAAGTTCATGAAAATATGCTGACAATTTTTAGACCCTGTCCAGCTTAATCTCACTTCAGTCTTATGAACCACGTAGAAAACACATGCTGAGAGTTACTCTTTCTTTTTTCTCTTTCTATATTCTTTCTATTGCCTATTCTGTTGGAGCCTAGCAAGCAAATGCACCCTCTTTTATTATTGTTCAGTTTCTTACTGGAACAATATATTTTTCACTTTCCTACAGTAAAGTATAATGCAAAAAAGACAATA
Organism: Eudromia elegans; assembly: GCA_003342815.1. Taxonomy (NCBI): domain Eukaryota; kingdom Metazoa; phylum Chordata; class Aves; order Tinamiformes; family Tinamidae; genus Eudromia; species Eudromia elegans. The sequence continues at coordinate 2,800,692 of PTEX01000065.1, forward strand.
AATATAAAACTGTCAAAATAATCAGATCAATTTTAGGAGGTCAAGACCTCATCTTCAAAAAATTTGGTGGAATTTTACAGGCATACATTAAAAATTACGTCTTTTAAACTCGTCCCAGAAAGAGAATGATTTGCTTGTTATAAAATGATAAACACACTAAATACCAAAGGTTTTACATTCAGAAATAATAAACTGCATTCACTCTATTTCAATCTAATTATAAGAATGGAGCAATCTAATACATGAACATTTTATCATACCGTGCCCCATGCTCCTGAACATGTAGATGACATCACAGAATCACAGAATAGTTGAGGTTGGAAGGGACCTTGTTGCCGTCTTGCATCGGCAAGCCTCGTTCGGTTGCTGGACTGCACTGAGGTTACCCCCGCCTCAGGGCCATTTGCTGCATCCTCATATTGGTGTCTGTGCRCAATGGCCCTGAGGCGGGGGTAACCTCAGTGCAGTCCAGCAACCGAACGAGGCTTGCCGATGCAAGACGGCAACAGGACCTCTAGAGATCACCTAGTCCAACCCCTCCTGCTCCAGCAGGGACACCCAGAGCACGTGGCACAGGGTGGTATCCAGGYGGGTTTGGAAGATCTCCAGAGAAGGAGACTCCACARCCTCYCTGGGCAGCCTGTGCCAGGGCTCTGTCACCCTCACAGGRAAGAAGTTCTTCCTCACATGGACATGGAACTGCCTGTGTTTCAATTTGTATCCATAGTAATATGGACTTCCAGTAATTTCTTGCATAGATGACTTTAAAAATTCAGAAAGTTTTCTGGAAGGGGAAAGAAGACTATGCTTTGTTGGGTTTATTGTCTTTAGCATAGAAACATATTCCCACCGAACATTTTAGAGCARTAAGATGAACTAAATATCGCACACTGGCATTAATATTTGCAGTGTTAATTGTTCTGTTATGGTCTACATAGTTTTAAATATAACATTTGTGGATCACAGATATTTTTTGAAATAACTGAACTAAAATACTTTTTGTATCCACCACAGAATCACAGATCAGTTGGGCCTAGAAGAGAACAACGATGCAGATCATCAGGTCAAAACTTACTGTTCAACCAGGGTCAGTGGGACAAGATTGTCCAGGAGGTTTTGAATTGCTCTAAAGATGCATAGATCTTCACAGTCTCCCTGAGTAATCTGTTCTAAAGTTCAGCCACCATCACAGTGAAGAAGCATTTTCTTATATTCATGTGTAATTTCCTGCATTTTAGTTTCAGTAAAGATGTATCACATAGGTAAGGACTTGCAGGATCAACTCCAAATTATAAGCAATTTGTATAACAAAATCATTTTAGCAATACTGGCCTCATTTTAAGCAGTCAAGATCATTGCAATTTCTACACTATCTTTCTTGTTTTTACAAAATAAAATATCTGAAGAATAACTGGTTTTGCTCCTTATTCTTTCAAGGGGCAGTACCCTGAAAGAAATTTAATCATGGTTCTGTCTTACAAATAGAAAAAAATTAAAAATTCATAAAGCAGAAAGAATCAGAAAATGGGTCAGTGTCAGTGATGTATTAATTTTTCAACACAAGAATATAATTCTCCAGCATATCCTTTTCAGGACCCTTTGAAGTAAACAGCAGTAAAATTGGAATGAATTTGAGTTCAGAATTTGCGTATTACTTTTTTTTTTAATATTGCTGCTTTTGAGTACAAAGAAAATTAATGAGTTCTTTAAAAATACAGCATTTTATGTTTTGCTTTGAACATGTGGTTACACTGAGCGGCARTGTCTATGCTAAACTGGAATAAACAAGAAAGAGCAAGTGGCAATGTCTGCAGTTCAAAGAGATACCAGGGGAGCCTGCATCAAACCATAAAGTCCCTGTCCTTCATTACCATCATTGTTAAGCAGCTATTTGGGGTGCATAATTGTGAAGGGTGAGATTAGTTTTTCAATTTTCAAAATTGTTTTCCTCTATTTGAAACCTTAACAGCATGAAGATTATGCAAATATATAAAACCATATATAATGTTAACTGCAAACCAGTGAGGCAGCCTGACCTTCAAAAAGTCATCCAAATTACAACTCAAAAACTCTTGAGATTTATAAACAAAAGAGCGCTACCTCTAGCACAATCATTCTTCTAAATCACTTCTGGAAGAAAGTGACTTCAGCCCAGTTCTTGCAATTATACAGTTAATGTATTAATTGTCTACTAATATTGCTCTTACAATGCTGAACATAGAATGCTCCTTTGACCCCCACAATGAGTTGGGTAAAGCAACTCATGTTGGATCTCTGACACGCTTTTCCTGACCCGGACACTTTCTCACAATAACTGATACAAATTTAATGTGGTATTCCTTATTTACTGGAATTTGAGAAGTTAACAAAACAAAATCAAACTCAATGCTTAAAAAAGAATTTTTAAGAAAGCCTGTCATACATATTGTGAAGCAAAATATGCTCAGATACAGTAACACTAATAAAACAYCTAAATAAAAGGATAGGCATATCTTATTTCAAATTACATACGTTTAGTGAACAAATATGGTAACAAAAGCACTCTATAAGAATGTCATGGAAATAACAGATGAATAAGTGGAARGACGTTTATTGTTATTAACATTAATTATATATGTTTAACATTACATTATGAGCTAAAGAAGATATTTGAGATATATTTGTATACCCTTGAAAGCAAACAAATATAAGTTCATTATAATCTGTATTTCTCCTTTCCCGAGAAGCCTTGATTTCTTGTATATGAGTATTTTATCAAAAATAACAACACTAACATCCATGTAGACACMTTTTTAAAAAATGTTATGTGTTTAAACCAGATCTAGCAGCTCCTCTCTTGATTTTTTTTAATCCAATTTTTATATTCAAATAGGGTAAACAAAAATTTGGTATGGACACATGACAATCTGGTTTTCATGAATAGTCATAGTGGGCCTAAGGACTGTGAGTAGGTCTCAGCTAGAACGCTATCAAGACAATTTTTCATATTTGCATGTAAATGCACAACGCAGAAATATGCATATGCTTCATTAGCAAAGTATGTTAAAAGTAATTATTACACTTCCCTATAAATTCAGTTTGAGGTTTCCTGAACACTGAAATTACACCAGTTTTCAAATTGTGATAATTTATTTTTTCTTTAAAAATACTCCAAACTTACTTGATCATAATTTCATATCTAGACCTTTCCTTAAGCCTTTGAGCATAATTCAAACTCCCATTTAATATCAGGCTATGCACTGACCCACTTTGCAGTGCACAAGTTGCCATATCAAGACCATAGACTATAGACCATAGGACTAAAAGAGGTTTCACAACCGTCAGCCATCACTTCTATTGACTTGAGCTAACTGTGAGTATAAATCTGACTCAACAGCTGATCTATGGATGAAGAGCATTATACATCAGTACACATTTCCTCTTTTTTTTTTTTTTTTTTTTTTTCCCCACTAATGTCATTTCTCAGGACATATGTCTTTAGACTAAAACATGGAACAAAGCTTTGTGATTTACAACACTTCACTATGACCTAAGAGTGATTATAGCTATTTGATGTATTTAACAGCAAAGCAATTGCATATTACTGTAGTTTCTCCACATGGTGTGTCAATCCTTCTATAAAAGAAACTTTGAATCTTAGTCTCTATTTAAATAGATTGCTAATAACTTCACCTGAAACAATGGAATGACTTCTTTTTTCACTCTTGTAAAAGAGTATCTAGTTACTCAYTTGTATTTAGTACCTACTTTTTAAAGACTGAAAAATGAAACATATCATAATCATATATATGTATTTGTATAGTCATTTATTCATATCCAATATACACATATATATATAGGAATAATGTATAAATAAATAATAAAATAAAGCTATATATAAAAATGCAGTGAATCCTTGCAGAGCTTTGAATGGAGCAAAAGATTAAACAATTTCACATCTTGTTTACTTTCTTTTTCCCTATAACAACTTGCCCTCAAATTTAAATACTATTGAAGCTCCTTAATACTGTGTTATCGTCCAAAGGATTATATATGTYGGATTCCATAACATAATTTAGTATATGCAAACACATCAAATATTAATGAAATTAGAGGCAAAGAGTATCAAACACACGTTTTTCTACAGAAGGAGTAAGCCTCAGGAACCGACATTCAGTTTTTTGTAGGTGAGTTTAAGTTTGTCCTGTTCTTAGGCTTATATCTATAAATCTTAAGGAAAGCTGAATTACAGTTCCTCTATTTTTAAACAATAATTATTAGCATTTTCAGATTGAACGCCAGCATTTTAATATGTAAGGTTTTACATCCTAGAAACTTCAGCTTCCTGTACCATGAGATATCCTTTCAATTGGTTTATCATAAAAACTCCRTAAAAAGCAAACAGATTATTATTAAATTGTTGTAGACTAAAACAGGCCATTTCACCATTCTTCTCCCAAAATGTAAAAATACACATCAATTGCTACTAAATGCCCCAAATGATGATTTAGGTAAGGCTCTGGAAACATAYTAATGACAAAAAGAAGGAAAACTTTGTCTAACTGCTCTCTATACTTTTTTGATATAGTCCATACAGAAATGAAGGGAATATTGGTCTTCTATAAAGAAAATTTTGATTCAGTCAAGGCTGTCCTGTTCTTCCAAATCCTCAAGTTGTAAGAAAAGTAATTAGATGGTACCAATAAATGCATTATGTAACACCTCTYATAGCATTTGTTGCCAAACTGTCTTTAAAAATCTCATAAATTTTTGTTTGTCTTTTCTCAATATGATAGTCACGAAAATAAAAATGTGCAATATATACTCCACTCCAAAAAGACTGAAGAGGAGGTGAAGAGGGAAAGAGGGAGAGAAAGTTTGCAACTGCACAGCCAAGGTAGGACGCAAGGAGCCTATGGTGCAGTYGGTTTAAAGACTGACAGTAGAACTAGCCTGTGGAGAGAAAATGTCAAAATTCCTTTCTTTCTGTGGCTACACCATGCCTTTAGTATATATATGAATATATACTATATGAATATATACTACTCCTATATATATGAATATATATATAGGAAATTTTTTGCCTTTTTGGCAAGTACATTTGTCATTAACATATATTTTTAAGACTGTACAATTTATTTTTAAGACAAGTACCAACAACCATATTTGCAAAGATTAATAGCTTGGCCGTAAAATCACAGTCCATACTGAAGTTTAATAACAGTTAAAGCCTGCTTTCTAATGTAAGTGAGAAGTGGAAGTAAGCAGAGAATGCTTCCAATTTTTCCGTTAGAATAGAAAACACTAATATTCTTAGAAAATTATACTTAGTTCATAATAAAAAGTTGAGCAAACCATCATACATCAGAAGGATTACCCTTCAACAAACAAGTGAATTTTTATCCTAATCCATAAGTCTAAGAGGTTTATTCCAAAGGGCTCATGCTTCCTATTCTCAGAAAATCTGTATCTTGATAAGATTTACCAGGACAAAATCTCCTTTCACAGTGAATTTATTTAAACTTTATCAACAGCTGTAAAAGAAATGTCTGTGTCAGCCCGGAAAGGAACTACACAAGAGCTTCCACATGCAGTGAAGTGTGCACAGTCACATGGAGGGAGGATTGTAAATTGCAGTTACACAAGCTATTTTTTAGTAATAAAATAGGTCAAGCAAATGTGATGCAAACTYTGCAAAAGTTCAGACCTCACCGTTTATTCAAGCCAACTCAAGTATGTTGAAACAACCAGAAGATGAAATGTCATCCTTTCAATATCACAATTTAGAAATATCAGGGAGGTTTTAATACCCACCATATTTTGGGAAGTTAGATGGGTATTACTTCATTTCACTAAGGCACAATGCCCAAAAGCACATGCACCTAAAGTCTGTCTATGTGGCTTAACACAGTGCCACTGTGGGCTGCAGGCTCTCCCAACCCGAGGGCGCACAGCATGGAATTCTGTTGTGCAGCCTTCTCCAGAACATTGTCATCATAATAACAGGTTAAGTATCAGTCATCTTCATATGTGAAGAAACATTAATACTCTGTTTGCGGGAGTATCTACGATCCTAGTTGCTGAGTTACAGTCTGGGKGTAAACTATTAATTTTACAGAGTGCAAGATCAGTGCCCTGTTATCTTTACCTAAATGAACCCTATTGATCTATTATCACATCAGTTTCTAGTGAGAACAAAAATTAATTAAACAAGTTTAATCCATCAGAAGGCCAGATAAAGATGTAAAAACACAGACAGGAAAATACATTTAGACTACTTTGTCCAAATCCACATGTTTATGAATGATATGAAAGACATGAGATGTACTCAGAAAATTATGCACTTTTTTTTACAGTACCTGCATCTCTAGGTCAATGGCTAGATTTTGATGATTTTTTTATTTTCATATGCTATGTCCTTCAGCACTGATAAACTATCACTAGCGAATCATTCTAAAAAACKATAATAATAAAAAGACAAGCATTTTCTTGTACATGCAAAAAAAATATTTAAAATAGACACAAAAATAAAATAAAAGAATATCAAAACAGACATATTTCAGTCAGTACTTTACATATTTTTATTCTCAGAAACACAAATCTCAGTAAATAGGGCTTTGCTTTCTTGTTCTTTTCATTATCTTCACTGAGATTCATTGAGATTCATCCCACCGAAGGGATGTTATTAATTTTCAAATACATTTCTTTCTTATGTGCAACAAAAAGCTGGGTGCTATGCTAGGCACATACAAGCGGTGAATGTTAATTTAAATAATGAGTGAGAAGCGGTTTTATTATGCTCTTTGCAGACTAGGAGACTTCATGCTGTATGAAAGTTTTGTATCAAAGTATGAAAGAAAAAGGGAATGGTGACTCTGATGACAGCCTCTGTGGCTCTGTCAAATACAATTATACTTTCTCAATTCTGACACTATCCTTTTTCATACACTTTAGAAAAAGATACCAAGAAAATCATCAATGCTCATTGAAACACAACACTTTTTTTAAAAATGTAATACGCTAAATAATCCTATTGTGTTCTTCCTTTTAAGCACCCAAATCTCTCTTATATGTCCTGGAAGATAACAGTCATTAATATACTAGAGCATCCACTGTAAGGGAAAATCAGGAAGTCAAGAAAGGATAAATGAAACTTATTTCGTCTTTAGTTGAGATATTTTCAAATACCTTTTGTGAGCAATATTCAGATACTTGCTTAGGCAAATTGTCTCAGCGCTTCCCTCCCTTACCATACAGGAGATAGTTATCATGCCTACATCTTTCTTCTATAATTTTATTTTTCCTTGCTTTCAGTGATCAAGAAGATCATTTAATGTAACAGATTTAATATAACACATTTCCATTTGTGTGGCATATTATCCTGGCTAACCCTAGACCTTTGCTTCTGTTCTTATTAAATTTGTACATATTTTATTTTGATTTTGCATGTAAAAACTACCTGCCTAATTATTTTGAATTCTAATCCTGGACCTTTCAACAGCTTGAAAAAATCTGCAAATGCAATACATGTACTCATTGTTTCTCTGTCTCTCCGTCTCACTACCATGAGACTTACTTTCTTTCATATTCACTGTCTGTCTCCAGAAAAATAAAATTATGCTTTTTACTTATATTGAGATTATATTTTATTGAGGTATACAGTATCTGTTGAAAGTCTACTTACTATACCTTTCATTTGTATTAGTCCATACTAACTTAACCTAAAGAATATTTTTCTGGTTTTCCCAAGTGGAGGAAGCTCCTTTGCTAGAATGGAGCAGAATCCTAATTTTCCTCAAGCAGCATAAGGTCTTGAAGGTTAATTGACTAAACCTTGTGAATATATTGCAAGAGTAGATAAAATTTAATACAAAAGGCTGACAATTCCCAGCTAGAGTGTGGCAGAGGGAAAAAGTGTTAGTGAGAAAAGCAGTAACAGCCTCGTCTCACTCTCTTTAGATTAACTCTTACATTTTTATGTATCTAACAAACTACTTGCCAGATTATTTTGAATTCTAATCCTTTTCTTTGGTTTCAGTTCTGGGCTTTTCAACATCTTGAAAAAATGTGCAAATGCAATACAACTACTCCGTATTTCTCCATCTCTCTGACTCAGTTGGGATGGTCAGCAAGCAAGCTTCAGATTCCTAAAATGCTTATTTGGTAGTCAAATGCACAAATACAGGCAATTTACCCAAACACAGCCACAAGAGCAATCTGATCCACAGAACTGTTCCCAAAACACCAAATCTATGTGTGATCAAGTACTAAGCACTTAATACTTGTTTCTTTGCAGTCTCTTTCAGAGCATCTGGGTACTTCTCTCTGGGCCTTGTGGGATGAGAAAACATYGAGGCAATGATAGACTAAATCACAGAATCATAGAATCATAGAATGCTTAAGGTTGGAAGGGACCTCTAGAGGTCATCTAGTCCAACCCCCCCTGCACACGCAGGGATCCCTAGAGCACCAGGCACAGGGTGGTGTCCAAGCTGGTTTTGAAGATCTCCAGAGAAGGAGACTCTACCACCTCTCTGGGCAGCCTGTGCCAGGGCTTTGCCCTCACTGTTAAGAATTCTTTTCTTAAGTTCCTGTGGAACCTTTGGTGCCAATTTGTGGTCATTTCCTCTAGTCTTGTCACTGGCCATCACTGAAAAGAGACTGCCTCCATCGTCCTCACTCCCTCTTTTAAGGTGTTTGTACACACTGATCAGGTTCCCTCTCAGCCTTTTCTTCTTCAGGCTGAACAGGCCCAGCTCTCTCAGCCTTTGCTCATAGTGCAGATATGCCAGGCCCCTGATAATTTTTGTAGCCCTGTGATGATCTCTAGAGGTTTCTTCTAATCTCAACCATTCTGTGATTCTGGGATAGAACTCTAACTTTTTTCTTTTTTTTTTTTTTTTTTTTTTTTTTAATGAATAGCATTGCTTGGCGTATGCCAGACCACTCTGGAATATTTTCTGGTGGGAATATCAGGAACATTTCCAGTGGTGGGGTTTGGCTCTATGTGCTGGGAACTACGGAAACCATAATATGATTTAAGACAGCTCCTATTATCTCGGTCAGGCAGGTGCAACCTACCTAAGACCATGCATCAGCCTGATTTACTCTATTCTGTGCATGACATTCAGACTTTTAGCCAAGAACACCAAAACAACCGAAATCCTGAGAACATGGGTACCAAGGAAAGCAGGATGTGTCACTGTCCCTATAAGCTGCTTCTCCAGGTCAAAGTGCCTGCAGTTTCTTACAGAACTACAGTTAAAAATGAGCTACCTGACCTGGAAGCTCAGTTATGTATGGAAAAACCCTACACTGTTGTATGTACCTTTTAGGACCTACTCCATAAAATGCCCAGTTCCACAGCGACCTACTCCAGAAAATGCTCAGTTCCACAGCTTGGGGCCCACAGTTTCTTATCTGCTGTCAGGACCCCTACTTCGGGTGTGTTTTGGCTGAGGGTGTCAAATTAAGTAAGCATTTTTTAGACAATTTATTTTATTTCTTGCTTAAAGGGAAAGAGATAGATCTTTGTAATTCCAAGTTTCCCTCAGAAACACCCATTTATGACACAATTCTTCTAGATGCAATAGGCAGCATTTTATTCTTGYTTTTTGCAAGCAACAAAATACTGTATTAACTGGTGAGCTGGTCTGTGACTTCACCCYAACCATCCCTTTCACTTTACCTTTTGGAACTATTCCTGCAAACTGCATTTGTTTGGATTAYGAATATGTGCCACGTGCATTCTGATGTTAGTAGAGCAATGAGGTAACAGTCAGAGAAAGAAAATCAAGACTTCTAATTTAAGCAAGTATTGTATTAGGTAAACTCATATGTGAGAAATAAGAAAAAGTACCCCATCAGCTTAGTTTTATATTCCAAGCTATGGGAATCCCATAATGACTTGTTAATAGCTAACTGCTTTAGGTCTCATTGCTCTGCAAAAGGCATTTTAAGTATGTAAGATACACTAAAATTAAAGGATATCTTTCTTATAGATTGGYTTACTGATTATTTAAATGACAGGTTCCCATGTGGTAGCTCATCAGCATTATGTTATTCTCCTGTTTTAAATGCTGCTAAGTTACTGCTTTATGATATTTTAAAGGATTGCATATGCTGTGTACAGTTAGAAGCAAATAGTAGTTTGAAAGGATTTGAGGCCATTTGGAGTTTACATTTTCACAGCACAAATATGTTTTGCTCAGGAATATTTTGTCCTTTTTTCTGTTTCTTTACTTGGATAAAATCATACTTTGAAGAAAAAAGAGGGAAGGAAGGAAGGAGGGAAGGACAGAAGGGAAAGAGAGTAGGGAAGGAGGGACAGGACAGGACCGGATGGGACGGAGCAGAGGGAGGGAGGGACGGAGGGAGGAAGGAATGTCCTACTTTGTAGATTGTCACTGACGTTTTTTATTTTCCATTCTTCTTGTAAACATCATATAGAATTTTGACTTTAAATAGCTGATTAACCATGATTTATTTGATTTCCTGTAGTATTTTCTAGAATAAACAGTAATTAATTTTTTATATGGAAAAAAAAAAGCTTCTCTTATATGAATCCCAGATAAAACAACAGCAAATCGATTGATTTTCTCTTGTTAATGGATAATGAAATTCATATCTGTCTTAAATGGAAATTTTGCTACAAAGCTTATGCCTTTTTACAAGATTGTGTTTCTCATAATTCTTTCAAGCAAACAAAGAAATGTTTATGATTTTGAATGAGGAATCAATTTTGTATGATGTATTAGTAGGCAAAAGCAGATGTAAATAGTTAAAAAAGTAACAAGGAAACAAAAAGCTATCTATCAACTGCTAATTCTAGCTTTTAATGTTCTTACCAGATTTCTTTGGTTAAAATCACTCAGAAGTCTCTGATCSGTAAATGGCTTGTGCCCATACACAGAATAGACACATTTTTTCTCCACAAAAGAAAAGGAACACAACAGCACTAAGATGCTAAGGTAAAAATTACACTCCACTGCACTATATAATAAGTCACTGAGGAAACAGAATTTATAAATGCTCTGATTTATAAAGGCTAAAATAGAATCAATACATGCATCACTATATATGAAAAGTTTGGCTAACTGTGCATTCATGGTACTTAAATGACTTTCCAATCTTAAAAATGCTTTGTAGTTGTTTATACCTTGTTACTTTACTCCAGCTTCTTTTTAAGGAAATGATTTCTAGTTAGAGCTTGCATTAATTTTCCAGATAATCAACTTGCCAATTTACCATCAAATCAAAACACCTGCTCTTCATCCACTTAAAATCTCCTAAGAGGTATGTTTCAGTTGCATAAAACCAAGCCTCCTGCCCCATGCTACTTATATTCAGTTTCTCTGCTTAAAAAACACAAAAGCTCATTCTAGAAATATAATTATGGCAGAATTTTAGGTTCCCATAAAATATTTTAGCATTAACTAAAATAATGTGTATTCAGAAGAGTTCAGATGTCAGGCTTTGCTTTGAAATGAAAGGCAGGAATATTAACCTAACTTTGGAAATGAGGAAAATAATGTCTTCAAAGCAGAACCAGACATACTTTCTACTTCAAATGATTCTTTTTTTTTTTTATTATTTTTCTAGTTGCTTGCATGCATGAAAGAACATCCACTCATGCATGTCTCTCTACTACATACATAAGCAGTAACCTGAAATAAGTATTTGGAGAATGAAAATTCATTTTTKATTTAAGTGCAACACTTCTTTTTGCCACATTTCTTCCTTCACTATCACGGAGTGGAGAAATTGAAAACTTTCCCCATGTCACCTTGCAATCTGATAGAGATTGATAGTTTTGCAGTGAGATGTAAGTAAAGGTAGGTAGACCTTGAAAATCAACAGTCAACACATAAGCAGAGCTACCTCAGGGCAATAAAAATAACTCTGCTTTTCATTTTCTGACTAAGATATTCCGGGACAAGGACMTAAGTTTTAATAAAAACAGTGGAAGTATTAAAATGATAGACTACATAATATAAACACTACAACTAGCATATTGTCATATGGCCAGATATATAAAAAACATTTTGCTTATCAATTTGTCATTAGATGCCTGAGATAAAACTATCTGCTGTTCCAGCATCTGCTGGAACATTTCCACTGATTTTAAAAGCTTTCAGATCAAGTCCTAAATTGCTCATAAAATCCTCTTTCTACACTTGCAAACCCTGGAAATAATGAGTTACACATATTACCCAGTCACATTCTGTGTGTGCTTCTCCAGAAAAAGATTCAAGYTCTAATCTAAATAATACTGAAAAGTTTGTTTGGGATTCATCTAAGCAAAGGAGGGAAGTTGCTAACTGATTTTCTCATTAAGGATTTTTGTATATCCTATGCAGAGTTTAAGTTGCAGGAAAATATTTGTCCTTTTGTTTGGAAGACTTTTAATTTTCATTTGGAATACAGTAATACTCAGATCATCATGGCTAGGTGATAAATTGTATTTCATATATTTTTATTATATTTATTATTATGTATACTTTTTTTTTTAAGTCTAGAAATCTCCAGATGCTCTAGAATGTAACTGCTTCAGATGGTAGATTGTATTTAAAGTGAGAGTCTCACATTACTGAGAATAATAGCTATATCCTAGCTGTTAACAGTCACCATTGTTTAGAGTTGCTTTTTGATAAAATATGGTCAATTTCTAAAGAAGGAAAGTTTCACAAAACATATCTGAAGTTTTTTTGGAATTTGGTAAGAGTATGGGGAGGAATATACCATAAATATTGTCACATTTTTAAGCTACCAAAATGAAAAAGCATCYATTAAAATACTAAATTGAAGCTTCCATATTCTTATATACATTGCTCATACGTTCTTGCCTGATACTATCTGACTCATCTTTCCTGTGGATGAGTTGATACTCAATTTTCTTCCATGAAATTCATCTTTCCAGTATGCTTGGCTGCATCCACTCTCGTTTGCTTTTGACTTGACATCTGAAGGGCTTCCTACTCTCATGAGTCCAATGCTATTGATGGCCGAATCCCTGTAACCTCCTGGATYTACTTTTTCACTCCTGGCAGAATGTTCTTTTCTGTCACTGGAAGTGATCTTACCTGAGGCTAACACACCACTGATTTTAAAATTCTTCATAAACTCAGACTTACATGGACACCTCTTTCAAATCTCCTTCCAGAAATATATGCAGAATTTTACTTGCAAATAAATGACTTGTGCATATTTTTTCCTYATAAATTCTCATGCCACATTCGAAAGATATTTTTTTCCAGCAATAGCTATGAGATGGACAATTAGCTAATGTATATGCGTATACACATAGACTACAGCCCTAAGGTGGATGATAATATTTCTGCATCTGCTCTTCTCCTTTGTATCCAGTAAATTTCACCCCCCGCAAAAAAAAAAAAAAAAAAAAAAAACCAAAAAAAACATCTATTTTTAGGATGCAGCTGCCTGTGTCAGATCACTGATATTAGCAGAGCAGTTTCAGGAAACTCAGGAAAAGTTTTTAACCAGGTCTACATTCCAAGTGAGGGCTAAGTCTGAAGCTCGTTTCCAGAAAACTACTTTAACACTCCTTAATCCCTGCTCCTGTGAGGTGAATCAACCACATGATTTTCCACGGAGGGATAAAAAATGGGTCCCTTGTTAGGAAGTCTCCACAGAGAATATGAAGAGTCAATTGATGGCCATAATTGCTCTGCAGTCCCTATTTATTCCATAATCATAGTTTCCTGAAATTGCTAATACTGGGTGAAACAAATGACCTTAGTAGATATTAATTCAATGATACTAAGATCACCATTGAAACACAAAGACATCTTCTCATGCAGACTGCAAAAAAAATGCCTATTTTTATTATTGCATTTTGTAACCAAAATGTAAGCTTTAAGCTTTCCTGTAAGTCTCAAAGTCTCTCTGACAGTATCATCAGTAGATGACAATCAAACAAATAACTTAATAGGTAATTAAGTGGAGTGGTATTAACTAATATATTTTAGGCTCCTATCATAGAGCAGAATTTAGCTGTGGTCCAGCAGCCCAAGGCTATATGGGCATGGGTGCCAGCATGCCTTGGTAGATGAGTGGCAAGTAAAGCTGTAACGGTACACCAAACCCAGCTAGATCAGTTATCAGTTACTCTTAGCAGGATTGTATCAGTCTTGCCTGCTGCTCTTCCTGAAAGCATAGTGGAAGTGGAAAGCGAGTGAAAGAAAGTGGAAGTCTACTGTGAAATTCAGATATTTTTCTGGATTATATCAGTAAATATACTGTGGCAGGTTTACATTCTTCAGTTCTTTCCTGTGAGTTGCAGAAGGTAGCTGGCAGAATTTCAAGTTTACTAGAAGAAACACAGTTCAAAATCTGCTGACAAATACACCCTGGTGAAAAGTTCTCCATTTCAAAAATGAATTTTTTTTTCACTGCTGTTAGTAGCACTTTCACTATATTTTTTCTGGTGCCACAGAGAGTCATCACAATTGCAGGTTGGATATGTGATTCAAAAATCTTCAGCTCTGGACAAATAGTGTTRACAGTTGTGGGATAGTAATATGGGATAGTAAGGGAATTAATACAAGGAGAAATAAAATTTTGATAGGTTTAACATAAATCCTGTGAGTTGCTATGTAAACAAAAATATTAAATTAGGTTTTACATTGTTCTCATCTATCTGCTCAGATGGAGCAGAACTAGTAAGAATAAGAAAAGAATCTAACAGGAAAAGTGGAAACAAAAAGGGAGAGGAATGAGCTACAACAAAGACATCAGGTCTGCAAGAAGTGCAGCAGTAGTCTGAAGAAACAGAAAGAAGTGAAAAACCTCTAACCTCTTTGAATAATAGTAAGACCAACACTGAAACATGACAGGCCTCTCATGCAGAACGTAAAAATCACCTATTTAATTTTTGCATTTTGGAATTAAAATGTGGTTTTTAAGCTACCTGTCTAAATCCAAATCAACAGTGATTGTTCAGGTAAGAAACTTGATGCATGTGATAATCATCAATGGATCTTTTCCTGATCATCTCGTGGGGTTTGCATGGTTGGAAGCAGATGGAGCATGCAAGCTGAATGAAGCACAGCTGAATCTTACCTTTCCTTTTGCATCAACCACCATCTATCTTTGCACAGAAGTTGCTGGTGGTTTGCTCTAATATCCCCGTAGAGCTAGGCTGAAGAACTTCTACATGTCATACTCCTACAAAACTTTCCCTTTTCACTGAGCATTGTCAGTATTGCAAAAGTAAATCTTAGCTAAAGTCTACAAATCCTGACTGCAATCTTGATTTACCAAAACAGACTGTGTTTCAGTGGATTAAAGATACGCTCCCTTATAGCACTTAGCACATGCATCTGACATAAAATGTCAAATCAATTACCAATTTGGAGATATAGATCTATAGAACTACACAGCGAGCTACCACAGCATTTTGCAGTTGTTTAATAAACTAAATTCCCTGGAACATAATATTCATATAATTAATTTCTGCCTTTTAATTTTGGACTACTGATCCTTTTTTTTTTAATTATTATTAAACATAAACACAAATTTCAACTTTAAAATTGAACATGAAAAGTCTGTTATATTCAAATACATTACAGTGTGTCTGTCATTAACAGTCACTATTACAGTTAAACTTGGATGAGGATCTCTCTTAGAGAGCAGTTGGAAAATAAGTATAAATTTTCACAGTTCACTTAAAACTTTATAAGGTATTCTACACTGTACAGCACAGTATATTAAAAATTTTAAAGCAATTGACTGGTCTGTTTTATTATTTGGCCATATGTTTGGGTCAACTCTGCAGTATCATGCAATTGATTTTATTTTTTTTAATACAGTCAAGAATGCAAATTTTTACACATCATTTGTAAAGGTGCTGTGTGAAGATGAAGGATGACTGAAGTACAGCAGAGCTGTAACGACTCCTCTGGAGCTCAATAGGGAATATACTAACCTAAGCAACATCATTTTGCACTTCTTAATATCAGTCCAGAGGAAAGTAATTTAAAATGTTGTCTAGTATGCCAAAGTTCCTCACAAAACAAATAACCTTGCRTTCCCAAGATTGCCGTAAAGTTGAATATTTCAGACTTTTCTAAATTACCTCTCTGTGTGTCATGGAAATGCAAAGCTGTCCTTTGGGTGCTTATGTAGTGTTGATGGCCTAGAGATTGCTTATTTCACTGCTTAAGGTACTTTAAACCATACAGGTCTCTGSTATAGGTGATTGGATCACGGTTCAAAACATAAGGAATGTTCAAGGCTCCAGAACATGAACTGAGGTAAGATAAGTCTCTTTGTTCAACTTCACTTTACATTCGACTCAGCAATACGTCCTTAAAWGCAATCTTTAGCAGCCTTGGCTAAAGACTCATACCCTATCACCACCAAATCCCTGCCAAGATATTCTTTTCTATGCTGGACTCTGTATCAAACAATTAAGTTTCAATTTGAGGWAAATTGGCAACATCTGAGTTTCACAATGTGATTCACTTCGATCTGGACAACATCAAAAAATTTGGTAGCTTCCCAGTAATAATTAACYATGTTCAGTTCAGTTAGAACATATCTAGGGAAATGAAATAAGAAACCATAGATTCATGGAATCATACAATCATTTTGATTGGAAAAGACCGCTRAGATCATTGGGTCCAATTGTAAACCTGCCTGCTAAATCATGTCCCTAAGCACCTCATCTACATGTTTCTTGAGCACTGCCAGGTATGGTGACTCCACCATTTCCCTGGCAGCATCTTCCAAGGCTTCATGACTCTTTCTGTGTAGAAATTCTTCCTGATGTCTAACCTGAACTTTCYCTGGCCCAACTTGAGGCCATTTGCTCTTCTTCTGTTTGTAGTTACTCTGGAGAAGAGATTGATCCCTGCCTCACTACAGCCTCCTTTCAGGTAGTTGTAGAGGGCAATAAATGCATCTAAGACTTTTTTTTAGCCATGTTATAAAACTGGGATAACTTACTTACATGATGATGTTAATCAATGTACATAYACGAAAAGAGGAAAGTGACTTGCTTCTACCTTTGGAGAAATACAGGAACTACAATTCAGTGCCCTAGCCATTAAAAATAGTTTATTAAACTAGCTTCTTCTGAAAAAAATGCAAAGCTTGAAGAAAGWTGTGCATTTGCTTCTTATCTCTTTCTCCATCTTATCTGGCACTGTCCACTGTAGATGACAAGATAATAAACAAGATTAGGCTGATTAGTTATAAGATTAGGCTGATCACTACAGCAATCCATAAATTCCTATGTGCTACTACACCTTCCCTATGGACCAATACTTCAAAATAACTCTCAAATAATGCCGTTTATAAGAATATGGATCACATTGTATTTTTCTTTTCATTGTATCTAACGTGTTTATAAGCTAGTGAGGTATTAATTTCATCTTAGTCCTCCACATCTCCACAGTGAAAAAAAACATGTATAGTACAAACTGGGATGAAAATTTTGGAGGAGAAGTATGTTCCTACTTGAGTTACACATGTCAYACACATAACATTTTACACTGATCCAGTAAGCATCTGAATAAATATATGGGCTGTAATTCAATTGAGACTTTAAAACAGATTTTTTACTTTTGTAAATCTATCTCAGAATATAACACTGAGTTTCTTTTTGTCTGAGAGAAGAATAAATATTAGTAGATTACCTTGGAAATAAATCTATTTAGACTGTCCCTGGAGGCTTTTCTGCTGATTGTAAATTGCATAAAGTGCAATCTTGCACTTTAGATTGTAGAACAGAGGCTGTTAAGAGAAGACTGTTGTATTCATTCCAAATTTCTAATGTACACTGCTAAAGTTGATTCTCATAATCTTGTTTTGGCTTATGACTACCAAATAATRCATAAGAAAGCTTAATTGTGTTTTGTGTTCTTCTGAAGAATATATTTTTCAACATCTCTCATTGTGCTGAAGCTATTTCCTGATTTTTTTTGCCTTTTTTTTTTTTTTTCCAGATTACGTCCTGATTGTTTTTTTTTTTTTTTTTTCCAGATTACGTCCTGATTGGCTTGCTCACTATATTCATAGTTAGCTGAAATGTTTTGACATCATTGCATAATGAAATTCAATTCAGGGATTTGAGTAGTCAAGTTTAAAATGATACAAATCTGCTTGAGATTAATAAATATATATATATATAATATATGTATGTGTATATGTGCACATTTTTCTAACAACTTCAGGCTCTGTATCATCACCTCATCTCAGATTTTACGTCATCCAAAACTTCCTTCTTATAACAARCATGCTATCCTAGACTATGCATCAGATTGAACTCTGGTGGCTACTGCAACTCACGTGAAATGACTGCAGATTATTATTTATCTAAATATTTATTATCTMATGAAACTTTATCATTTCTTTACACTATTAGCAGTGAGATGCTTCTTTTTGGCCAAAAAAAAGGATGAATACAATTTAAATATATCCATATTGTTAATAAATTGTTGTATTTTATTATACATTGGACTATATATATTGGACTAATCTAAGGAAAAAAAATAGTATGAAATTTTGTATTTGTTGGTCAAAAACTACAGCCTGCTACCAGCCTATCCCAGATGGTCTGTTGATCCACATTACTGTAAATAACCATGAGATCATCGCCAGATAAACAGAAATCAGTTTCTCAGTGTGGAAATATCATATATTTACATCCTGTAAAGCATCATATTCACTTTGTGTTATGTGTGTTCTTGAAAATGGTTATTTCCATAGCTATGAATCATTTAAAATATGTGATGTGAATTAACAGCAACACAAGTTTCCATATTGAAGTTTAAAACATACACACACACACATATATATACATATGTATGTATTTGTATGTATATGTGTGTATGCATGTATGTCTACATCCAAAATTAAAACTGTAAACTCTGTTTAGGGTAAAAATTAAACTGCTTAAATAACATGACCAAAAAAAAAAAAAGAGAGAGATATTCTTAGAGTGTTCCATTTGTATACATTCACAATAAGGAACTTTCAGCACTGCACATTGCATCACAYTGCAAAGCTTGTTTTTATGAGCTGTCCTCCTTAATTAGCTCAGAAAAGTAGAACCTTGAGAGTTGATCCAAATGAGAAAGATTTTTTTTTTCAGATTTAGTCATTACTACTTACAATGTTTTAATACTACATTATGACTGCACATTACAATAAGACTTTTCCTCTTGGGTAATGCATAGCTTGTAACATGAACTTTATKAAGGTGGATTGTATAACCTTTTCTTATCCATTAATTCTTTAAAAGGATCATGTTGACTAAATAAAATTTTTTACAAACAAAACATAATAAGAAGCAGCTGGAGTTTGCCTTTAGCATTTGTATTTATATATTTATATCAATATAAGGAGGTCCAGCTGAGATGTAGCATCTGTCTTATAGTGGGAACCTGTTAAGGCTCTGTGTACTGGAGACATGTAAAGGCTGTGAAAATGTTAGTCTTTATTAAAACAGACCTATAATTCCTCTTCCTTAACTTTCCTACATTTTACTAAGCATGTTTTCTCAAGTTTTGTTTCAGCACTTCCTCACTATTTTCTCTGTTTCATTGCCCACTTAATTAATTCCAGTTTTAGACTCTTTCAGCAAGTATGTTACAGTTCTAAGTATTATGACAAAAGTAACCAAATAATATCACACACAAGTGGTAGGAATATCATTATTTCTCACTCTACACTCAGATTTGAATTCTTCCACAGGCAGTGGAGGCAGACTTGATATTTTCAGAACCTGCTTCCTCAGAGGTTGGTCCAATGGCTTGAGCATGTAGATGGAAATAGAGAAAAAGATGCAAGTAAAATGAGTAATATGTTTCAAACAATGTTTCTTAATAAACTGATTATAATCTCATTAACTCATCTCTCAGAGTAAAAAAGGCTCATAGTCACTGTCATTCTGGATTAAAACTGCAAAGCTTGAGGTGCCTGCAAGACCCCACTGCTTTGTTTGTACAAACAGATTTTCTTTTGCAGTTTTTTAAACAGATTCTAGAAGTATATCTCTCTTTTTCTTTTTTTTTTTTTTTTTTTTTTTAATCTTCGTTTTTCCCTTTAACTTTTGGTTCTGTTTGCCTCTTCTCCTATCCCAGCATATTCTTCTTGACAAACAAGCAGCACTTCATCTCCGTTTTCCCAAACAACACAGGATAGATTTTTTTTTCTTCCCAAAAAAATCTGTAGGCTCTTACTTAAATTCTAACACAGGATCCAAACAATAAGATATATGTTGCTGCAAGTCTCTTTCCTAGCTTGATGAAGTTATTTATAAGTTGTTTCAAAAACCTAGCTATGGGCCAATATGTATAGAAGGATTTTTTTTATCTTTATATTTCATGTAGTATTTATCAAAGAAATKAATAGTAATGCCAGGATGCCAGAGTCAAAACTGGCAGTACCATTGTGCTAGATGGTGCAATATCTGTATAGATATAGATCTACGTAGAAGAAATTTCTCCCTTCTTAGCTGTTTTCTGCCTAAGGCAGAGTACAGTGCACAGCAGTCTTTACAGTGCACTGAATCTTGCTAGCTCATGTTCACATTTTTTTTTTTTCTCCATGCTTTCTGTGCCTTTTTTTGTTACATACTTTTTCTGCTATACATTCTATATATCAGTTGTCAGGACTAGCTTGACCATTGCCTTCCACTGTGGATTTCCATGAGAATATTGGATAATTGACTCTAAACTTGTTGCTCCTTGCCTTTATTTAAATATTCATTCACAGACACCTTGCCCACCTATGTAATCCTATAGCTACCTTTCAAAAATGTATCTGACAAATCATCTGAAGATCACTGTTTTGATAAACACACTACAAATATGCTGCTAAAAAAAATCCAAATTTTAAATTCCTTTCTTTATCTTTTGTTAGTGTTCTTTCCCCCATCTTAGTTCTTCTTTATGCCTCCTTTCTTTATATTTTTTTTCTTGCATTTAGTGAGTAAAGAATGACCTTTAAAGAACAATTCAGCATGCTTTAATAAGGGTAGAGATGAGCAACAAAACAGTGAATGCATTTAATATGAAAGCAACTACCGAAGCTGTTTGTTACATTGAATATATACCTCTCTACCCTAATAACTGCCCAAGAATCTGGAGCTGATAGTGATCAGTTCTATTCTATGCCCTTACAATTTTCTTTTTGTTCAACCATTTATGAGAATATTGGACAGTATTTCTTTATTAGCACAGATCTTTTTTCTTCACACATGGGCATTTTTTAATTGTTCACTCATCTGAAGATCTGCTTCAGTATGTGTTTTCTTAGGTAGTAAGAGCTGCTGAGAAGGCAGGCATGCACTGAAGGTACAACCTGCTTGTTCCTTATTGCTTATATTTATTTTCTGACTAGGTCAAGAATTAAAAAATCAAAAATCTTCCAGCTGAAGAGACAGATGGAACTTGGTRAGGTTTAACTTACACAGAATTTCTGTAAGGCAAAAAATTGAAAATAATGATACCACGTCATTGTATTAAGATTAGCCTTGACTGTGGAATTTATCTAGCATGGTTTAATTGCCCTTGGTGTATAATTAATTTGTGCTAGCTAGTCTATTTTAAAAGTTGCTAGCTATTTTAAAAGTTGTGGTCCAAATTCCTCTCTGCTGTTACTTCACTGTTTTCAGCAGAATGACACCAGRGATTAATTTGGTACTAGCAAATTACTTTATAAAGTTTCTATTATTTTTATTGAGATATTAACAGGTTTCATGGCATTTTAAGTGTTCCTGATACTTAGGCTACAAAAGAATTGACAGTATATGGCTAAATACAGTTTTACTGGAAATCTGGGGCAAGGRCCAATAGCTCACATACAAGCAAGGAGCTAGACTTTTATGCAGATTCACAGTTTAGTTATTTCCTTGCTGTGAGAAATAGCACAATTTAATACTTCTGGTGCATCAAAGATGAACATTTTCATATAACACCAAAATAAATTGACGTACTCACTCCATAGAGCCCAAGAGTATAAAAGAATTTCAGAAAAATATAAGTGAAATCCATGAACATCCATCATGTCCATCAACATGCTTTTCCAAAACAATGGTCTAAATGGTCCAACCTACAAAGTCCTTAAACCTCCGATAACTCCAAAGCATAATGGGGGAAGGACTTTTCTATACATTTTCTCTTTCTTATATTGTTCCTTTAGTGTTTGCCAAAGAGATGTTATATCAMGGTGGACAGGGTCTCTTTCCCTTCAGAAGTCATGGGTTATCTGTGCATTACATACATAAACAATGTACTGTATAAATGCATATAAGCTCAAAAGCAATAATTATCCTCATTCACGTCACTTAAAGAGAGCCATTAAAGCACTTAGTCTCTTGTYTGACCATATGTAAGTAGTTTGCAGGCTAAGATGAATGATAGCAAGTTTCCAGATTATTTTTGAGTCACCTTCTAGACACTATTAAGTAGGAGAGCACAGTGGTTTCAGCACAGAGCAATTATATGTTGCCAGACAATCAAAACATATGGAAATTGATGCTACAATGCTACATTTCTACTACAGATGCCAAAAGCATCTGGATTGTTGTCACAGCAGGAAACAAATTGTCAGTCCYGCATGCATTGCTCTTTAAATAGTTCAGTTACAATTAAATTTATCATATATAGTAATTTTTGTTTCTACATGTAACCATACTTAGARACTTAGAGCTAAAAAGATCCATTATTTAGTGAAATAAAAGCCTGTGGGGTTCTTTTCTTCTGCCCTGCATTTAATGGGCAGCTGCAGCTGTCTGAGATTTAACAAGAGGAAAACAAAGCCATGACCTCGAGTAAACATCTCAAAGGTAGGCAAGGTAAAGGACTTTCAAATAGAAATAGCTAATTGCTTCTTAGTTAATATGTAACCAAAAAAAAAAAAAGAGAGAGAGAGAAAAAAATCCCACATTATTTGGGAGCAGTAGTCATGTTAAGATTTCTTTACTATGTCAGATTAGGAAAAAGGATCCATAAGATACTGAAAGTGTCACCATACGGTGAACACTTATCACATGCTTGGTATATCAAGACGAGCATGCAAATATCCTACTTCAGCTTCTGTTATAATTTATAGTATTAGGCAAACTACTTTTTAGGGATACTACTCACCACTAATATGTTATGGAACTAACAACCTGGGAACTAGTTGGTCTACAACAAAGTCAAGAAATGAGACAATGCACACTTGTGCAATRGTGCAAAAGAAGGTGAATCCCTCTTCCTGATAGGTGGCAGGAGGGCATGACAAAAAGAGAGATAGTAAGCTAGTTTGCAGACTCACAACTATATAGCACTTAAGTTTGCCTAGAGGAAGAATTAATATCTCCTGTCTACTCTCCCTAGGCATAAAAGGTATAATAATTAGGCAGGTAATGGGRGCTATTCCTTCTATCTAATTTGGTACAAAATTTGTCTTACAAAGGCCATTTTTACTAAAATTTTATGCCCAGTTCTGTTGATATTTCCCAAACTGTAGCCTAACAGAAGCTTTTAACTCAGACTTCTTAAGGTGCCTTAAACCCAGAATGGTCAAATCAGTGCAACAGAATCATACAAAAATAGGGATGTTGCATTGTTCAGCTTCCCAGTTATCAGCAAACAATGTAACTGGCATGAACAGAAAAAAAAAGTCGAGGGTGGGTCCATATGCCTGTTTGGAAAAACAAAGCAATGGGATCTCTTTCTACATTCTCTGGCCATTGTTGCTTACACAGATGTAGCCAGCTCCCCTGCAGTAGTTCAAACACAACATAAGCAGCCCAAGCTGTGCAGAGTTAAAATGAAACTTCTTGTGATCTAGCCTCACTCTTACTTGCTTTATTTTTCATTTCAACCAGAGACACTTGTTCAATGTATTCACACAAAGGATTTTGCTGCATCTGTCATGAYAGCAACGACTATCACTAATCATCCATGAATATCATAAATGCCACATATACGTGTTTAGTGTAAATACAAAATAAAAGCAAATCCTTAAAGGCTTGCTAAAGCACAATTTGCATGCTTTTTTGTTGCCTAAATCAGGGATAGCCTGACCATCAACCTCAGTATCTCAGCAGTATTATCTGGCAATCAAAAATGATAGCTGTTCAACAATTCAAACACACACGGTGCAGTCAGCAGGGACTAATAAAACTAAGGTCACGTGGCATGATTTCCAGATCACAGCAGTGGCCCAGAAAAAYTGTCAACAAATGACTATTTCAAGCTGCACACTAAGTACCTAGGTGGAAAACATTTGGTCCTAAACATATAGCAACTAAYCTGCCTTCAACAAAATAGCCTGCTGTTCATAACTTGAAATGTGGTACTTGGCAAACTGTCAGAACAACAATGACTATCATGCAATATGCCAAGTTTCACCCATAACATGATTTATAACAAAAAACAATCTATCTATGCAGGAGTCCTAAAATCCAAAGAACTGTGAATTTCCTTCCTACYCTCTGCAAAGAGGCAACATTTATTCTCTGAATATTTTGTGATGTTGCTATACAAATAATGCTACTCAGCTTCAATCAAGGAGAAAAGCTACTTTAATATATCAGGATTCCTGCTGAAGTTTGTATTGCAATTGTGCTGTTGTAAATAAAATAGTTTATGCAGTCATTATGTGCACAAGCTCATGCTGCTACGGGCCCCTACCAGAGCTGGAAACTGAGCTGCTTGAATGTGTGTGATCCTGCTGTTTGAAATCGCAGGCATAGGTCATTAATGTTTTATTGATGCATTTCATACAGTATCCTTTGTACAAAAGGTTTTCAAAGAATCTGATTATAAAAGCTGGCTGGCCTAATGATTTAGCTGTACTAAGTGGGTGTTTCCCCCATAAAAATGTATAACCACTGCTCAGATGGAAGCATGTTAAATTTCAGCCAGTGTGAGACAGTTGAAGAAATAAAGTCCCAAAACTGCTATAGATGAAAATGACATTATGAAGAAAAATACTTTCACAATAGGACTTTGGCTGATAGAATTGCTGTTAATTGCTGTTTCACCAAAAAAAAAAAAAAAAAAAAAAAAAGAAAAAGAAAAAATCTTCAATTATCAGATTTTTCTATACCTGTCTAAATTTTTTGTAGAAATGAATGAAGACAAAAATATTCTTGACTTCCTTGTTTAGGCTTTTCTGAGCACATATTGCTCCTGAGGTTATGATGTAAAGTCCTGTATAAAGAACAGTACTTGAACAAGCATCTAACGAGATGATTTCAGATCATTTTGGTCTGTAATATGACTTTAAACTATGCCCTTTGGTGTTGAGCAGGAACAGCAGGAGGGCACTGTGCATAGCTCCATTTGAGAAGGTGCAATTTCTTTCTCTGCTGGCTGGAAGAGCTATGAAGCAGGATCTCATCCACTTGTCATTACTCACTTGCAGTCACAAGGCTCGTAAAAAGGAATGAGGGTTGTCCAAGACTCCTCACATAAACTGCCTGATAATCTCCATCTTCTGCACAATTACGTCTCTTCTATTCTCTAACAGGAAAGCTGTGAATAGCAATCATGACAAGGTGCAGTGCATTACATACATTGACAACACAGTAAATACTTCCAAAATTCTCTAAATATTGTTTTGTATGATATTAGTCAAAGGATAGCAATCATAAAATTTCCACATGGTAATCATTAATATCTTTAAGAATCTTTAAAGTCTATTTTAAAAAAGAGAGTATGCTTACTCAATTTATGTTCCCATAAGAAAAGATAGTGTTGATTTGATTTGAGAAGGAAATGGATGAAGTGAAAGAGCTAACATGGCTAACCCAATAGGAGATAATCGTCATCATTTAGCTAATAATTTTAAAACTTTAAATGCTTAAGACAAATGAAGATTCTGAGCAGCAGAAGTGTCAAACAGCTGTGAAAAAGATTATTCCACCTTTGTAGCTCTGATATTTAAATTATTCTTTGTAATGATAAATATTTTTATAGTTATTGTTATTATTATATATTGCTATTATAACTATTTTATGTAACTATATAGTTCTTGGTAATATTTGCTAGGCAATTATAAGTTCTTAGGCACTATAATCAAAGACTCATTAACAGATAACTCATTAGCTGATTTTTGGTTATATTCATCTGTTTTTCCAAAGATAAGCACACATGATTAAAAAAAAGCCCTCTGCTCCAAACTTGCTTTTGGTTTGAAACTGCTCTTGAACACATTCCTTCGAAAACTTGGCACCCAACCACAAATGGAGTTAGGTACTTGGCTGCCAGAGCAGAATCCATGACCTCRAGTTAAATGCTGCTTAACACAGACAGTACCCAAGGGGATCTGAGCATAACAAAATTATATTCTCAAAGCAAGCATGCTTGGCATAGACCAATTTAAATGCCCGCCACTGAACTTGAGCTTCTTATGTTAGGCCATAAGATATATATATAGGACAACTCTGCAAGACAAACACTACACTTTTCCGAGGTACCCAGGTACCTCATTCATTGTTCCTAAAAAGTACAACTTTAGCTCAGGATTCACAACTGCTCTAACTTCTTAAAAAAAAAAAAAAAAAAGGAAAAAAGAAAAAAAGCAACAATTATTTTCTAGGAAAATGAAATCACCATTGCTTCTAGCTTTCATCCTACAGCTCAGTACTTCAGTACTTTCAGTCATGTAGACACAAAATGAAATACTGATTCCCTTTCTCTACATAAAATATTTCAAACTTTTCTCTCTCTCAAACTTTCAGCAGTAAGGTATAGAGTAATTAAATAATAAAAGGTATCTGCATTCTTTCAGCTGAAGCTATAACTTCCTTTAACATACACTGTTTGGCATTTGGTATCCACAGGATTTGGTTAGCTGTGGGACCACACACATCCCAAAGTCTTTTATGAGGGTTATATTGAGATTTTTTATCCAGTCATTGCTGAATTACACAGATAGTCAGCCTCTAGCACAGGAATTGGATGATTGCTCCAGCTAAAGAGATATTATAAATGTGAAGCACTATTTATTTTTCTTGTGTGTTTCCTTTTTTAGATAGAGGTCACTGAATTCAGRTCCTGCTGCCTAATTTTGAGGTTTTCAATAATTAATTTCAGAAGAGTAGGGCAGAGTCTTGTAATTTTATTGCCTAGACCATAGAAATATTTTCAGAAAAGATTAATCTAAAAATTAATTACAGTTATTTTTATAAATATTTATATTTATAAATTAATTAAGCCAAAATTAGGATAGTTAGGTGAGATTACTATATGTATTTTGCTAGATTTTTTCCCAGAATATTTTAATATCTTCTAAACAATCTAAAATGTTAAATTGGTATCTCCATCCTATTTAAAAGTTAAGCAATGGACTTGAATTCCATCTTAGGAATTCCAGTGGAGAGACTTTATAGAGCAAACAAAATAAGACTCGCTTTTTTTTTTTCCTCCTTTTGTCATTTGGCTTATAGAACATTACCATTTCTGGCATGCACACCAGATGGGCAGTAGGAAATAAATGGATAAATAAAATCTCAAATGTCTGAAGCCTTTAAATTGATTACTGTGTTAGTTAAATACCAAATGACTAATTCACATGTGCATATTTCAACTGAGCAGAATTTTATTTAAAGGTCTCACATAAAATCAAGTTTTGTTTGTCATAGCCTTTCACGCCCCRTTTTTTACACATAACCTAGCTTGAAATAACACATGCAGCTGGTAGAAGCAAGTCTGTGGTAATAACACAGTTACCTTGGATTCCTTCTCAATTCAGAAATAGCTCACGCTGCCAGCATGCTATATTTCAGTATACTGAAATATCACAAGGAAGAATATCTATTCTGTAATGTTCAGAGCAGTATTAATTCCTGATCATTTCATGCTTTGTACTATAGCGCCACTTAGGTGGATTTAGCTTGTGATTGTATGCAGCAGAATGTGCTGAAGTCCTGGCACCCTAGACCATGTCCTTTATCTGGCAGTCTTGTTTTATGCTTGAAAAACTTTTGAATTTAGAACTATATACCCTCTCTATTCACTTGAATATAAGTCAAATTTGACTCTTTCTGTGTCTAGATTGCTAAAGGCAACAACATCTTTTTCTGTGTGAATCGTTGGTACTCATACGTCAGGTGGATTTCACAGGCCAATGTTACAGGTTTTCCCCTAGAAGAAAAGACAGTGGGCAAAAGACTTCTCACTAAAAAGGAAAAAAAAAAAGAGAAAAGCAGATCATTCTGCATCCACTGACACAAGTGACTAACTGCAATCATCCAACAAGTATCTTCCTTCAAAGCTTATTTCCTCCTTGGCACCATGATTCATTCTTGCACTGGGCTCCTCTAAAGTCATATCCATCACAAAGATATGGCCAGGGCAACACTAATGTTTCTATAACAGTGGTAAAGAGGGCATCACCAWGACTTTTTTTTCACATTATGGCAGTAGGATGCCAGGCAGCCTTTCTCCTTGGCAGAACCAGTGCTGGCAGGYTGACTGAGAGAAGTCCCAGTGCAAGCTTGTTTCTGCATCCTGCAGGAAAGCTCTGGCATGGTGCTGTGTTCTCCTCTAATGCAGGGGCTGAGAGAGCTCTGACCTCATGGGGCTGGAAGTTCATTGACACCACAGAATTTTCAGGGTATTACAGTTTTCAAGACCGGCGTAGCAATAAGCTAAGAACAATCAGAAAATAGAGCCTGGTGGGAGGGTACAAGTCTGGTGGACTTGGCCCCAGCCTCCGAAATATGTCCTGATGAACTCTGATGTTCCTGTGCATTGCTTGTAAAGGGATTTTTGAAATGGCTATACGAAATGCAGTATTCAGACCCCTTTTTCATTCAGAAACAGTGTCAACTGACTGTAGTGTGTGAACGTCAAGCCAATTATCTTCTCTTTTTTAGGGCTGATTTCTTCCCTGGTGGTCTCATAATGAAAGTGATAATTTTCCTTTCTAGTCAAAACAGAAGACTATTTTGCTTTATTTCAAGTTCTTAGGTTGTCATCTTAGGTTGTTCTTTACCATTATTTCCAAATAAGTTCTTCTCAGACAGTAACAACAGCCACCTTTCACCTCCTATTAACTTGTGCTTGTATCAGAGAGAAAATTCATACTTTAATACCATAACACCACTTAGATATCCCCATAATTTTGCTACCATGTACCCATTTGTTGCTCTTTTAAAATAGAATGCAGAACCAAAACTGATAGCCTGAGAGACTAAAAAGATACATTTGCTTTTCTGGTTATTTACAGTTTTTTTCAAAATGACAAATACTTAGCTATGAATACCTGAGTTTCGTTCCACATTAATCTCAGTTGGAATATATCTTCCAATTTGACAATCCAGGAGGGAAAAAAAGTCATATTACTGAAACTCTAAAATTCAAGGTTTACTTTAGCTGGAGTAAGTGCACCATGATTCATCTGTCTTGACAAAGTACTAGGAGAGAAGCAGCAGCAGCTCATAGCAGGAAGTTTGAAAGTTATACAGCAGGCTAGCATCATTCTCTTTGGAAGCTCTTCTGCCTAACACAAATTTGTAACATAGACTGTCTTGCTTCTTTTTTGGAAAACCACACTCCTCTTTCTTTGCATCTCTTTTTTATCCCCAGAATTGTTAGGCATTCCATTTTGTTTTTGTTGAATTTTCTTGGCTGCTCTGTTTTTTGGTTTTTTGTTTGTTTTTTTTTTTTTTTCCACTGACTGCTTTCTAATCATCTTTACTTATAACATGATTTCTTTCTAGTTTCTGCATACATGCATGTTTTTAATCAAGATTCTGGCTTCCCAAGGCTTTGGCAGCCCAACTTTGTAAAATTACGGAAGTTTTGGAAGCCCTGCAGATGGCAAAAGCATTTTTATGTGTTTTGGTTCGTTATGGGTTTTTACACTTTTATAATAGGCAGGGAAGGTGCCAGAGCCAAATTTCACTGCCCATTCTTAATATTTAAACAGAACTGCAGGAAGGATTCACAGGCTGTCTGTTTTTGAGCTATGGACCCYGGCTGCCCATGATTTTGGAAAACGATTTGGTTAATTTAAATTAATAGAATAGTTAAGCCTCAGCAGAGCCAAGTGCTCAGGAAAACTCAAGGATGAGAGGAAAAGATGAGAGAATTGCTCTAAGCCTTTCTTCTCTTTTGCTGGACCAGCTGCAATAGCCTCTAAAATGGCTCTGTGTAGCATTATCAGCAGAAGGTCAAACCTCTGCCAGCTGCAGGATGTCCTCCCCAGCAGGAGAAGCAGAGCATCAGGTGCCCAGGCTGTCCTACCAAGGCACACTGATGATGGCTCCTGCTAAACTCCTAACACAAGTGTGTCAAATTTAACTCTAGCAAGACAACAAAGCTCTTCTTTTACTGGAAAAGCACTTTTAGCTGCTTCAGCGCACCACCTGGATGGGACAAAGATACTGTGTTGCTCAGGAGCAGGCCTGGAATATTTTCCTTTACAGTGGTTATCATCCTTGCTACTGTTATTCCCTTCGTCTTCATGGCCAAGAAGGCCAATGGGATCCTGGCCTGCATCAGGAGGAGCATTGCCAGCAAGTGAAGGAAGGCTAGCCTGCCCCTCAGCTCTGGTGAGGCCACACCTGGAGTATTGAGTGCAATTCTGGGCTCCTCAGTACAGGAGGGACGTGGAGCTTCTAGAGAGTGTTCAGAGATGAGTGACAAAGACGATCAAAGGACTGGAGCATCTCTTCTATGAAGAAARTTAAACGAGCTGGGCCTGTTTAGCCTGGAGAAGAGGAGACTGAGGGTAGATCTGATTAATATGTATAAGTACCTAAGGGGGGAATGTAGGGAGTAGAGGGCCAGACTCTTCTCAGTGGTGGCTGGTGATGGGACAAGGAGTAGTGGGTGCGAGCTGAAACACGGGAAGTACCATGTCCATGAGGAAGAACCTCTTTCCTGTGAGGGTGACAGAGCCCTGGCACAGGCTGCCCAGAGAGGTGGTGGAGTCTCCATCTCTGGAGATCTTCAAAACCTCCCTGTGCCCCGTGCTCTGGGTGTCCCCGCTGGAGCAGGAGGGTTGGACTAGATGATCTCTGGAGGTCCCTTYCAACCTCCCTGATTCTGTAATTCTGTGAAATGAAGCTCTGAGCAGAGAATTGCAACAAAAAGAATTGCTGTTGAAATGTTTAATCTGGCTAGTGTTCCAATTATTGGAATATTAATTTCAGACTACAAGGGCATCTCCAAAAATTCAGTTTCACTTATTTCACTGGAATTTGACGTGCGCCTACATGTTACGAAGAAGAGAAGAGCCGAGAATTTCTAGTTTACAAAAGTTAAGAAAGAAATGCTAAGCTAGCCCCCATGGCAGAAGTCCACACTATCTTTTCAAACAGAAGTGAAGAAACATCCTCCCATTTGCAATGACAAAGGAAATGTCTTACTCCAATTACTCCCCTTTAAGGATTATGAGTAGTTCTTTCAGCTCAGTTTACTAGAACTAGTGCAGAGATGAGGGGCACTCACTTCCACAGATTTGATATGGATTCTGGACCACAACAATACTASTAGCTATTTAAATAGATTTCATTCCATATATGACAATTTTGACATTTTAACAAAAAGAAGAGAATTACGTGGTTTTCTTCAAGCCTAATAMACATAATTGCACCACCTGGGTTGGAACTCCTACTGAACTATGGTCTAAAATATAAAGAAAATAGTGATATAATATATACATTATTAACTTCATTACATTCTCAAATGTGTAATGGACCTCCCCAAAACAGGCAAACYTTTATCTTCATATTGAAATTACTCTCCTTCAAGTTTGTGTGATCTGATAAATGGGTGCCAGATGAGAGACAGGAAAMTAGAAAGGTTATATGTATCATGAATAAGTTTACCCAGCTTTTAGGAAAGATATTTAGAATTTCACTTCCAATAGCAAAGTAATTGAACTTAAGTGGCACATGACATAATTTAAGTTATTACAATGAGACAAACAGCTTTTGCCTGGTGCACTTTTTAGAGGATTTTCTAAAAGAAAATAGAATTTTATAGACAATCMATTTTTAATATTTAAACTAAAAATATTCATATTGTATTAATGAATTGAACACAAAAACATTTTAATTACTTTAAACTTCACAGTGTAAACCACCGTATGCCTATGCCCTTTTTACTATGGCCACCTATTTAACAGAAACAAATTAAATGATCTCAAGAAAAGCAAATAATGCTGTGTATTTGCTTCCTCTTCAACCTACCAAATCAAGAGAAGGAAACAATATTAGTAACCACCGCAATAAAGCACAGAGTTTACAGATACCTGGATAAATACAGGTTCAAGGGCAGAGGTTAGTTGAGTACTTGGAAGACAGATGCACTGAGCAGGCAAACAATATCAAGGTGAGATGTGTTCAATAGAAAGAGATGAAACTAAAAAACTACTATCGTGAACTCTCTGATGCAATTGCCCTGTTTTTATCCTGCTTTTTGCCTCCTAGGACATATACTCTTGTAATCATTGCCAAAGCCAGATTATGAGCCTCTATGGGTCTTTAGTCTAAAACAATAAGGACTTCTCCTATTTTTATTTTCTTAAACAGAAACTTCTAGTATTTTAGCAGCGCTTTTGACTGCACAGTGTTTTACTGACCTCAATAAGTTAACAGCAGAGTGATACAAAGACACTTTTTCATTCATGGCTGATTAATTGGGGTGGTACACTTAAATATCATCTTCACAAGACTGAACAAAGAACAAGTATGTGGTTTTGCCTCTGTGCAATACACACTCAGATTTATATTTGATAATCAAGGAGTTAAAGATCATCTCAAAAGCCTTAAAAAAATGTCCTTGTATTTCTTTAACTTAAAGATAGTTACCTTTCAAACACAGAGTGGGAAAACGGCAGGGAGCCTGAGATCTCATGGCACAGATACCATTTTCTTTCACCT
This sequence comes from Eudromia elegans, assembly GCA_003342815.1. Lineage (NCBI taxonomy): Eukaryota > Metazoa > Chordata > Aves > Tinamiformes > Tinamidae > Eudromia > Eudromia elegans. The sequence goes on from PTEX01000065.1 coordinate 2,833,534, forward strand.
TGGATCTCACTYGGAGTCGTGACTTAGAAGAAATGCTGAGCAAGTGCTGCAAACCAATGCATCCAGAATTTGGGGGAGTTTACAACATTTCCTGAAGAAACTATAATAATTGTTAACATGTTGGTTTTGCTTTATATTACTAGATATTATTATAATGTCATCCACATATCCATGCACGGATACACAAATTACTCAGCAGTCAGTTGCTTTAGTCTTCTGTTACTCTCTGCATTGTACATTTAACCTTTATGTGCTATTTGCTATCRCTGGGGCTTGTAATTGCATACAAGACTGATGGCGTATTGTTGTACCTAATGAAATGTAAAATTGGCTCTAGAAATAAATAAAAGAAAAATGTTAAATCGTAAAAAAGAAGGATGTTGACTATAACTCTTGCTTTTCAAGCTACGAGAAAATATATACTTCATGATGGCTTTTCTCTCACTAAATAGTTGCCTAGTGGCAACTTCAGTAGTAAAAATCCCCTGAGAATTTTCAGATATCGCTACCACCGGGGGATAGGGCAGTGGGGGGGAGATGGAAGAGGGTGATTTGATTCTCAAATTCATGAATTTGAGAATGAGAACAATACCTTCAGCCACAAGTTTCAAGACTTTCCTCCTCAACAACTTCAGCTGAAAAAAGTCTTCCAAATTTAGTGCATTGTGCCTAGAGCAAAATCATCAAAATTACCTAAATAGGTATTATTTAGTTATTAGGATTCAGATGTTCAACTGGTTTAAATCAGCAGACACTAATGAGAAGGTTTCATTAACTAAATATCAGGCTGCACATTATGCGTGTTACACAGTAGTGCTACATGTCATACTCTCGTCCTACTTCCACCATCAGTTTCCACTGGAGCTTGAGGCCTTGAGGCTTGCAAGCATGCTCAACTGCAAGACAGAGGCCATAAGACACAGGCTGTGAGACAAATATTTTACATCCTATTTTATAAAAGGAGAATTTCAGCAAAGCAATTTTAAGTTATTAGCAATGAGCTTCTGCAAGGCATTGAAATTGATTGTTGACATTTCTTAATGGTGAGAGTTACAGAGCCCTGGCACAGACTGCGAATAGAGGTTGTGGAAWCTCCTTCTCTGGAGATCTTCCAGACCCGCCTGGATGCCACCCTGTGCCACGTGCTCCGGATGTCCCTGCTAGAACAGGGGAATTGGACTAGATAATCTCTAAAGATCCCTTCCAACCTCAAGGACTCTACAGTTCTAGTTGCATTGGAAATATTTTCTTGTCCTATTCAGCAAGTTCATTTTACAAATGCTTTTCAAAAGTAGTTTAGTTCTTAAAGATGCAGGTAAGGATAGGCAAGGACTATAGAATTTGCAGTAGTGTTCAGATAGCTAACCATTTTTATTCTGATGCCTCATCTCAGGAGATGTCTATCTCAATCATTAGGTGCATAACAACATTGAAAAGCAGACCCCAAGGAACAGCTAGATATTTTTTTCAGAGTGTCTTTATGCACAGAAATACAATGAAACTTATTTTTAAGGTTCAACTCATTGGCAGTTTGCATTAACCCATTTTATTTTGTCGAGGGATGAGATACTTTATTCCACCAGGYAGCTTCTGACACTATGCTCCAGCTCTGCTTTGCAAGCACATGAGGAAAGCTGGACAAGGCAGATAACTGCTTAATTGCTCCAACTCATTTAAAACTCCAGGATAAATTCATCAGGTTGTTCAACCTGTGATTCTACAATTTATCACAAAAATATTRCCTGTAATCTATGCAACATCAGAAATAAATGCCTCTCTGCTTGCCATACTTTTCTATTTTGGCATAATACCAAACAGCTGGCATAGGTTTCAGCTGTGTTGTAAAGCAGGTGTTAATCAGAAATGCTTGCACATATACTTTTTAGCATTTTCACCTATGCCAATTTCTTTTTCTTCCATGTTTTTGCAGTCCATCTGCTTTCTATATTCTTATAATGCTCATGCAATTTGGTAATATGTCTTGTCTTTGAGCAGCATAGTCTTACTTATAAATGCAGAATGCTTTGGAAGGACTCTGCTGAACAGGATTTCTTCAGTTTCAGAGAAATGAAGTTTCTCTTCCAGTATTATACTACTCAAAGGCTGACTTCACAGAGAGGGAGAATATAATAAATTCTTCAAGTTCTCGTTGTATAAATTGGAGAGAACAGGATATTTCTAGAAACTAGCTGCAGGAAAATAGAAAATCCTTATTCTTTCAGCTATTCTGTTTCACTGATGGAATTCAAGGGAAAGGGCTCTGGGATGACTGGAAAATGCATGCCTTTGACCATAAATGAAAATAGAAGTATAACACTGATTTGACCCAACTTACTGTACTTAAAACCATGCATTGAATGTTCAGGCAATTCCTTCAGATTGCTGCATTTCAAGAGAGGATAGAAAAATATGTAGTGAGGACAGTGGACATGTCATCTGATTGCCAGTAACCTCTGCATATATGCTGTACAAAGGTCAGTAAGGAACACAAAAAGACATCTGGCCCTTGGCTCTTCTTACACAATACTATGCTGCATCTTTAAATATAAAGTGAATTCTGAGTAAGATGTTAAATATTTAAGGTCTCATTCACACATATGCCTTGTAAAATCTGCTTGTAAAAGTCTAACGCTTTCGTTACAATAGTTTATTACTCTGCGTTTTCTTGGAAACCAACTGAAAAATATTGGTGGAACATATTTTGGCATGAGTGATTACTTCCAACAAATTTTCTAAAAGTGTCCAACCAAAAGTTTCTATTTACCCAGTGATCTATTTTTGTCATCAAGTTGAAACCTCAAAGGAGGTTTTCGGTTGTGTTTCTTCAAACTAGCATACTTTCTAATGATACTGAGAGAAGAAATAAAATAACGAGTTTTGCCTTATCAGAATATCCATATACTTAGCTAATATACTATTACTCATATAACATTTATACATCAAAGTCCACAGTTCAAACTATACAGTTCAAACTAGTATTGGAGATTCTATAAAGCTACAGGAGGAACTGATTTTCAGGACATTTTTAGAAAAAGAAGCCATTTGGGTCAGTATGTTCCAAACCAAAGACAAAAATAAGTGTACTTTTTGGAAGTACTTTTTTAAACACAGAGATAAGTATTTTCTGTCTGGAGCAACAGTGTCTGAAAAGAGATGGATTGTGTAAGAGACCCAGAAATCCTCTAAATCTCCTTTGTGTTTGGTGGCAAAATTTTAACCTCTCATAACTCCATCCATATGCCTACAAGGCATTACTTCAGGGTGCAATACCAATATGCCATAGTTTTTTATTTCTTTAAGTAGATAAAAGCATTCTAGGTTTGCAAGAACTTTACTGTCTGAGCTATCTGAATAATTTTTAAAAGATTTCTAACATAAATTATCAATATTGTTAATGAATTTTTCTGCTATCTATTGAATGCCTTGCTTAACATTAGACAGGAAGATGCTATGAAAAATAATAACTACGAACAATTAAGCATAGCCTGGCATATCCTTCAGTGTTTGAAGCAATATGAATACCTAGATTTATTTTTCAAGTGCCTAGAACCACTTTATATGGCAAGACAAGGAGTATTCACTACAGCCTCAGATTGCTTCCTCTGATGGTGGTCTACAGAGATTTCACTAGGCTCCCATCATTTTTTATTATGGTGGAGTTATGGGGTGGGTCTTTATACCAAAGTGTTACTTTTCATTCTCAAATAAACTGCCTAATACCAAATTTGGTTTTAACAGGCCACTGCATACCTGYTTTTTTTCCAGCAACAGAATCAGAAATTTCTTTTCTGCCCAGTTGCCATGTGAATGGACTAGGCCCTTGAGAACGGTAATGGAAAATAAAGCCATAGTAGATTTCATGTGTCACCCTCAGAAGGAAAAATATTTTTTATATTAATAGAAACCTCAATCTTTATTTTTCTAGGGAGCTTTAATATGCTTGTTGAGTATGCAGCAATGCCCTCCAGATGAAAAGTTCCAGATGAACTTGAACATTTCCTCCCATCTGTACAAGTTAATAAGAAAGACTAGGTTTTAGTCTAGGACAGCAATGTAAAATCTGCTCTTGAATAACTTGGTGGCTATGTTCTTTGGTGCATAAGTGTGAATGCTAATAATTTAGAAATATGTTTCACTACAACCATTGTGGAAAAAAAAAGGGAAAAGTTGAGAAAAATGTGAAGGATATGGTGTAGGAGACTGTAGAAACCACAGTTCAGTTCCAGCAAACATGATACATGTGGAGAGACCTGAACTCTTTCAAAAAAGAAAAGGCCTCTTATTGTAACAATTTGTAATTTCAAAACAACTTTTTATATACACATGGAATGCACATTTTCAAAACGATCCTTTTAAGTATCTCAGCAAACTGCATTTAAAGAAGATAAAATATATCTGCTTAAAATACAGTTGATGAAATGTTACTATGCAAATTCACTTGCAAGTATACAGAAGAACTATGTAGAATTGTAAACCATACTCAAAAAAAAAATCAGATACAAATAAAAACCTAACCATGTCTGTCTATAGTTATAAAGGAATCTTTATTCTCAAATTTAATGCCTGTCTATAATTATAAAGGAATCTTTTTTCCAGAATTTAGAACTGAACTCACTTGGAATTTAAAGGGTCTGAAACATACATCAAAACATGGATCATGATCTGGCACGATTCAAAGGATCTGAGTTATGTAATACAAATAGAGCTTTGAATGTAATTCCAAGTCAAAGAGTGCTGAAAGCTTATGTATTTTTTTCCATTAAATAGAATGAGCAGCACATTTTTCAGAGTAACCAAATTATTTCAGTAAATTAGTAACTACTGTACGTGCATGCACACACACCTAGGAAAACTGCAACATACAGATAGCCAAACCCTTACACTTACTAATTTGCACACTTTCACACACAGTTAACTGACTGTCTCACATTAGTCAGCAACTTGCACAATTCTTGTAAATCATCCCCTCTGCAAAAAAGAGATGGTATAATTTGTGGGAGGATCCTACTGACCATAGTTGCACAAATCTGAAGCAGAAATCACAGTAATCTACCACAGCAATCAGCAAACTTGACAGGCRCTAAAAGCACAAGAGGTATTCAGAAATAAAATCAACCATTATGAGAAAAGAAGAATTTCTGAAATTCATAAATTAATACTGTGAATCAGTTCACTGCATCTATAATACCTCCCAGTCCAGTTTTTATGTCAACATTTTAACGTACATAACCTATTAATTTTATTAGAACCAGATGATAAAACAGACAGCTTTTGCTGCTGAAATGACCAGCTCTCTTTTTGGCTTTGAAAAAAAATTGCTAACTGTGTGAAAATTTACAGTACAGCAGACTGTCATGGTATTAGTCATTCCATGGAGAAATGGAAGAAAATTGTAAGAGATCTTTAATGCAGAAGACTTAAATAGGGGAATTATAGTAAGACAGAAACACAAATAAATATTAGATTACAGTGGGTGGTCTATCCTACTCAATTTACGGCTGAAAAAAATGGGGAAGAAGGTTTGAAAATCCTTTTCCTGGAAGCAACAGATGATAAGCCATCTACAACCCAAACTCTCCTGAACAATAATAGGACATGGAATGGAAAGACAGGCTTCTTTTTTCCCCTTTTCCTGAATCCCTAACACACACATGTGTGTTAGATGTATAGATGTGCTGCTGACACAGTTGATAAAGGTTCATTATAGTTCCACTKCATTCAAAGGCTGCACTTAAGCTATTTTATATTTCCTAGATACATAATGTGGTCTTATACAACTTTATATATCATTTCAGTGTACAGTGGTTCAGATTTTATTTCTGTGTTTAGGTTCATTCTTTCAACACAGATATTACATGAAGACCATGGATGCCTTGGATGAATCATCTCTACATCAGTAAAATGGAGTAAAGCATTGTTTTTTCCAAAAAATGCTCCTTTAAATATTTATAATTAATAGCTATGAACTTCTACAATATGCCTCACAGAAATATAAATATAGTGAAAACACAGTTAACAACCAGCTGAAGCACCATAGTACTATAAATAATGTGGAAAGTTGGCACTTAAGTGCTAATCTGCTATGGGGAGTTATATATCATTGTAATCCTAACATATTGCTACTGCATATAGGTTTATAGTGACCTTGGTCCCCCATTTCTCCCATTGAAGTCTASGAGTTTCCTGTTATTCCTTAGAAAACCTCTATACCTGTAATTTTAAGTGTCTTGGGAATACTATTTAGCCCTATTACGCAAAGGTCCTGGAGGAGGCTCTCATAAACAACATACTTCTAAAGAATTCCATCCAACAGGGGACCAAAGCATACAAAACCAGGATGAAATCTGATCTGCAGCATCTTTTTTTTTTTCAAGTATGTTCCAGGATGGAAATTACAGAACTGAAGGAATTAATATAACTGCTAAATTTTGAGTCTTTCTGAATCAATCCATTAGACAACTACAGAGAATTTAGAAAGGGCAGTTGCAGTCCGTAAGAAAACCACAGGAAACTGCAGAGGGTKTCATTCTCTGAAAATGTCACAGAAAATGAACTGTATTGCTAGATGAGTTATTGAAAGAAAGAATAACTTTGAATGGGTCATCTTATAGTGCCGGTTGCCTTGTCTCACTTTTTTTTTTTTTAAAGAAAAAGAAAAAAACTGAACTGAGGCTTAGCTATAGGTCACCTTGGATGACTACCAAGAAATATCTCATCCCTTAAAAACACATAATTCTCTAAATAGTCAGTGCTAAGGTGATTGACAACATTGTTTATCTATTGGAGAAACAATAGGTGTCCCTCTACAGAAAACATAATAATAGAATAGATAACAAATCAGTGTTTGATCCTTGAAATATCTGCCAGATCCAGAGAGGCAACACATATAAAAAGTTCTATCTCTTTCTTCAACTGCAATATCATTTCCATTATTTCTCCAGGCTCCCAATCTGAATTCAAAGCAATTCATCTGAAGTTCAGACACTGTCAGTGTGATTTAGTTTCAGTTTTACGGCAAATGCAGGCCTCTAATAAGTATGCTCCTTTCATTGATTTTGTTCCCCTTCAGTTGCTGCTGTAAATGTAATTGAAATTTTTGTTTTTTCCCCTGACCTAACTTTTTTTTAATCGGACAAAAGACTAATCAGTGTATTGTCTTATGAGTTTTATAYATCCTATTAATAAGAAATACAGTTTCTCTTAGAAATGGACTTCTATATAGTCACATTTTCACTAGGAGAAATAACCATTATGATATTCATATTAAAATATTATCCAATTCTGCATAGAAGTTTTACRTATTTTCAGTTTTTAAGTGTAGAAGTAGACCAATGTCCAAACTGAATCTGAATATTATACACTTGATCTATGCACATGACAGTATGTTACCATCTACTCATACAATCTGTCACCATTACTTTATCTATCTAGTACATCAAACTAACATTTGAACACYATAACAATCTTTTTTCAGCCATATTAGTATGGGTGGCTGACATATARTTATGTTCACGCTTGGCTTTTAAGTGTATGGGAGTGTATGTGGTATACCATTTATTTGTGTTTCYCCGTACATAGGTGAGAAAGGAATGAAAACTCTTCCTTAAGGAAAGCTAGAGTGAAAGAAAGAAATTATGTATTTAGTTCTGAAAATGGTCACTCTTACTTTTCAAAGAATACCAAGCCCAAAAATAAGACCTTTCAAAATTAGWTTCTGCAAAAGCTTTTACCTTCAGCAGTCACAAGGTTTCCAGGCTGTTAGTGATACTACTTATCTCAGAGAACACCCACCATCATGGGACCCAGTGTTGTGAGATAAGTAATCTCTCATTGATCCTATGAACAACTATTAAGACTACTAGAAAATATATCTCAAATACAAGGTAAATAGAAATCCAATGCACGGAGCATTCACAGGTTCATAGTGACAGCTTATGTGGATAAGGATATAGGACACAAGAAAACAGGACACAGCTGCAGCTTATTTTTTTTCTTTARAGTGAGTCTTCACTCATAGACATATGTAATAAAACAAGTAAGAAAGGCCTCATATCCTTAAGTTTTCTTGAGAGACCTGTACTCATGCACAGCCAGTCTTCAATTATAGAGGAGTCACTGATTAATAAATAGAAGCCTTAAGCCACACTCTGGCAGAATAACAAAAGAGCAAAGAAAGTCAGAGTATTTCTTATCCCAGCCCAGATTGCCCCTGTTCAACAATTAAACACATTCTTTTTACCTAGTAGGTTGTAGCCAGGCAGCAAGAGCGCTAGTGTCATCCAAACCTAACACTGAAGGTAACCAAAGGCCTGCACTTGTGTTCACTGGAAGTAGCTAACATAGCTAACTGCRCTCTCAAATAATCACATACTACATCAGCATGTAGGACTGAGCCTTGTCCATGGTTATCTTCTCCTATCATTCTACATTTAGATGTACCACACTTGCATTAACAGTTTCACCTGCACTCATATCAGAGAGAGCCAAGGAATGCCAAAGATCAGTTGAGAAGCTCCAGGTCTTCTCCATGGTATAATGGCATTGGGGAGAGGGAGTCTTATTACTAGATGAGGCACACCTGGATGCTAGTGCAAGGCAGTGGAGAGGAAYGCACTTGCATTAGCCCTGCAGAGCACTGGGCCATGCTGTGAGACCCCGGACAATCTACTGAAGGCTAACGAAAAGCCGACAAAAATGTTATATGACATTGTGATACGGTATTGGGTTTTTTACATTACAGTGTGTTATGCACATCCGGCATCATTATTTATAGCACAGCACAACTCCTTAAATAATTCTATATAACTATGTGATAGAAGAGGCCCAATAGATGAGTTCTATAAAACTGCAGAGAAACAAATTTTATTCTGTTCAAAATCCTGCAAAAATATTGAGCAGTCTCTGCAAGATGATAAAATATAGTTTTCCAATACTCCTACATTGTTCTGTTCTGTTTCTGTTTCTAAATTACTAGMGGATTTGAGGATTTTTTCCATTGATAGGAGCTTAATATATTGATCTTCGCTTGGCCTGCTTTGGGTGCTCTAGTTAATTAGAGATCTCACTGTGTGAGGATGTAACTCCGGCTCTTCAGTCTTTGCTTCCCAGGGAGATGTAGTTATCCTTGACACAGGATAGCTGACAAGCCTGCCTGTTATTAGCCAAGCCTCAGAGATCTGTGGTTTCAAAAATCATAATCCTTGGATGCATGGAATCAAAGCGACAGCACACGGAGTCACACTGCCAGCAACATTTCACTTCCACAACAGCTGTCAAGCCCCTTGCAAAAAAAAACAGGAAAAAAAAAAAAGAAAAAGAAAAGAAGAAAAGAAAGCATTATAAGTAAATAATCATCTCAAAAATGTGTTGGGGAAACAAAATTTATCCAGCAAATATTTTAATGCAGATTAGCTAATGGCCCCTTTGGTGTGGATTCTTAGCTCTAATGGATATTAACGCTTTTTGATGTCTTCTTTGCCAACCTGATGAGAAAAAGCAACTGAATCAGCGGATTAGACCCTGAAAGYGCCGGTGACTGGAGATAATCACTTTCAGGAGACACAATAGGGGCTGGGGTTTCCTCCAGCAGTGGAAAGCGAGCGTGATCTCCTTCCTCTCCAGTTTGCCTTTTGTTAGCATCCCTTTTTTYCATTTTCCTCCCTTAATCTCAGAATAATATCCTGTCTTGTCTGCTGCCCTGAAGGTTTCCTTAATATAGTCATAAAAAGCTGCCAGCTCATTTTAAAAGGGGCAGAATAATAAATGTTTAGAGCTATGCTGGAGGAAAGCTGTAAACTGTCGGCAGTGATGTTTATTTAAACCTCTGTGTTTAGTTTAGCAGTGAAATTAAATAAAATCCTGAAAAACTCTCCAGCCAACCATGTTTACATCCTGATCCTGCACAATGACCAGTATTGTCTAACTGATAGTAGCCACATTTCCTAGGCATTGAAATACACTGCATTTTGAATTCAGTTTTGCATTCTAGGTCTTTGATGCCTGCTCATGAAGGAGAAAATCCATGTGTGGAGCAAATTGGTGCAGGATAGCTCCATGCAGTAGCATGTTACAGGAGCTCAGTTTCCCACCCTGCAGGGAGGAAGCACTGGAAGTACATGGTGTTATTCACAGAGTTCACATCTCCAGCCCATAGAAAGGAAGGAATGCAGACAAAATCGATATAATTCGAGTCTGCTGGCCCTCAACACAAAAACCTTCACTCGGAAGGAGGCATCTGTGAATTTCTCTCTCATGACAGGTGCCTACTCCTGACATCTTCATTTTCAGAGTAAAAGATCCTGCAGTCTCCATTTTGCATATATCACTAGCATCACACAGACTCCAGGAGGCAAAAGGCAGCAATGGCATGCACAAACGCAGATTACTGTGAAAACACAAATGGAGGCAAGATGAGAGGCAAGTTTAATGTATCTTCAGGCTTGTCCACTTCTGGTATTTTCATACCCTACCAGCTCAAATGTACTGCGGACAACATATTTGAAACGCAAACTACTAATTATAATTAAAAGACAAGGCAAATTTTGAAATAAAGGAGGTTTTTCTTCTTGGTAAACTCTAAAAAACAACTTACACTTAAGAACAAAGGATGCAAAGGATTAAAAAAGCAGCATTATCTATATCCACAGGAGATCTGCCCACAGCAGCCAGATCAATACAACCTCAAGCAGGCATATCACCTGACAGATCCTTGCAAGATGTTCTGCGTAATGAAATTATATCTTTCAGTACTTGCAAGAAGTTTAGAGGAAACCAGAAGCAAAAGTTGCTTTCTCAAAATAAAAATAAGGTACAAAATATAGATATTTTTCGCAGTTCAATATGAACACAATGAACAAATTTCACTACCCTCATTTCAGCTTTCATTCTATTAAGTTTGTATATATTTGCATCAATATATCTTCATAATCTTAGTGTGATGCTAGCTGTTATGATATCTCTAATATTAATTAAATGCTGTGGACTGTATCTGGTTCAGCATATCACAGTGAGGCATCTTCATAAAGAATTAGTGTCTTAACATTCGATTCTCTCTGCACTTTGTGTATATGCTTAGCCATTCTTTGCTGGAAACAAATTGGTTCATCAATTAATTATTCTCACTAATTTGGTGAAAAGAKTTAGTACAAATCTCACATATTGAATAATAATAACTTCAAAGGTAGCGATTCAGTCAGTTGGCAAACTCATCAGAGATATATATATATAGGAAAGGCTAAAAACAGCATAGAGTTTACAAAGCAATTTGTTTATACAGTAAAATCCAACTTGTCCTTTACAGAAATACATCCCAATTATATTTTTGTGTAAACTCAAGGTAATTTATGGCCATGAATAGAAGAGAAACAGCATGGCACGTGCATGGCACGTCCAAATCATGCCTGTAATAAGCAGTGCTAATTCTGCTAGCTATCAGGTATTTGTTGTATAGTTAAAAAGCTAACATGCTGACCCAAACAAACACATAGAAATGTCCTTCAGTAGTTTGACTCTCTTGATTACTTACACTACCTTATTTATTTCTTTTCTCTATCACAAATGCCCTTAATTTTGTATACTTAGTTCTTTTGGATATATACTACCTTTGGCATAACAATGTTGTTTGATAAAGAACAGAACTTGCAAGCTACCAAATGTATAAATACATTAAAATATATTATTAATGTTTAATTCATCGCATGAAAAGAGTCCTGTAAAGAAGAAATGAAGATGTGGCTGAGGAAAGGCAGAGCCACATTACAAACATGTCAAGTTATATTGGACCATTGGTTCCTAATGACCACTGTCCCGTCCCTGACTATGATCATTACCATATGTTTTAGAGGGAGGTCTAAGAAATCTGGTGTGGGTAATTATTAAAAGAGTTTCTTCCAAATCTCTTTGATCAGTTCACAAAAGATGCATCTGGCACAAGAAGTCYCTAAGTTGCTAATCCTTGGGTGGAAAATGTAATAACACTGGACACCAGTATTGTTATTACAGACTGTCTCAGGTGCCACCCACAAGCCCATTTTTGGGACAGGACATCATGGACATCAAGCAGGGTGAAGGCTGGGCTGGCCTGGTGTCCAAGGCTCCCACCAAAGACCAGAGGCTTCTCACTCTTCCAAAGATGCAGCAAAGTATATTAGGTAGGAAGGATACACACAGTCACAGAATCACACAGAATCACAGAACTGTTGAAGYTGGAAGGGACCTCTAGAGATCATCTAGTCCAACCCCCCTGCTCCAGCAGGGACACCCAGAGCACAGGGCCCTGATCTGAGCTTTACAGCAAGCCACAAAAGCTTTACACCATTGAGAAAGCAAGCATTTTAATTGGTACTTCTGATGGAAATCTGTCTCCAAAATTTATTTTGAAGGTTAGRCCATATTCAGAGACTTACAGGGAACTGAAATCATAGGCATTAGGTGTCAAAAATAGGCAAACCTAGGAATTATCCATTATTTCAAAAATTACTCATATATTACTGCCTGTTTACTCACAACCAGGAACTAAATCATTAAAAAAAAAAAAAGAGTTTTCAAGAACTACACTCTATAGCATGTAGCTGTTTGAAATGCACAAGAGTTGCACGCAAGCTTAGGAAACCCAGACTTATGGGAAATATTTGTCATACCTGTATCATAGTGTATACATTCGTATTATAAAAATAAATAATATTAAAAATCCCAATGGACACACTTTTAAATAAGGTAAAGGAAAATACTGTATAGCCAAAGTGCAATAAAAAGCAATTTGATGCCCTTTTCCAAGACCAGTCCAATTTACTGCACTAAGTTCTACAGTAGGAGCACTGCCTAGTCACCTCTTAATCAAAACATGAACAAAACACGTACAGTGCAATTATATAAGTGGAGTGCTGGGCTAGAGTACAAGTACTTTAAAACCATTATCATCATTCTTCAGTTTTTATTAAAAGTCACTGAGAATTATATTCATTTCTTTGCAGTTTCCAACAAAAAGACAGTAACAGATAATTTAATAGGTTGTTGAAAAAAAACCCTACTGTAATAGAAACTGCCCCAAATCGGTAATGCTTTGACAGCTTTAGCTAAGTTAGCATGCATCTGACACCACCTCCTGTTTCACAGGCAGAGATATTGAAGCTAGAGAATAAAAACCTATTTAAAATAATTACAAGGAGATGATAATGGCCAAAATAATGGAAGAAAGCACCAGGTGAGCAAGTCCAATTTGACACAATTATTACGAAAGGGCAGAACATCTGTCATTGTCTTGCCAAAAAAAAACAAAATAAAACAAAACAAAACAAAACAAAAAAAACACACCCGCCCCACAAAAAAAAAAAAAAAAAAAAAAAAAAGGCAAATATACCACAGGGCTGAATTAGACACCAGGTGCTGCTCAGCAGTTTCCTACCCAAAGATGAGTCAAAGCCCCTGCTCAGTAGCATACTGCGTGCATACTGAGTGCCATACTCCCACAAACCCCTCTGGCCTCAATGAGGGGGACAGGAGGTGCCAGTGTCCACGTGCACGGGCACAGCCAGAAGGCTGGGTGTTAGTTCACGTCCATGGTAAGAGGGTGGCACGTGCATCCCACTCCTGGACATGCCTGTCAAGCAGGGTAAAGTTGAGGGTCATGAGCACACACTTCTAACTTCGCTCCACTTGGCTCCAAAGTGTTAGTGAGATTCCATTTCATCTGCCTATTTACGCTTTAATTTCTCATAGTTTTAATTTTATGACATTGGAGACTCTTCTCTACACACAACATGCCATCCGCCAGAAARCTAAGTAACTGCTATTGGCTCAGAAGAGCAAATGAGTGGTATTTTGAAGTGAGGAAAGCACTGGCTAATCCAGTGTAGAGTGTGTGTTTGTTTCTAAATGACAGTGGAAATAAATATATTGTTTTTCTCCAGGATCACAGCCCATTTAAATCTTGATTGCTCAGAAAGCCAATCACATAATAAATATTTCCTTGAAACTATTTAATACTGTCTACATATAGTCAGGTACAATGATCAAGTTCTAACTTACGGAGACAATAATATTATGCACAAGCAGCAATGGCAAATGCATATGTGTGTATATATATATGTTTTGTTTTTTCCTCTAAAATGTATATAATTTTCCAAACAATGAGTCAAAACAGTAGCAGCTAAGTCAAAAGGATTACATTTAGTTTTAGAACCAAAAACCTTAAAACTCATTGTAAGAAAAAGACATTCTCAAGAGAAAGCTAAAATATATATTTCTATATATAGATATACATGTAGATAATATTCCTAGTCACCAAAAATCTCATGCTTTGAAAATTTCAAACTTATAAAATTAGCCCCAGACCATAAAGAAATCATAAACCACAAAACCATACAACTTCAGCTGAAATGTTTTCACTCTGGCATGGGGCCAAGTGAAGAAAAAAAGTGCCTCAGTAATTTAATACATAACTTGTGAAATCAGAGTCTGAAGAGGAGGCTAATGTGCTAACTTCTCAGTTTCTCCCTCCACAACTCTTACAACATTCTTCAATTTGTATTACATGCCCCAGTCCCATCTACCTACAACCAAAACAACATAAGTCACACTGTATGTCTGCKTCTTTGCAGTTTCTATACAAATATCTCAGAAAGAAACCCTGGAATAGTAATCAAGGATTCCAAATTCATCAGAAGTGAGATTTAAAAATGAAGGATCCAAGTTTATTGGATAACTCAAAATATTCTGAATTGCATCTATCTTAATTGAGCTCATTTTCAAAAATAAACATAATTTTCATTTTAATTCCATGCAAGAACACAAATTTTAAAACTCCTGTATTTTTCAAAACCCTTTTTTCTCTTCATCTGCCATTTTCTGCGTATTAATCACACACAAGACAATATTGGAAACTAAATTTCAACAGTGTTTGCTCATAGCTAGCCTAATATTATTAAAATTAGCTAAATTTGCTGAGCTTAGTATTTTAAATAAAGACACTCTGAGTTCACCGAGGATAASTCAAGTGCTGTCAGACAGCCCAAAGGCTTTGACTCTGTAAAGACCTAGAAGTTAATGTAATTAATCTGCACAGCACTTATTTATCCACCAAGCATACTGCATAATGTTTGTTTCCATCTTTTCTGACTACACTGGATGGAGATAAATGTGAGAGAGACCTGGAATCAAGCCACTTTCCGTCTATCAGCTCCCTTCCCAATTAAGCCCAGGGCTGCTCCTAAAATGTACTGTTCATGGGTTTGGTCAGTCGAATTTCAAATAAACAAAAAAATCTCAAGTCAAAACACTAACATATCCTGTGAGTTTCCACAGCATATTACAGCAGGAGTGGAGCATGGATATTGTCTGCTCATCCATCTGCTGCTAGATACACAAACTAGGTAATAAAATATGTATTATTATAGCTAAGACATGGTGTCTTCTGTTTAGTGTGTGATTTCTTTTTTTTCTCCAATCAGAACAGACTAGAATATTTTGGATATACACACAGAAGTTTTAGTAAAAGCTAAAAACATTGCTCATGAATAATTCAAATTTGATTTGCATTYATTTGTACTACAGCATAATACAGAGTGTTAGGAAACATACTCTTGTGTTTAAGTAATGTTTCATTTGTCTGATAGAAAATAGCTGGTAATTTCAGGAAACATCCTGCCTCTAAGCCAGAGGTTATTGCTGAGCTGCGACTGCATCTGACAGATTAGCTGAGATTGCAAAGGCCAGAGAAGAAAATTCTAGGAGAGTAACTGGGCACACTCAAGAGGCAAATGTGCAACAGAGAARTCTACTGCATAGCCCAGAACAAGGTGATTTCACATAGAAATGCAGTCTAAGACCAGCCTGTGAAGAGCTTGGGCCAGGAATTAAAATAATTTGAAATAATTGAACTATTTCCACCAAGAAATACTTACAAAGGAGAAYTGCAGAATGAAGCAGTACAACAAAAGGTGAAGCCAGGACTGCCGAGAGACCACGCTCACAATGAGTGAAGTATGTGTCACTGCCTGTATTTAACAATACAGGCATATTAACAACAAAATGGTTGTTTTTAAGAGCATTTTTTTAGTTAATGRATAACTGAAGTTTGGAATGATCCTTTAAGCCCTGATGGACACAACTGACAACTTATAAAACTAGTCTGAAATCCAGCGGAACTCTAATTGTGTATCTGTTAGTGGACTTCAGAAATAATACCTATTAAAACTGCTTATTAACATTGGGAAAAGATACTCCTCTCATGCACACAGTTCACATTCCCTGAGGAAARGGAAGGCGTGACACTTTATTTGGAAATTGTGCCAAAATGATGCTCCAAGATGCTCTCCAAAAGATGTTCATTTTACACACCAACACAGGATGCTCCACTCTTGCAGAGTTAAAGTCAAGACTTGCCTCACTGAGGATATTCAAACTGCCATAAACAGATTTACAGAGCTGTTACACCAGCTTAAAAAACATCTTTCATATTGAACTCATAGTGAACTCACTATCTGTCCAAGTACAAGGTAAATTAAWGCTTATCAACTCTCCTAGGATGTTGTGAGGTTTAAATATTTAAATGTTTGTAAGATACTTTAAGCACCTCACATGAAAGGCGTTATATCAGTACAAGGTATTTTTCACTGTTGTGATTCATCAAATTTCTATCATACAGCATGTGACAGATTCTCTAAAATTAGCATCTAATTATTTTTCACAAGTTATGAGAGCTTATTCTCAACGATTCAGATATTTTTCACCCTTGTGTCTTGCAAGGTCTTAACTTTGTTGACTAAACAGAAAACAAAAATTGATGCCTGTTGTGAATGTCCCCTCTCATCTTTTCATACTTTGAAAATAAGTATTGTTTCACACAGAAGCAAAACAGCTCTAAAATCCTTGAACATCAAGAGCAAGTATATAAATATATAAGGATRAGAGAGTACATAAACCTAAGTACACAGCGAGCAATTTGAAAGTCATTCAAAACAGTGACAAGAAATTGTCAAAACTGCAGCATTACAACAGGTCTAGTTGGAGAATAGAATGCATGTGGGTAACAAAGTTCCCCGAGGACCATGTGCTCTCTCCTGTGCCTAGTTCTGCCCCTGCTGAGCCACCCTTGCTGCATCTATTGCACACAGATGCAGGGCTGTACAGATCTGTAGCATCACAAAAGACAAAAAAGGTAGCTGGGTCAGGGACTTGTACATATTATAACAACTTGATTCTGTTATCTCATATAAGTGGATCTGAAACATAGCAATTTAGGCATTTTTCTTGAAAGACAAGAGTACACCATATGTTCCTGCATAAGGGAAATTTGTTTTCACCAATTCATTGCTTTGGATAGYATATATTTACCTAAAAAAGAAGAAATGCACTTTGCAGAACTAGAACATGCTATTAATTATGTGCTTGATGGGGAAACTACAACAAAAAGTAATATGCTTTTGTTTAAATGCCTATAGAACAGATGATAGTCTTTCATTGAAAGTTGGCAGGTAGTAAAAGTACACATAAAAAGCAATAGGAAAGAGACTTGTACCTTTATGATAGTATTATAAAAGTCTTGCAATACTAAAATTTAAACATCTTCAGAATATGACATACATTGCAGTATACTTACAGAGTCATTTTATCAGGAAAATGAAGGTGGAAATAGAAAAATAATTGAATTTGACTCCAACTCCCCTTGAGTTATGAAACAGCATCCTTTAATACCATGTACATGTAGATTTGCAGTCTTTTCAAGGAACAGCAGAGCAAAGGAACAAAGTATTCTCAGCAGATCTGTTTTGCTTTTTAGTAGGCATAAGAGCATTCTATAGCAAGTAATCAACCTCTTACCAATAGTTCTGCCAGAGGTCATTGACAAGAATTGCTGCAAAAGCCATTTAATGTGTACAAAAGTCATAAAACTCCCAACATGCTTGATGCTGACTCTGTTTTATTTGAATAACCTTAGATGATATATTGAATTCTAAAGCCTGAAGATTTTATTGGAAATAACGAGTCCAGCAGTTCTTGAATTAGGAACAAACAGGTAGTTTGCTAGGAATTTGATTATCTTATTATCGCTTGCAGCAATATTCATGTGAAGGACAACAAACAGAAAAGAAAATCTCAGRTCCGAACAAAAGTAGGACCCTGTTTATAATACCCCATTCCCCAAATATCTTATGTCCAGAGCTAGTGATTTCCTGTGCTAATGGCTAGTTATATATTTAAGCAAGCTTTTATATATATACATATATACCTATATATATATGTATATATACCAATGGGACTTGCAATAGCTGTGGGAAATGCATAATTTTAGAACTGAGAACACATATTTAACTCTACACTGGTGGGCTGATTTTTTTTCTGACAAACTTCAGATCTACTTCTTAAACTGGAATGAGTTTAAAAAAGTATTGAGCTTAAAAATAAGAACCGTCTACACTTAATATTTAGGCATTGCTATAGTTTTGTATCATATTATATTTTTAATATGCATTTAGATGATCATGCTCTAATACTAACTTTGATTCAAGGAACACTGATGAATATACTACAAATGATAATGTCTGTTCACTTCTCATGGAACTCTTTCATAAAAACCTTCTTTTACTTGGGCAAGCTAATCTGGTTTTGGCAGATAATTTGAAATTTTTATCTATTTTTGTACAGTTCAGCATTCTGTTTTCTTATGAGAATTCTGTTTTCTCATTTACAGTACAGAAAAAGATGCTTCCTGTGCCACAAATGTACAGGCTGTGCTATGGAGCACAATTGGCATTGAAGGACACCACCCTGGAGACTAAAAGAAACACATACAGAGGTACAAATCTGTGTAATTACCCAAAGTGGACTTGTAAATAGGATTACAGTATTTGTATGAGTACCTTTAAATGTCGAATAGCCACTGGCTTACTTATCTATAGTTTTTTGCTTAGCAATCCTAAGTAGGCATACTTTTTTTTTTATCCCCATAAATCTGAGGATCATACTTTTTAATAAATATACGCTTCTTATAACTGTTGACAAAGAGATCTTTAATAATTACACTTTATTATACTGTGTCAGACTTCAGTAATATTGTCTGTTTTATCCCTTAATGTGAATGACAACACCTTCAATAGCTAGGTTTCTATAAGTAAATAGAGAACATAATCAAAAAGGAGGTTCTGAATCATATTTTTCCTTGTGTTCATATCATCCCAAGACATTTTAGTTTCACACTCTTCCTAGATTGTATATAGTGCAACTCTGGAAAATGGCTGCAAATCACAGATACAGTACTGAACTATATATACTATCCTAAGCTGCCAATGAATTTGGCACTTGAAAGCTTATCTCCATAACATATTACACATGGCAGCAGCACTCCTATTTCCATTAGAAGTTTCTTGCTTATCCTTTCCACCTCCAAATGCCTGAAAAACTGCTTACCAGAAATAATAYTCAAGAGACAAAAGATATTTCTATCTCCAAGATTATTCAAATATTAGCCTTTCTTATGGAAAAAATGATAAAGAGTGGAAAATATATCCCATTTTAATGGTTGTTCTCATGTCCAATAGATGTAGCACACAAGAACCATATTTAATTTCACATATACTTCCAGTCATTGAGAACAACAGCTTTCAGTCACTACAGTCAGGAAAGAATTTGAACTTATTCTTACCCCTCAGAAAATTGCTCTGAATTGTTGAGAAGAATATTATGAAAATGTCCGTTCTCTGGTCAAAAGGTAGATAGAATATTAATAACTATTAAGAAAGCAATAATAATAATTTCAAAGTTATGCACCCACATCTTGAATTCTGTGCACAGTACTAATCCTTCCAACTCAGACAGCAAATAATAGAAATAGAAAAGGTATACCTAGGGTGGCAAGGATGCCTAGCAATAGGAAACATCCTACAGAAAATGAAAAATTAAACAGCTCAGAAAACAGAGAAATTGTATGGCAGAACACAGTTTATAATATATATATACACGATATAAAATCATAATCARTAGAGGAAAATTGAATAAGGAACACATTCACCAGTAAATATAACACAAAGACTAGGAGATGAATATTGAGATTATCAAGCAGAAAGCCTAAAGTAACATTTTTTACATCATACATGTTAATTTCTTGTCGCCCTTTAACACTGTGAARGCCAAAAAGCAGTTCTGAAATGGAAGAACGGGGCCACAAATAACCGCCAACACTGTTATCCAGGAGCTACATGATTTAGTGTCAGGAATTCCCTAGCCTTGATGGTTGCTAAATTTGAGAGTGAATAATGCTTGACACTTGCTTTGTGCTCTCGAATGCTTTTCCTCTCCGATACAGGGCAGCATCAGAGATTGACCTTTGGTGCTGCTGAGTGACCAATAGCTGGTCCTCACATCCCTCTAATAAGAAGAATCTCTGCAATGCCATGTGCCTTATTTCACACTTATTCTGCACAGATGAATGAGAAATAATATTCACCTAGCAAATGATGSCACTCTACCACAACTACAGCAGTCCTAATTTCTCTAGCAAGGCATACACAGCTGAGAAGGCTCATTCTCAAATTGACTGTAGTGATTCCTAGATATAATAAATTACCTTTTTTTCCCCTCTAATGATTTTTCAGAGCACATATTTTATTATTGTTAATCTCCTTTATGTTATCATTCTGCCTTTGCAGGCATTTTCAGCTCCTCCCTACTTATTATCAGCCACAATTGACAGAACTCTTGTCCAGATTACAACTGAGGATTTTCAAACAAGACTTCAACTAATTTGGTTCGTGTCATCCCCCATCAGACCCACAATACTTCGCCAGTTCTCATTAACTTTCATTTATGGTCTTTTAGTCAGCTTGCAAAGCATATTATGAGATTCATACTCAAGCAGTTCCAAATCAGCTGTGAGAGTAATGTCTCATCACACTTTATCAATGCATTATTGAAATCCATCCACATCCACTGCTTTTCTTTCAACACCTAATTTAGTAATTACATAAAACTAGGGGTTGTCTGCTAAGATCTATTCTTTATAATTGTGGTTAGTGGCATATAACCTTGTTTTTGTTTCTCACCCTGTTTGCAATAAATTACTTTCATTGAAATGAATATTCTTTATACAATTCAGGAAATATCCAACCATACCATTTTCATCTAAGGTTATCATTTATTTCTTATATTGGCTCTTTTAAAATTTATAATGCATTAAAATATTCAACTTCTTCCAAATATGTACTATCAGTCTATATAGTGAAAGAATAGGGGAAGGGCTTTTAGTACTGAGAACTTAACGTTTTCAGTCTCTTGTTAAATGCTTGTGTATGCTTTTTTGCTATCTCTTCTTCATTAAATATGAATTACAGCTCTTTAAATGATGATGACTTGAAAATCAGAAGGGTTTAGTTTTACTCTGTTGCTGCATATCTGCAGGCTATGTAAATCTATTGTAAAGSTGATTTAAGAAGGTAACTTAGAAAAGCAAATCTGTGGTGATTTGATCCTTTAAATCCTTGTATGCTATGTAATCAAAAGCACCGAATCCAGGAAATGTTCTTTCTGTGTGTACCTGGAAAATATATTTAGTTACTTATCATAAGCTATTCAAGTTTTGCTCTTTAGTCAGAAAATGACCCAAGTCTCAGGCAGATGAGTGCACAAGGCAGTGGTCAGACATAGAGTGATACCTTACCCCATCTGTTTGCTCCTCTGTTTTCTAACTACATTTGATTTATTTACAGTATTTATGCTCCCCCGAAATAAAAACATCTGAAAGGGAAAAACCCAAAGAATCAGAACCTTACCATTTCTAGAATGCTAGAAATGCTAGAAATTTCTAGAATGCTAGCATGCTAGAAATAGCAGGACTGCTGGTCACCAGCAATGGTACTCTGATGTACAGACAGTATCCAAGAGGCACAAGACATTCAATAGCCTGCACGGGATTTGTTTTTAAGTCTCACAACAAAATTGGGACCTTAGTTATCACCATTATTTACCATCAGGAAACTATCATGAGAAAGTACTTATGCAATCAACTGTTGGTAAATATTTATTTTCTGGTAGTAACCGCCATATCAAATATGTCTGATATATTAAAGTACGGTTTCACAGACACTGAGTGCCTACATTACCATCAAGTTTTACAGCAAATATGCAYGCCTCGTTAATGTCACATTTAAGCATAATTCAAAATATAGCTGTAGGTCATGGCTTTCCTGCRTTGCATTTAATATAGACAGACATAATTAAATAATATTTTTAGATTGTTTTGCACTTTCTCCTACTCTGAAGATAAATGTGTTAGACAAGCCCATCATTTTCCAGTTCTTCTTGGGTCAAAGTAAAAATCATTCATATGTCAATCATTTGGGCGGAACTACAACACAATAACATAATATTCAACATGACATCACAGTTGATGGAAGGGAAAGTATCATGCTGTATTGACAGTATTATTGTAAACACTTCTTGCTCTCAGAAAATGGGCACAGAGTGATTTACCTTCCATTTGCCTTTAAAAGGGAAACTGACTTTTGAGGAACAGTGTACTAACAAGCAGTAACTCTTTCTAGCTATATGTCAAATTAAATGGCATAAAAATAATAATTCTTCTTGGTTTATTTATGCACAAATTACCCTGAATGTTAGCCAAGAATCATATATTCTACCAAGTATTTCACTTTGGCTAAAAAAGAGGGTTTTTTTTCCAATCTGATTTTTTTCATTATAATTTGAGTGGACACAGACTAAGGCTAACTTTTGAACTCATTTTCAGTAGCTTCCTGTTAAGAAATGACAATGTATTGTACAATATTGTGTTCAGCCTTGTATAACACAGTAACAGAAAGMGGTTTATCAGCCAGTGGGAATTCAGGAAAAAAAGTCTACCATAATTCAACACTACTGCTGCTGATTTGTCAGCATCTATTAAAACTTCTCTATAGATACAGCTTATAGAAACCTCAAACAAAGGAAGGAATGAAACATCTTAAAGAGAATTTTAAGACTTCTCCAGGGTGAGRCATTCAAATATGATGAATATGAAGACGGTGATAAAAGGGAAATTACACAGTGCATTTAAAAAAAAAAAAATCAGAGTGATATTTACATTGAGTTGTCTGTGGTGTGTAGGGCAAATATGAGTGATTTAGTATCAGACCAAATATTTAGGAGGGCAGATTTAGACGTATTTATGAGCAAACTAAATGTTTAAAACCAGATTGTATACAGCAGAGGATCAGAAGTTTCTCTGTAGTGTTAGTGAAGCTCTGAAATGTTTCCCTTCCTAGCCTGAATTTCTGATGATTTCCAGCCCATGCTGCTAAATTCTTCTTTCCTCTTCTGGCATGTGAAAATGAGAGGAATTTAAAGAATGCAGAAATTGTCAGGAGAGAGGTGTTTTTTAGTTGTCTGATACATTGGTGTTGCACTGAGTTTAACTGTTACACTGTAGTTTGAGTTACTCATTTTATTCTACTTTTAAATTATAAGAAGGGCACTGAGAATAAAAATTCTCCCTCAAGGTTAAATTTTGCCCAGTGAAAGTCAAAGAGACTTTGCTTTTGTATTTCAATAAAATGACAATTTTCCCCTGAAACTTTGCTTAATATTTGTATGAAAATTGAAACAATAAGCCATAAGGCATAATCCTATACTACCAGTGAAACTGACCCGATTTCTTCAACCTAGCAACAATTTACAGCTTGACAAACACTTGATTAGAAAACCTTTGAGCTTTCTCTTCCTTTCATATTTAACTCACTGTCATTAACTTATCCCAGATTATGTATTGCCAAAGTCTCAGAAATTTAAGATGTTTGTTTGAAATTACTCTCAGTTGAGACATTCAATAAACAATTGAGTGCCACATTGCATAGGGACATATTTAATTTTATTCTATGAGCAGAGTAGATTTTGCAACATCATGTCAAATTATATACCCAACCAGGTATAGAATCTGTCTCCCACAGTGGGCACTAGGATAAAGGGACTACCTCATGCCAAACAACCCACCATAACTCTTTTTCATACTAAAGGGCAACATTTCCCTAACAGCTCTTAAGAAAATTAACTTATATTTCTGAATCATGATATGTGAGTATTCCTGTCTTAGGCCCAGATCCAGAAAAGCTCTTAAGCATCAGCTTAACTTTAACCATGCTTTTAAGTGATTTGTTGGATTGGGGCCCTAAAACACATAACTACAAATCTTCGTTATCTGATGAAAGCAGTACTTCTAATTGCTGTCACTCTGCATTAGCCAATGTTTTCTATTTTTGTGAAAGACCCACCAATAATGGAAGTCAATCACATTAATACAGTAGCTGTGTAGATGTAAGTCAAGCATTGGCTCTAARTTACTTTGTTTTTATCTAAATTACAATAATATTAATATAAAAATATTTTTCAGGTTCAATAATCATCTTTAGGACTAATACTCATTAATTGACATTAATGTAATATACCGTACATACCTGTTAATCTGGGTTTCTAATAAACTGGTGAAAAATTGTGAATTACTGAATTTGTCATTGTACTCTGTTAATGATAATGTGTCCTGGAAAAAGTACTCTGAGGGGCTTAAATTTGAACTGAAGAAGAGCAGAATGCTGCAGAAGCGAGCAGAACTGGTAGTACAGCGAACCACACTAAACATATAGCTCATATTTTGCAGGCAATGAGTTGCTCAATGCCAGGAGAAGGAAAAGAAAAATAACAGATTTTGTACTCCTCATGTATAAGACTGCATTTACACTATGCCACATTTGAAAAGAAAACTTCACTTACAAATATCGCATGCATCTCTAGAATACTGTACATTTATTTTTTCTGTATTTTGGAACTCACTGTCCTCTTGCATATAGGAAAATCAATGGCATATTATCTATCTGAAATGCATGTCCATGCCTCTACAATGTAAAACATTATGCTTAGCTACCTGTGAAAGTGCCTGACTCCTGTAAGTGAGCAAAAGGAAACGTGCTTCTCACAGCTTGATGTAACTTAGAGTCTCCTGTACCTGTACACTCTTTTACCCTAACCATATCAAACTTCCTATTGAAAAGCTAGAAGCACACTAAATCTGCTCTTAGTGATTATGGAAATGTTGGAGTGGCGTTCTCAAGGCCAGACACATTACCCTATGACTTAAGGGTACCGATTTTGCCGCTTTCCCTCCATCTTCACTTCATCACACTCCAGGTCTTGCTTCATTTTACTTCTGAGCTGAACTGCCTAGGAACACTCAGATGAGTYACAGAGTGCTTTTCCTTGTTTCTTAAGTTGGCTGAGCTGAAGCCATATAGCAGAAAAGATCATAGAATCATTTTTATTCCATCTGCATCCAAAAAACATTTTATAATTAAAAAAAAAAGGCAAGATTATGTGAACTCCTATAATGTTTCGTAAAGCCGTTTTTATATATGCTGGGTAGTCAGAATCTGTTTATGAGCTTACAAAGAAAATAATGTATCTATGGCTTTCCCTGCCGTCAACATAACAATATATGTGCTGAAAACTGTTTAGCATTTATTACTGTATCTCGGAACTGATTTGATATTAAGAAGTCATTGATTTGAGTTATTTACTGTTTACAGAGAAACGTAAAATTTACAGCAAAATATATAAGCAGTCCAGGGCCTCAGAAAGATCAAAGACGCACATACTCCTACAGGCTATTTTGCCATGTCTAATCTCTTCATTTAAACAGCCATGGAGTTGTTGCATTTTCCTCTTCTTGACATTATTTTATATTTCTTCTTCATCACATTATTATAGTATAGCATGTCCTAAGGGCAACCATTCTCAGAGATCTGAGGACTTGCTCTTCCTGCTCCTCCCTCCTTACAACCTCTAGTGAATACAGAGCATGATTGGAGCCTGACTAACAAGTAAGGACACCAAATGTAGGCCACAACACTGTTAAATCCCTTTTAATTGCACAGCTCAGAAAATGACTAGATTGTAATCTATTTGACACTGCATTAGCGTCTCACATTTACTTTATACTTCGAGGCTTGGAGCAGAGTGCCCTCAGACGGAAAACTTACCCAATTAATTCGGGAAGCTGAAGAGGGAGGGGTTGGCTGCAGCAACATGGCAATCCTCTGTGACTGCATACATATAGGTATATTTTAATGTAAGATAGGAGCAGCAGCATTGTCTAGAAAAAAGCAAATTTCTCATGTGGAGAGGCAATCATTGTGTAGAGGTGGGAGACTACCTTTAACAGCCACGAGCACTTCCTTCTTTCTTTATGCAGTCCTCAGAGTCCACATGTCAATCACAACAGCAAAACATAAGAGAAGCAGGGGAATGCACTTTCCTGAGAGAGGCAGTAGTAGTTCTGAATCAGGATACTTAAAGATGCTGATGGAAAGCTGACGAGTGGTAGGAAATAGTGCTCCCCTGATGCAAGAGCAGCTGTGAGCTGCTTCTAAGGCGGTCAARGAGGCCACCTCAGGTGAAGAGTTCCCATATACGCTGTTCCCATGTCATGAACCATACTTGTTATATTTCAAATAAAATTGTTCCTYATGCTTTCTCCTCCTTCAAAATAAAAATGAATCCTACCAGAATATTATCTGCTCAATTTTCATTCTGAAATTTGTAGCATTATCACACAAGTCAACACAACGAACACTTTACTGCAGAAATAGCAGATTTGTATATTATTCYTTTTTAAGTGACCATAGTGTATCTACTTGGTAAGTCTTCCTTTCTCAGCTAGTACCTACTTTCCTCCTAAGCACACATAAAAGAGGCATGAACTGCAATATTGGGACACACCACAACCACACTTTATGTACATTGCCTTACAAAATCATTTCAAATTTTAAATAATCTAGATTTTCTACCTGTGCAATGATCTAAATATCAACAGGATATTAGATTTCTATGTTATTTTTAATCCTTTCATGAAGTTTTGCAGTAGGCTTGATTAAACAGAATATTAAAATTAACTCTATGTGCACATTCCTACTATGTCGTTTTCACAATTTTTTTTTTTCCAGTAGTCTTGCCTAGAAAACATTACAATCRTTAGAGAAATAGTATATTAAAAAGATAACATTTTTAAAATACTTGATGAAAAGTCACAGAGATTTTTGTTGTATTTTTCCAGATGGTCTTATACAAATATGGCTTTGTATTCATAAACTTCTTCACAAAATCTGAAGTCTGGCATCGTTTCAGGAAYAGCAAATATTTTCTAGTTACAAAACAGTTCATGTATATCTATGTGGTCTTTCTTGCCAGAAAAACAGAGGGAGAAAATCATGTTTTAATTTAAAGTGGCAACATTACTTCATTATTTAGAAATTATTGAATAAAATTTGTGGCTTAGTAGTACTGAACATGAATTAAATTGTAAATTTAAAAAGACTTCATTTACTATATTTCAAATTGCCAAAGAAAGCATATATTATGTAAAATATGTCTATTAAAGGATAATAGGTCTAACCAGGACTATCTTTCTGTGGGACTGTAATGACCAAGCAAATACTTTTAACATCAGGTGTATAAACTGTTTTCCATCTTGTTATTGGTTACAAGCACTTCTACTTTAGAGCAAATTTCTATTTGCCAGTATTCACTGCTTATCATACATGCACGGCCCACTAAGTGCAAGGGATTAGAGTCACTGTGGTAAATACTCCAGCAGGACTGACCCTGCAAAGGGCTGAAGGCCTTTCCAAGGAGCAATGGTTTGTACTGAAAGAGCTCAGCCCCTTATTGGCCCACAACAAAAATCTCATTAAATCTCATGGCCAATCACTTTATATTTCATTAGTCTGGTGCACTTTTTGCCTTTTTTTTTTTTTTTTCTTTCATGAAAATAATGCATATAACTTTGTATAAGCAACTGCTAAATTAACCTTCTCTAATTTATTTTCTGTTATTTACAGAGAACACTTCTGTCTCAGAATCTATTCCCCATGCTCCACTATCAGCCYGATCATTCAAGGCAAGTAAGGTCTCCAGTTCAGGTAGCCTTACCGGACAACCTTCTTGGTGCAGTAGATCAAGTGGTGCACGCTGACCATGAGGTCTGGTCCAACACGTGTATGGACAGCTGCTGTATATCCTTACCTCAGGGATGTCTGTTAATCAAGCCTGGCTGCCAAAATACTCTACTTCTACTATGCTTATTATTGCAGGACAGTAAGGGAGCTTTATATAATTCCAAATCCTTCAAAAGTTATAGATCAGCTGCAACATTCAAGACATACGAACAAGAATTACTACCGTTAAGCCTTTSTTTAAAATACAAGTATAAGCATGATATTAATGACTACCCTGAATTATTTTCCATTCAACAGAATTTTGGTCAAATTAGAGAGATATCTATTTATTATTATCAGTGCCAAAGTCTAAATAGAGTTAACTAAGAAAATCAGACCTTAGTTACAAAGTAGGAATAAATGGAAGACATGAGACAAAGGATAAGTTTCTTCTGAAAGTATATAACATTTTAATACTGTAAATCAGAGCAGACAATTAGAGTTCTCTCCTTAGTAAGTGTAACAAAGAAAGAATGAAATGCAATATTCYGTGGCAGAAGTAAGTTTCTGGAAATTGCCTAACTTACCCTGAAAGTGTGGTTCGTGAGTATCAAAAGGATATTGTGAYAGAAAATTGAAATAAATTAAAAAGAAGAGATAATAGATCATAGGCCATTAAACTTGTGAGTTTGCCTAAAAATAATAAGACAAAAAAAATCTACTGCCTTCTTATTCTTTTTGTCCTGAAAAACAGCTGTATAATTTTACAGCGTGCTCTTTTTCATGGCCTAAAATTGAGAACAGACTGCAAGTCAGGACACCTTTTTTGCTAATAACAGRAGGGCAGAGGTCCACCTGAAATAATCTACAAGGGAAAAATACTGACTGATCAAAAGSGAGTCGTGCTGTGGACCTCTATGAATCAAGGTCCTCAGCTCCTTATCAGGTGTTACAGTGTTAGTGAGAGCAGTGTGGTCATCCTGCCTATGGGGCAGTTTGTCATATGGAAACACAAGTTGTTTGAGGATGATTGAAGGGGCATAGARGCAGAAAACTGGGTAATGCTGGGGACATAACTCTGCCATGAACTCATGCAACAATGCACTTATGTGGTTTCTCAGTCCATAATCAAACCTACGAGAACTGAAGTTACACTTATTGCACCAAAGATTGCAAGATATTTGGATAAATCTATAAAAAATKAAAAYYRCAGATTGGGCAAASCCTCATGCCACASTAAGCAGCCACACATTTCACTTTCWGAGAAGTGGAGTGAATGCTAAACACAGTGTTAAATTAAGAAATAGTCTCTTTGGGAAGTCTGAACCTAATCATCACAGCAAAGTAACATTTGGAAATGTGGTTTTGAATGCTTCTGGAAAAGCAGCACCCCACATTTCTCCYTTAAGTCACCAATAATGGGCTGTGTTTTTCATGTCTACCAGTACTTGCATTTTCAGTACATAAAGTATATTGTCAGTGGAGTAGGGCAAATATCAATTAGGGAAAAGGCAAGCATATAAATGCCACTGCAAATTAATTACTACAAGTAAAAATATTCACAGYCTCTGTCAACAGTGTGCATAATTCTTTAGTCTTCTTATAGAGACATATTGCGAAAATCGTATTTATCGTATTTATGCATATTTATTATTCAGAGAAATAGATAAGTGGAAAATTTTTATAAAAGTGTAATCTTGGAGCTGAACTATTGTATACTGAGGAGCTTTTAAATATGTAGCTATCAAGATCTTGGAGGGCTTTTTTAAAAATATAATTAAACAGTTTTGTCTTCACTATTTAGGAAATGGTGAATTGGGTCTGATTACAGCTGATACATGGTGCATCATTAACCTAGAACAGACATTTTTCTGGTAATGGTATCTGACTTTCACATGACTCAGGTTTTCACGACCCCTCTCTGCTTTAGCATGAATTATCATCATGTGATCTGAAAATTTAATATTTGAACCTTTAGGGATACAATTTTTTGGTATTCTGAAAAATGTGTACRTATTCCATGTGCAAAATATACTCTTTAAGTAATCTGATGTCTTTATGTATGCTATTATGCCATTCTTTCTTGCTCCATCTAGGGAGCCCCTTATGCGTACATGGTGTTTATTGCACAATTCTATTTGTGTCTAATGTCTCCCCCTGCTCTCCTATAAAACTGTATATGTTTGAGTGAACTGCTTGCTGGCAGAAAGCAAGTATCTTTGTGAACTGGACTGTAACTGAAATGAACTTTTATTCCAGAACAATGATAGGAAAAAAAAATTAGTACTGTATTAAAGAATAAAAGTTCTTTATTACCGCTTCTTGATGGTTGAGCTAATAAAAATAGAAAAGGTCTTTAAATTTAAAAAAAATGCCATTAGTGGGTAAATTTTAAAAAAGCCATTATGTTTTAATTTATCAAAGCTGTTTTCTAATATTCATCCTTCACCTTAATACAGTCCATTTAACGTAAATTACCACAAAAAGGTGAGCCATAAAATATATTAAGAAGTAAATTAAAGTAATAAAAATAAAACATAGCATTTTGTTTCATACAAAAAGTTTTGTTTTTCATAATTAGTCTGAGGGAAAGATATTAAAATTCTTTGAGTAAAACAAATACTCTGTTAAATATTCAAAACATTGCCAATTCCTTGTTCATCAAGTTATAAACTAATTTGAAGTGTAAAATATATTTTGGGAATTTTAAGTCTCACATAAAATGTAATCAAGTTTCATTATTTTTCTGAGTCATAGCATTTTAATCTTTTTTAATTAGATGTAATTACCAGTCTTTTATACCACAAGATGCCACAGAAGCAGTAAAAATGCAGTTACAGAAAAAAAAAACAGGGAAAAAATAGCAGATTGCATTTTTTTAGGTGATACTATAAGAAATTGCCTGCAGGAGAAAATACACCCTTAGAGAAAAAGCATGCTGCATAAATGCTGTTATAATTGGGATATTGTGTAAAATAACATATAATAGTTATGATGCTGCCCTTTCTTCATGTTGGCCTACATATTTTCAGAAGCATAAGACCGATTTTTTTCCTCATCAATACCGATTTATATATAATTTTAAAGAAGATGTTATTTTTTACACTTCAGAATAGCTTTTATTATTTTCTCCCACTCCGGTGCAAGAGAACTCTTCACGTAATCGCTTAGTATAAAAAAGAAATTTACACTTGGGTAAAACAAAACAATTTAAACAATGCTTATGTATTCGTAAATATCATATTCACATAGAAGATATATTACCTATGAAATAAGATGTCTGGGAAATAAAAGACAAAGGCAATGCGAATGCACTTCGGAGTTCTTGGCTAACCTCTCTATTTCACCCTTATATTCTTTCTGTAATTCATTGTTTACACAAAAATGCATGAATTTCATCTGGATGTATCTATTTCACAATCATAACCAGTTTGAAAATTTTCGTTTCTCTTGGTATAGTCAAATACTTCTGCTTACACAAGGCAAAGGCCTATTACTGAAAACAGTAGCAGATTCTCCCTCAGTTGATTTCTTTACACTCCGATCTGTGCATAATGATGCAATTTTTCCAACTTCCATCCACTCTGCAAACCCTCTCTGTTGTCAACCAGCCCTGTTTCTGACTGGGTCTGGGACATTCTGCCCTTTTCTTCCACTAATCCTAAATGGAGGGTGTAGTAGAGAATTGCTTTGGTGAACATAAATTTCACTCTTAAAATCTAGATGAAGATTTCTAACCTGACTCATATCAGTAAACATTATACATGTTTTTTATTAAGAAAGCTACATTAGGGAATCAGAGTTATTTCAAGGTCAGCAAAAAATTAATTATCTTTTTCAAAAATTATTAGAAGTAATTTTACGTATTAAGCTCCCCTCAAAGTTCACCATTACTCTTTCAGAAATACATACCATTATATTTTTACAACTTTAAAAGATGTCTTTAAAGTACAGCTTGTGAGCAAGCATTAAAGATGTTATCTTTAAAATAGCAGCATATGATAGAAGCTATTTATATAGCTAGACAGTTCCTTGAAAGAAGTCTGTACTGTAAGGGAAAGATGCAAACAAAATTTTCAAAAGATTTCCACAAAGCCATAATCAGACACCTTTAAAGATACCAAAATTATTCCTTTTTTAACTTCTTGCTTTATCCTGGTAAAAAAATATATACTATCCCCATTGATTAAAGTGAGTCCTAGCATGAATGGCACAAACATTTACTTACTCTAAGGTAAATTTCCAAGGTAAGGAAATTTCATTTGAAGTATTTTTTTCTTTAAATTCTTGCTTTAAAGCAAGAGTAGCTTGTTATATCTACAATGATAGGGAAGTTCTAAAAGTAAACCATGGTATTTTCCTCAGACAAGACAGAAGTTTTCATCATAATTCATTTATAATGCTTGCACTTTTAATATTTGCCTTCCACTTTATGAGTAAGATTCTTTCATATTGTAAAAATACAGTGATAGTCTAGAGTTATGAGGTGTAGTACTATATATCAAAGCTTGACTGCAGATTCATGCTTCTCATCAGAGAACTGTAACACACTCTATCCATATTAACTAAGTTTCAAAAGACTAAGTTTGAAAACCTTTTAGTCAACACATTTGCAGCTTAGATTAGGCGATACTTTGGTTAATACACTTCTCATCAAACCATTTCCTGCTCCTAGCTCTTGCCTTAATCCGTTGTCTACTGATATCACCATAAACATTCTAGTATTACTTTATAGAGGTTGCTTGTTAAAWTTATTTCCTCTTTAATATGATTTGAAACTTTCCACTGTGCTTCTATTGTCACAGATTTTCAGAAATATATACTTCCAATGGAAAAAAAMCAACAAAATGTAATTATGAAAATAAAACATTCTGAAATGTGAGAAAATGGTCATGGCCCAAGAATATACATAATATTTTTACTAGCATATTTGCATATTTTTTTAATGACAGTTATGATTGTAAAATTCCTTTGCAATTCAGTTACATTAAAATATCACTGCTGAACTACTGAAAATGCCCAAYTCCCTGTCATACACAAAAATAAAAAGATAACAAGACATTTCTAACTCTCGTGGATGTTAGAGGAAGCATGTTTTCCTATATCATTGATATTTGGCTCTAGATACCATCTTCTGCACCACAGAACAAAATGGGTACCAGTCTAATCTGGCACTTTACCCACTGTGATTCCGTAATGGGCAGAGCAGGAAAATGAGGAAACAGCTGCCTGTCAAATTAGGAGAGCCTACCCACAGAAAAGCCCTTTAGAGGTTATAATGGACAAATATTGCATTCATATTTTCCATTTATTTGCATTAATGAAAGCCCTTTCTCTTACCCTGACATATCAACTCAAAACTCAGATTGCAACTTTAGCAAAAGAACTTATCGTCACATTATTTTGGATATGAAACTATTAGTACAACTGCCATCAAACAAACAGAGAAGTAAAACAATTTATTATAGTATCAAAGATATTATCTCAAACTTCTGAATTTGAGGGTTTTTTTATTCCTAATCAAGTCTGTTCCACTTTATCAGTAGTCCTACATCACTATGGATGCAGCTGGATATACATCACATATAACAGGAAGCAATTACACTGCATTAGAAAAAAACCTGAGCAGTTTGTGATATGGGTATAGAAGAATAAATTAGCTATAATCAAGCTGCAGCATTTTCCTTCCTCTTTAGGGAATGAGCATCACTATAAATCACCATATTATAAATGAAAAAGATGATAAAAATACTGACTGTCAACAGCTTGAATCCCTTCCAAATTTTTCTGCTGCTAGAGATGCTGCAGAGTGCCCTACCTGAGCACCTAAGTGCATAGAGAGGTCTTGCTTGACTCAYTCCTCTGCCCGCCCCGTAAGCAGTCCAAGAGAAGCTGAGGGCTKCAGCAATGGGTGGCAATACGTCACTTTCTCTCTTGCCCTGCATATTCCTGTTTCCACTCAGCCCTGACACTGTGTTTACATAGCACATCTTGAGCAAGTCCTTTCTGCACACTTCTCTTTAATTCTGCAGATCCATGAAAAACCCCAGAGAAGATAGGTCCAAGGACTGGAGGGAGCACAGTCTCCAGGTAGGCACAGCGTCTGCAGGACCTGCTGCCTGCCTGGCCAGCATGCTGCCTTCAGAGCTCGCAGCGCTATGTCCCACATGCTGGGGATGGCCACAGCACCCCAGGGGAATCCCAGTCAAACCCCAAGAGAGTTTATGAATGGGTGGGTCGGCCCAAAGAAGCTGCAGAATGCTGATGGGGTTTTTTTTAGATGAGATAAGTTGGGAACAAGAAGGGTTTTATTGATTTCTGCAGTAAGGAGAAAGAATAAAGTAGTTGATAGAGCGAAAATGTTTCTCTTCTGTCTGCAAAGCGCACRTAGCATTTTTCCTATTTTTATTAAAGTTATTAAATCAAACTTATCATTGATTTTTAGGAAGACAGCCTTCCCTTATCATACTCTGGAATATCTGTCAATTCTACAGAGGCTATTTTCTAAAATTATCTTTCTCTTTTTAATGCATTTTAATATAAATAATTTCAAAGATTWTTCTGGAAGAAGAGCTACAAAAAAGCGCCTCACTTTTTTAATTAACCTTACTGTACAATGCAGTATTAAAATGTGCATATGTTACGCCAGATATCTTTATTAAGCTTTTTTTTTCTTTTTAAATCCCTTTTTTCTTCATTTTTCAATAGTTAAAACTGTTTTCATAAACTGGGAAAGACATTTGCCTCTTGAGGAATTTCCCACACTGATTCTAAGTTCTGCACACCACTCTGGAGCTTCATATAAAAGTTTAATTTCCTGTAAGTTCATTGTATGCTTTACTTTGGTCAACAATTGCAGTGCCTAAGGGACAACTCCAAARCCTCCACTGAATAATGAACAGGTACAGGGCTAAGGTAAGTAGCAGCACTCCCAAAGATTTTGAAGGAGGTCTGTAACTGGATAGGCACAAAATATCTTAATGGACTAGCGCTTCATACTATCACCAAATGTTCAAAAACACTACCTCAGATTGAAACCTGATAATTACAAATAATTGAAATTTAAGCCATACATTTMTAATTCCTTAACCATAGTGTTGCTTTTAAAATTTCTCTAATATTATATCTCTAAAAAGATCACACGGCAAGTACATTAGTCCACATCAGAAACTTTTATAAATAGATAAATACATACATTTTTAATATACCTGTATGTGTAATCATATAACAAAAATATTAATACACTACTGAGATTTCATGAACACAGTTTTGAAAAACAAATGGAAAGAACTCTATCACATTTACTTAAACAACAGTATATTGTAGTAAGAGTAACAGCAGCAGTATATTTCCTATGATGTATGAGATAAGATTCCCTAGAAGAACTAGTTGCTATGASACCTTCTCATTACAGAGCATATAATATATAGCATTATCATTACAATTTAAATGAAAATTTAAACCTGGCTGGGTATAATTCTTAACAGAGATCACTTCTTGACATGCCTAARCACTGACAGCTACAGAAAAAAGTCTAAGTAAAAGAAAAATTTCATTTTAAAAATGAAAATTGCCAAAAAGTGATTATTTCATTTTTAAATTTCCATTTATTTTCCTTCTAAATATAGTATTCACCTTTGCTGAATATGTTTGTCTCAAAAGAATATTGTTTAAATCAAACTGAAATAGCCTATTCTGATTCTTTCTAGAGGGGCTAGATAATTAGCCAGAGAGATCTTTGATTAAAAGTACTGCCTTTACTTATACAGTTTTGGGGATTTTTTGCTCCTCAGCCATTCCCCTGGCTTTTAGCAGACTTCGTCACAGAAAGTCTCCATTGTAAAAGTCATTTTTCCTTGTAAGGGATCCTTGGAAGCTGAGAAACTCTTTCTCTTGAAGCAAATACTCAGAAAATTTATGATCATATGTGTGATATAKTTCAATTTTATTTCCTGATTGTTCCATTTTATTGGGATCAGCAGTTTTTAAAGAATTGACTTTATGAGAAGGAAAAAATCCACTGCACAGAATACCATATGAAACTTCTTTTTCTTATGAATCTGGCAGAAAATCTCATTTTTCTGTTTTCTCTGGTAAATTACATTAAAATTACTCTGGAAATTTGGACCACTACCCTTTCATTCAGCCTTTGGCAGGTATACAGTATTCCTTTTCTCATTCTTTTGGATTTTCTCCTAGATGCRCACACCACACCACTACTCTTCCCATAAACCTATGTGAAGGTGGGTGAGGGACTGAAATTCTGTATTTCTCAGCTTAGAAGACAGTGTTGAACAAAGTCCTTTGAAAGATGTATTACAGCCAGAAGTGCTATGAAGACCAGGGTTTTTCTTTCACTGTGAGGAACGAAAAAAAATCATTTATCCTGCTTTGAGAGAGATAGGATAGGTGTTTTACACTACTTGMAAATTGAGGAAAACTTGCCTTCTGTGAGAGGCAGCAGATTTTTTAACCATTCATCTCTTTCAAACAAGATTATTAGATATATTTTTTTCACTGGTGATATCTCATTCTCCTTCTGACCTTAGTACACAATTGACTCACAAAACAAAACATTTCTTTTTATTCTATATTCTGGCTATATTCATAGAATCTGTCCTAAATAGGAAAAGCTCACTACCCTTCTTAGACATSAGCACTTCCATTTTGCTTTTCTCTTTTGATTAAAGAAATTATTATTTTCTACCAGATTATGTATATTGATGTAACTAGTCTGGCAGAACTTTAGCTACTTTTCTATTTTCAATACTCTATATATCAATATGAAAAGAAATCCTAACATATTTTCTTTAAAATCCAAGCCAAGAGTTGAAGTCAGGAGGGGAATTAAACCACCTCATCTTTGAAACCAGGCTTCTATWCTAAGGTATTTGTCTAACATCTCTATCAATATATTTTCAGATCAAAAATTCAAGAATAAATACAAAATAAATACAAAACATTCAAAATTTTAGGATAGAATSATTTATTTATTTGTTGTGTGGCTATGTTATCCCTTGTCTAGTACATAATTTTGTTTAATGATGTTTGATGTGTTTAAATCTATAATCAAACTCATACATAAATAAGMAATAAAAACCTAGTGACTATTCTAATTCTAAATGAAGTTACACTGTACTTCTCTTGCACAAAATTCTGCAGAGTGGATAGTTCACAGATAGCTTACMAAAAAGTCATAGAATAAATGAAGTCTTGCTTTCAATTTCCTCAATACAGCAAGGTCATTTGTGAACATTGATAATTTTTCCTTTATTCCTCAATTTACTTCTCTATTTTTCCTGCAGTCTCCAAGCATGAGTGAATATACATGCAGTGTACAATAAACTCAGAACAATCAACCTACAGAGGTGAGTCTGGTCCCTCATACCTCATTCTTCCTTCATCCTATGAGATTTCTTTCCATACATGAAAGCCAAACTCAAAAAAGAGGAAGTTCTTTTTAAAGCTCTCTCAGAATCTTTAATCTAATTAAAATACTTGAGACTTCTRCATCATTTTCCCACACCAGAAAACAGTGATGTGTCACATCTTTTTTAAAGGCTACATTGCATTCTTATGATAAAAGAGCTAAATAGGAAAAAAAAAAACAAGGAAATAAATAAATAATAATAATAATTTAAAAACTGAACAGAACTGAATCCCTGTGCACTGTATTTAACCTGCTTGGACTATTCTCATTGATGTTTCTTTCAACTACATTCCCCGATCTTTCCAATATTATATTACATCACTTATCTGCAAACAATGCTGCATCTGTTGCTTATTAAAGAGGACTCTTCAGTGAGCTTCTAATTGACAGATATTATTTAAGAAATCTTTTTAAATTATTTTTGATAGTCACAGTTTCTGTCATTAGTAGGGCAAACTGACAAATTATCAATGACATATTTATGCTGCAACTGGCATTCCCTGGCAGCCAGAGTGTAGGAGGAACGTATCTGGAATACAATATGTATAGGATACACTCGTTTGCCATCTGGTTATTTACAATGAATTTTGCATTAATTATGTGGGGGTTTGGGTGTTTTTTTTATAAACTGGGCTATTCTTTCTGTTGTAAGCAGGAAATGCCACAGAACAGTGCTATTTTCAACACCGCTTCTCATTATGATAACAATTTAATTTTGTATGTTTTTAAGCCTCAAACGGCTACACTCCATCGCTTCTGAACTGCATCTGTGCTAATTGCATTTCCTCCCTTTTTTTTTTTTTTTTTGGAAGCACGTTTTAGATGAAAAGCCTTTTCATCTTTTCTCAGAACTAATTTACCAAAAAAG
The DNA here is from genome assembly GCA_003342815.1 of Eudromia elegans. NCBI lineage: Eukaryota > Metazoa > Chordata > Aves > Tinamiformes > Tinamidae > Eudromia > Eudromia elegans. The sequence continues at coordinate 2,871,794 of PTEX01000065.1, forward strand.
AGGGAAAGAACCATCGAGGCTTGACTACCAGGGGTTGTCCCACCATCCTAAGGGAGCAGGGCACTGAGGGCAACTGGTGCTTCAGGGTCCTATTGTCAAAGCCTGAGTTAGGAAGAGGGCTGTATCATGAAAGACGTCAGATGACCTTCCAGATGGTAGGTATTTGCCGTGCAGTTCATAATGTGCCAGCTACTACAGATGTCTGGCACTTTGGGAAACAGCAAACGGTGGCTCAGTCGCAGGTGTATCTAAGTGCACCAGCAATCCCAGCTGCTTGTACAGTAACGTCAACACCGGTTACAGAGTGGATCCTGCACTGGAGTATGCTTGTAGCATTTACTCAAAAACAGAACATTTACTCTAATTACTTAGCTCAAACAGTAAAAATGCTGCACTCTCTTTCAATGCAATGGGAAAATATCACATTTTTCTTCAACAGAGACAGAAGTTCAGTGCTCTCTGCTCAGTCACATAAATACTTGACAGGCTTCACAATCTGCACTAGATTCCTCATGGAGTTTATATTAGAAAATATAACTAATGCCTGCACTGTATCAAGCTGTTCCAAATCATGACATGGAGGACCAGGCCTACACATGATGGAAGCACGCCTAGTTCCACTGAAGTGAACACAGCCACTAGGCTTTCTACCAGGAGATCCAGAGTGTAAAGTGCTTTCTAAATAAAACATGAATAAAGAATGCATATCATCTCATGATGAAGTCATAACACCTAACTGTAAGTACTGTGCCACTGTGTAAGTGATAGCGTTATAGCTGGAGCAAAAGGAAGTAAAAAAAGGCGAGTATATATGTAACATTTGTAATCTGTTATGTTCTGTAATTACATATTCTGTCAATACAGTACACTGTGTGATAGCCAAGCATCATTTAACATAATATTTATGTAGGTTCCTTCTCTACTGAACAACACTTTAATAATGTTTTGAAAAAAAAAATAGAAGTTAAAATCCTGTTCTTACTAAGAGCAGTACAGCTTGTAAACCCCAGAACACAAACCATGTTGTCAGCTGCATTCAAAAAGGAAAGACCTTAAGCTCCTCATTACACTATGAGTATTTAGTTCTAATGTGGCTCTAGTAGTTCTAATGTTAGCTCTGATATGTACCATGTTAACTTAGTCAAATTTCTCAAAGTGCTTAGTTTTTGATTTTGTTCTGCTCTGGAGGTCATCTCAGAAGGGTCTGCTCTCTGCTAAGTTGAGAATAGTGGCAAAAGCAAACATTAGATCTATTGCTGATTTGAAGGAATCGACAACAAATAGACTTCTATGGTCTGAATTTACCAGAAACTCTTTTTCCCTCTGATATGAGTTTTGGCTTAGCAGTCAAACACAGAATTGCACTTCTCACCTGATCTGAAATCAATCAAAAGAGTTCAGCAGACTTGCTGTAAGGTCTTAAGTTAAAATACCCTTTTCATTGCCTGGAAGTATATTATTTGGAAAAAGTGTCTACAGTCCAACCTCTTCTTTTCTAACACATTGCAGAGCTGACACCATATCCTGAGTACAGTATATATGTTGCAAAGTGAGAAAACGTATAAAGAAATTTAGACTTCTTTCCCTACATCTTTTACATCTCTTCCACAGAACTCTGTCTCTCTCTCTATATATTAGTGTTATTACACAGCCTCATTTATATAATAAGTTCTTTATATAATTTATATAAGAAGAGTTCAAACTCCAGTATGCTTTCTGATGCAAATCAGGTTCATTCTATTGAAAATCTGTCCCAAACTTCTTTTTGTTATTCCCTTGTAATCATGAAAAGTACAGAAAATTCACAATTAATGCATCGATTTAACCGCATTTGTTCTCAAAAATATAGACAAAAATAGTGAGAGAATAAGCTTATCTACCTTCTAAGTGTCTCAGAAGTCCTTTTTTTTTCACTCCAGAAATTATATTTTCAGTGAGGACAGGGAATTGGAAGATAATTTAAAAAGGGACACTCAGATGACAAGACTTCTGAAAACAGCCTTGTAACTTAAAGAGTTACCTTATCTACATAATTAATCCATATAATTTAAGCACAGATTTTAAAATCTCTATAAAGAAAAGTGATAAAAGATGATGCTGATACTAAAAAAAGACTTTGCAGTTTGTAGCATAGTTGCTTAAAATACTTGAGTAATATGGTAACAGAGAAGGACAAAATGGATCTTCAGTTTTAGCAAGAAAAGTGTTTCATAACCACTGAAGGTATTGTTGATCACCTCAGAACTTCCATTTTCCAAAATATCAGGCTCCTTTCTACTTGAAAAGTGCTTTGTAAACTATAATTGTTTGCAGCACACAGTCACTATATACATGATTGTAAAATCTCCCACACAGCATCAGAGTAATTTTAGAGAGTATCATGAGCCTATCTGCTCAATGAATATCACTCAAATCAACACTGAAATGAGTGCTGATTGGTTATATCATTAGCCTCACTCCACTTATCCATCAAATTTATCCCTGCGAATAAATGGAACTGACATTTCATTGTTATGTTAGTGTTTTCAAATTGTTTGAGAAGAGAGACTTTGTTACCAAAAAAGAACTTATTAAACTGTTTATTGTAAACTAGTCACTAACATGCATCTGCATGCTTGATATTCATTATTGTCATTTTACACATGGTCATTTAAATTATAGAGAAGTATTTATTTTTCCATGCCTGGATGGCCTAACTGCAAACTATTTTGAAAGAAACCAAAAAGAAATGGATATTTATCTACGTTTTTCTCTTACAGAGACAAGATGAAACAATTTGCAAAGCAGAGATGACTGAGCGATACAATGAGAGGAGAAAACCAGACACAGAGAAATTCATAGCATTTAAGCTCCTTCTTTCTCTGACAACTATTTAAAAATACATAGGTTCTTTCTTGACAGAGAAAAAGACACATGAGTTACCCTTCCGGACATTCAATTTTGCTTTGTCATGTTTTTACAAACTGCACTGATACGTATTTGAAAAGGCATATATATATCTTTTATTCTGGCTTGGCCTTTTTAAATCATATTTTATGATCCAATCACCAAAAAGGAAGGAGAGAATGAAGGAGGACACAGTAGTCTTCCAGGCTGCAAAAGAAATGACTGTGAGTAGCAGTTTTCCCAATCTGCTGTGGACATTGTAAGTAACGTGCTTAGGAGAACTCTGGAATAGCCTGCATATTTAGCATGTGGAATCCCTATCACTGGAGATACTTATGATTAAGTTAAGCAAGCATCAACTAAGAAGAGTTTAGAACTTACCTTAGCAGAAAGAGTTAAAATACACTTTTTTCCCAGAAAGTTAAAAAAGAACATTTCAGTCATTTTAGCACTCAAAAGGTTTGCATAACCCTAGCCTCTGTCTCTTTACCAGTTCACCTCAGATAACCAAACCCCAGAGTAAAAATTAATTTTTCTGCCATTCACATTGTTGTCATAATCAGGGCAGGAGCTGCATAAGTACTGCTTACTCTTTATTGCAGATAAAAGAATTTGAATGAAAAACACTAGCCTCTGAATACTGGCGCAATCAAGAAACACTATAAATGTTCAGAGAAGATTTTCACATAGGAAGATGACTGGAAAACAGCTGTTATTGAAGCTTTCCATATGGCAGTCTCATACAGTTATACAAAATTAAGTGAGTATTTATAATGACATAATCCATGGACATTTCATTTGTCAGCACTATTTGTTACATTAGAAGGAGAGGTTCAGAGTTTTTGATCGGTCTCCAGTTTTCTTTGTAGATACCCTGGTCTAGGTGTCTTCTTTCTGACATTCTTCTAGATCCCTGTTTTTAATTCTTAAAGCATAAGAGCACCTCTGAGACTGTGGTTTGTTTATTCCACACATTTCTTTTAAAGAGCCAAATTTTCTATAATCTGCATCCAAATTTTAAAAGGTAATTGCTCTTCATTCTCATTTTTATCTTCTAAAACACATTTTTAGGAGTAAGGCTTTAGTCTCATGATGGCATTCAGGCCCCAGAGTGTAAACAGTTTCATTATGAAAGCATCATATATGGAAATTAATTCCTTGAGGTTACTTTTCTTAAATATAGATTTCACCTTGTGCTAATTAATGTGGTGGAAAATACGTCAAATTTGTTTCATAAGATTTGTTTTCAATTGGGTCTTTATACAACAGCATACTTCCAATTTTTCCTGATAATACATGTTATTCAAGATAGAATTTTTAATGTGATATCTTAGTATTGAATTTCTAATACCATTATGCTTAAAATTGAATAGTTTATAAGATGATACAGAGATTATCTCATGAACCAGCTTCACTTCACTTCTGCAATTACAGTAATATAAAGTAATATTAGGATGGTTTTAATTGAACTGAGTTTTAATTGAACTGAAGCTGTCTGCAATCGAAGAAAAATCTTTTTTCTGCTTGAGACTAGTCAAAACACATCCTTCTTAGTCCTAATCAGTCTCTTCCTTTCTTTTTGTTGAAAAGCCAATAGATGGTGTTTCAGCTTCTAAGCCCATAGCACAGAGCTCCACACTATGTATAGACTTACACAGTCCTGAAGCCTTTGCTTACTGTTCTGCACAGTGCATCTCAAATACTATGGAGTCACAAAGCCTACTGAGAAGCCTGCAAAAACAATGTTGCAGTAGTCTAAGAGATTACCAGAACAAAAATGGTATTTCTTACAGAAAAATTAAAAATCATTTGGCCACAATAAACATGGTAATACTGAATCTGTAAATTACTTCTAAGAAGAAGCCCAGAGGGGTATTTTACCCAAATTACTGTGTATATGGAGTAGTGAGGTTTTTAGCAGAACACTTGGCCAGATACTTATATGTGTGGCAGGCTGGTAAACAATATGTCTTAGAAGTACTCACTAGCATGTGGCTACACAAATTAAATTGTAGTCCCAATGGATACGGTGATAAAGCTTGTTCATTAAGTCATATTAAGTTAAAGAGAGAGGGTTACATAATGAAGCAATGGCTGCTAAAAATATTAAAGACAGTAAAAATAGCAGTGGCTTAAAACGGTAAGGTGGTGTATGCTGTGCATGTTTCATTACACAAGGGAAGACAGCAAAACTCTCCAAAATAAAAGTCGTCAAGAGCCTCTTCTCTTCTTGGTAGGACTATCCTGTATAAGTTCTTCATAGCTTAACACCAAATAATTAATTTATCATTCACAGTATACATCATTCATTTATAAAGTAGCATTTATTTCACCTGACCAGGCAACCTCCACAAACACATCTGGATTTAAATCACTGCAGAAATTCAGTGATCTACAGCATTCTTTTAGGTATGGTTCCACTTATTTTTTATAATGTTTACTTTTGGTTGTCATTATCTCTGCAGCTGGCTCATTAAATGGTAAAGCTCAAAAGCCTGGTCCAAAGCCACAGCCTCTTACATAGTAGATGAAGTTTGCAACTGGCAGCCCTTACTGTATTTTTTTTTCCATCTTTCAAGAACTGCTGAAGATCTGTGTTCCTTAAATGCACATCGGATAGTTGTACTGAAACTGAGACATCATGAAACGGTCCATTGATTTCTTTGTTCTGGGCTTCCATAATCCAACCTAGAAATGTTCACATCAACAGAGAGAAAAGCAATTGATTGCATACCTAGCAATGTCACTGCAGAAATCATCTTTGCATATAATGTGACGCACAGTGTAAAGCCTCACACATGCTACATCAATTTGCATAGCCTGTTACTTAGGATGTGCTGGCCCTAACTCCCAAGTTTTTCTGAAATATTTCCTCTTGCAATTACAGAATGACCACAGGCATTTATTTTTCTAGAGTCAACTAGCTGGTAACTGAATGAAGTAAGATGTTTCTCCATGGATGGCATGATAAGGCAGCTCCAAACTAAGACATCCGTATTTATGTGTACATCTGCATGTGCTTAAATTCCTAAAAGTCGAGTGATATCTAGACCATACAAACAGTGCAGCCTAGAGAGCAATTTCAATGCAAATTAGATGCCTAGCAATGTTTGATGCTTACATTGGCTTTCTGACCTCCCTCATACACTGCTATCTACATATAGGCATTAAATTTAAATTTTTCAGAATGAACAGCATTTTCTTGATATGAATGCAGTAGAATCTTAGGTCATATCATTTCATTTGTAGCCACAATCATCTTCCCTGCTTAAAGGAGACCTGATCGATAATATTTACTCTGCAGCAACCTCCATGGCACACTGGCTTTCCTGATTCAAGCAGCAAGGAAAATCATCTATACTGTGTCACTCAGAATGGTCACTTCAGATTTACACAACACAAATAAAATATGCTATAAAGGAGGTTCTATTCTTTGCTTTATTGCATTAAAACTGGTTTACTATTTCCAATCAGTTACATAAATCCAAGGCTCATCACCCTGTCTGAGTACTTATCTTCCTGTTCAGTCAGAAGGAATACGCTTTCAGCTTTAGGCTAAACACTTTAATATGAAAATTCCATAGAGAAAAAACATAGAACTCACATTATACTATTTTTGAGTCTCATTTCAGAGCATTATTCCCTCATCTTGTACTAGCCCACCCAGTGATACAAGCCAATGCAAAACTTTAGCTGACTAGGAATGATTTCTGAAGATCTGGAGATGATTAGAAAGAGACACTAAAGATCTCATTTGTAATGAAAACTTAATGCAATACAGGCCATACAAAGGAAATAAAAAGACCTTTATCAGTTTGCTTAAGTTCCTCACAGATGCTAGGGCAGATGCATAAAATCCCAATCCAGGGAGTTATTGAGAACACACTATTCCCATTGAGTCACTGTGTCTTATAACACTGAAAGAATATTCCATACTGATTCTTACTCATTACTCTGAGAAAAATATGAATTGCCAAGAGATATCCATTTAAGAAATAAAATAAAATTTTCTGAATGCCTTCATTATTGTATTTCCAGTGTTTCTTGTAGTTTGATTTTGGAGTAATCTATAAATCAGATTATTTATTATCAGCCACACACAGATTCTCATCAGGTTCTTCACACAGATACTTGATCAGATTCTCACCACCACATCTTGTCTTGCAGTTGTGTGTTTTGTAAATAATATTCCCCGTCACTTTCTTTTGAAATGAAGCAGGTTTTGATAAATTTTTGGAAGATTATATTCTTAAGATAAAAGATATATAACTCTGGAAAAGCAGTAACTCACATGAAAGGCTGCTTGAAAGCTGCTTTGAAAGCATCTTCCAGATCCTTTGTATGTGGTGGAAAAAATAAAGAAATCTAATACATACATGAAAGACAACCTTAAGCAGTATATACTCCTAGTTTGAAAGAATGATCTTTGTATACTTGCTTTCTAGTTGCAGCTTCAATATTTAGTAACAGGGGCAAGAAGGGGGTCATTGTGATATTCCAGCATTGTTTGAAACACATTAAAATCGTAAAGAGAGACTAACTTCTGCCTCCTGACATTTTTACCAGACCATTATCCTCACTTCCTCCTTCTGACACTGCTTTTTCTTGTCTTTGCCACCATGTACTGATTACTACCTATAACAGATTTGTACCTAAAGTTGTCCCGGTTCAAAGGGAAATAAAGGTACATAATAGTGTGACAAGGTTAGTCTCCAGTGCAACATGCTATCATATTTCATGTATTTCCTGTGAGTCATTTAAATGATTTCCCATAAAGTCATAAATGATGTAAAAAATTTGCTTTTAACCTACAAGGTCCTTCATGGATATGGCTCATCTTATTTAACTGATCACTATTCCCCTTGAGTTCCACMTCAAACTCAGAGTCCCTCTGAAACTAGTTTCCTAAATGCTCATAGGCATACTTTGAATTTTATAAGAGGAGATTCAATACTTTCAATTGGAAAGTGATATGCCACCTGGATTTACAAATTGTCAGAGTTGTCTCCATTTAGCTGGTGGACTAGCAGATGTGTTTTTCAAACACACAGCCTGCAAATCTCCATCACAGGATGCATCCTAGCCTCAGCTTAGAAACATACTATATTAGCGAAGCCTCTATTAATCACACTTCCAACAATCTTGAATTGTCTATTCAGTACCTACTTCTTTACTTCCCTGACCTTATCCAAACTAGAATTAGCAATGTYGCTATTTCTATAGGTGTTTACAACAGTCTCTTTTCARAACCTTCCTCCTTTGCAGAGCAYATATGTGAGGGGGTGGTGAATACAAACTTCATTGTATTCTCTTAGAGCTAAGTTACAAACACATTTTTARATTCCCAACAGAAAAGGTTCTCAATAATTTCAGTTCATATTCATGAAACTGAAGTGTGTCAGGTCTCTCTGGGTACAATATTAATAGATTAAGAAAAAAAAACTACTACTAATTTAGATTTGGAAAGGAAGATTCCTTTCAAATTCTACTCTTTGCTACTATCATCACACTGTTTTACAGAAGGTCTAAGTACACACTCATCTTAACTCTGCAGCTCCAGTCCAGTCATAGATTTTGCATAATTCTTGTAGGCAGCTTAAGTGCTTGCCATGAAGCACTGGATATGTGTCTCTGTAGGGTCCCAGAAACAATCCAGTTAACACTGGACAAAAACTGAAAGACACCTTCATCTTATTTCCAAAAGATAGTGTGGAAAAAGCAAATTCAAATCAAGTTGGCAGAAAAGTGACTGTATTACATAACTTGCTAACACAGAGAATATAATTAAAACAATGGAGAGAGCTTTTAATCGCCAATGAGTTAAACATTTCCTTAACACATAATGAGAGAGAGGTTGTAACAACCCACAGATGATGTAGAAGTAAAAGCTACCAGTGAAGAACTAACATGCTTCCTGTGCAGAACTGTAACATTAGTGTTATCTCAGACACTACTCCTCAGGTCTGCTCATTGCTAGAGGACACTTACTGGATTCTAGAGCCTGCAGATTCTGTCATGTTCTTTGTCAGTATTCAGACATGTAGATAGAGTTTTGCACCACTGCTTCCGAAGAAGAAACTTTCAGAAAAAATAGRATTCTTTTAGCTAAGGGGCAGAGACTTCATTATAAAGCCTTGAGGACAATAACTTATGTCATCATAACACAGTATTTATTTAGTATTTATTAAATATTTATCTATTTAGTCAGACATGCTGCATTACATTGTGTGAAAATAATAGCTCCAGTTTCTACATTATGCAGTGCAGATTTCATGTCTTCATGTCATCTTTTGAGAAAATTTCTTTCCCCCCATCACAGCACTGATCCAGTGGATCTTCTTTAAAACAATAATTCTAAGCATTTGTAGAGCACGTGACATGTCCATCATCTTCAGAGAGATCAGTTTAGAGCCCTTAAAATTTAGGTGTTGCTTTTTCTGTATCATATCAAAAATCAATAAGGCAATAGCAGAACCAAATCATTTATATTACCAAAATACACCTGCTTACTGTGATGGCCAGTTACTTTGACTGGAACTTTCCATGTCTCTCTCCAAAATGGAACCAATAGTGTGTATTTAACTGCCAACTTATTACACAAAATACATCATTCTAATTCAGAGTCTTTTGACAACAGGATGACAAGAAGCTTAGAGACTTTGCACACATTATTTACTTTTAGAATCCCGTCCTCATTCTTTGATGCATATTGATTTATTGACAAGTCCAGATGGTTACTATCCACTTGGATAAATCAGTTCCCATAACTTTTAAAATTCATTTTGAAATACTATATGATTAAATTATTGCTGATYTGAGAGGTGTTTATTTATTCATTTATTTATTTGAAGAGAAATGATTTTTTTTTTTAATGGACCAAAAGAGATAACTTGCTAATATTTTAGGAAGTGAAAGCAGTGCATCAGCGTAGGGCTCCTCAAGTTCTGTACAGGTTATCTTTGTTCTTTGACCATATGCTTGATAATGAAGGCAAGGTCTGGCACAGACAAAACAGCAATTACGTTTTTGTCAACTGAAAACTGAATAAAGGATTTCGGGATCTAGTTACTACAATATTCACATATTCATGCAAGTAGAGTGTGCTGCTTTTAGTTCTCAGTTTAATCCTCTGAAAACATTCATCCTCTTGGGGTTTTGCCACTTCTGTTTGGTTTTGGGTTTATTTCTTTCTCAGCTGGATCATGTCATGAAAATCGATGTTAGTCAGATACACAAGAATTTTGCARCTTTGGGACTGTTTCCAGCTACAGGATTTAAATTTGGCAGAGAAAAAAGCTATGCTTCATTTTAAATACTTGATATTGCAAATAATTCTGCACAATCATTAGCAATACAACTTTAAGATTTTATGCTGCAGACTGGTAATTTTGATAATGGAATTTAATGGGGTGAAAAGGAAAGTCTTGAAGATTTAACGAAATGTACCAGTACGAGACTCAACTTGATATAAAACATTGTAAACTGTGCATTAAAAAAAATCATCTGTCAGCCATTAAATAAGCATACTGTATAAACACCCCCTCAAAATGCTTTCTTTTTTCTTTCTTTTTCTTTGCCTGTTAAATAATAGACCTTTGAAGTTGCAAATGCYAGCAACAGAAAAGACCACTTCCTTAATGGTCAGATATTCTCCAAACATAAAGTCCTAATAAGAAAAAGCTGATGGAGTTTTACTCTGAAAGCTAAGAAACTGTTAACTGTGATACTAAAAAAAAAGAAATGAATAAAAAAGAATGTTGTTCATTTCCAGTCCAGCCACCACATAACAGAACAGACCTGCAAAGCACACACAGAAATATTTTGTTTTTTTCTTTCCCCTTTTACTGAACAATCCAAATCCATGTCACCGATGTTAGTCACTTCTTACAGTGAAGTCAAACTTTCTGATGCTTTGGTATTCCCTGAGCATTTTCTTTGTGAGTGGAAGCCTGGGGCGGAGCACAGGTGATGCAAAGCCTTGGCAGATCTTCAAAGCAGCTGGCCAGCAGGCCAGGGCTAATAGCCTGGTGCTACCAGGAACAGCACATTTGAATTAACAACAAGCCTCTTTAAGGGGACAACTGGCTTAGGAAAGGTTCACTTCTGTTCTCTTTCTCATTGTCTTTACTCTTACTCCTCTCTCCCTCCTCTGCCCCTCATTATTCATCAAAGTTAAAATCCCGAAGAACATGAACATCCAGAGCAGCAGTGGGTGGTAGAAATTTCTRATAGTGTTTGTATCAGGTGAGCTAACATCTGGCAGTTCAGCACTGAGAAAATAATGAGACAAAAGAATATTGTATTAACAAACTAATTAATACTGCCATAAAATTTAATTTGTTCTCTGGAGTTCTACCATGATCTTATGAATAACTTTAAAGCTAGAATAGTCCTCAGTGAAGTTTTGAACCAAATACAGAATTATTACATACATAACTTTAATAAGAAAGTGGAAACAGGAAAAAATTGTTTTCATTCTTACTTTTTTTTTCTATTTTTTTAACTCCCAGATTTGTGTGAACAAAAGGCTACAGTTCTTCCCACATATTACATTCACTTGTCTGAAAGCCCTAAGACTATCTGCAGTTTGTTTTCAAACCTTTTAAAGGAATCAAGTCAAACAACAGCATCTATAGGGCATTTTGCCTTTTTTCTCATTCTATAGAGAATAGCCTTTTAGATGAGATGAGATTAACAAACTCTGAAAAAAGATATGGAAAATTAAAAAAATATTCCTCTGGCACACTACTGTATTTTTTCACTATTTCATTGAAAATGCTTACACTAATAATAACAAAAAAAAAAAAAAAAAAANAAAAAGGAAAAAAAAAAGTAGAAATAATTTAGTGCCGATTCCTCTTTTAAAAAGAAGTTCTTCTTTTAATAAGAAGAATCATGCTAAAAACTCAGTGACTTATGCACTAGAAAGCGGCCACACAAAACAGGATTTATTTTTTTTATTGCATTTTTGATGTTTTATGTTCATCCATACGTCCGCTCATCAATGCTTAATCCCAAATCAGAAGCCTTAACATAAAATWTTAAAATACTTCTGCTTATCTCTGTAGATTTTGGTTTTGAATAAATCTTTCTGTCTCATGGCAAAGTGCAGCTGGAAGAGTGCACAGCACAAACACCAGGTGGATGCACTCTGCACACAGAAAAGGAAAGAAAGATTCCTTCCTCTTATTGTCAAATCTGTGAACACAGTGCAAGGTCAAAGAGAAGCAAAACACATATGAATTGGCTTGGAAAGATGCTGCCTTCCATTTCTTTGCTCTGAGATACCCACTGAACACAACTGGAGAAAAAATAAATAAAAAAAAAAATTGGAAAATGTTCACTGCTCTTTCCCTGTTTACCAAGGAAAATATCACATCCTGTAACAGGAAAACACTGACAGGCAGAAAATKATCTACAAACAGCGGTGTAAATATCCAGCAGAGAAATTCTGTACTGTTAGAGAAATACTTTATGCCGCTGCACTGAACAGACCTAGTCTGTGCTCCCTTCACACACTTCTGGCTACACATATGACTGCACTCTTCCACTCGTGTATATTTTAAACTCGTTTCAAACATACCATAGTATCYGCCAGAAAACACTCTTAACTGTTGTCTGGCCTGGTCTCAGCCCTGCACTAATCTTGCACCTGAGTACAAGAGCCCTCACTTAGGCACAACAGAGAGTCAAGCCCTAGAGGTTTAAATGTGAAGCTTTAAGTTACTTCTCAGCACAATTATACTGGCAAAAAAGTGGGTAATCTTGTCCTGAGTTACATATCTCTCTCTCTCTCTCAGTAGTGATAAGAGCAGCCTGTTCTTCTCCCAATACACAGCTTGTTCTACAAATAAACCTTATGCTTTCAGTCAATGAAAAACCTTGKTTTTTTTTCTGTGCATGAATGATTCCCTGAGAAGCCAAATTCATGCTACAGATGCCTCAGTGCTTGCATATCTGAAGCTACATCAGCTCATCTGTAAGCCTCTTGTCACCCTTAATCTCAATTAAAAAGTACAACTGCTACTTCAGCTCTGACAACTTCTATAGAGCACCAGCATGCCAGCAATAACTAATGTAAAACAATATTCATTCTCTTCTCTCTCCCACCACTAGCCACGATCATAACTCTCCTCTCTTCTCAAAGCCTGGAAAGATAAGCTATTTTGCTATATGCTCAAAAAGACCGACTAGAAAAGGGAGCTCACATGTACCACGTGCTGAGGGCTCACATGCAAAGTCATTTAATATACTACTACAATTTCCAGAAGGTCTAAGTACTCATGGCATATGTTTGGGGAAGACAGCAGGCTTATTTCTTTGCCTTATGGGTGTGTCAGGAGGGTTCTCTACTTCCATCAATATCACATTTTTTGAAATTTTAGACAAATGTGACATGGCCAAGATCTTAGAAATCTTGATATTCATTTTAAAGGCTGAAAATATTCAGATAACATTTGCAAATCAAGTGAAATTTCCAGTCTGACATTTTCTTCAGTTTTCTGAAAATATGTATAAAAGAATATTTTTAAATAGACTAACTTAATGGATGTTGCAAAGTAAAAAATACATGTAAGATTTCTTCAAACACTATCTTTAATTTGCTTGCACAACTGCATACAGAAATTCTATTTTTGGACAAAATCATCAATTCTGTTTTAGAAGTGGCACTTCATAAAGTTAAGGAAAAATAAAGAAAGCACTATAAATTGTCATTGGGCTCAAGCAAGTCCATCGGTAATTTCGGACTGTACCTTAGAAAATGTAAAACCGTATGTAAGAACACTAAACAATATCATTGAGAGGGGAAAAAGACAATTTCACAGAAGCACATCTGTACAGCTATAGAGAATGGCTGCAAAAGTGTTAAAAAAAAMCCCTGAAGTCTGATCACATTTTTCCATAAGTACATTTAAATCTGCTTTGCTCAAATGATCTTTAATCTATGCAAATGTGTTATGACAAAATCAATCATACTACAACAATAGAAGAAAACAACATCTGCAAACAATCTAAGTACAGAGGAGAGCACAGGAGCCATTATAAGAATAACTGTAAGCCCAGCCATCAACACCTGTGAATTAGCTTTTGTCAATGTATTGCTCCAGCTGCATGAGACTACATAAAATATTTGCCCATGACAAGTTACCTTTTACACTTCGTCTATATCTCTGCTGCTTAAAATGAGTAGGAAAGCATGACAAAAGGCAACTGAAAAATAAAGTTTTGGAGAATCTGAAAGGTGTGACAACTGCTATAAGAACTTCTATACAAATTCTTCTTCTAAGTGATTTGCTAGATTGCATCCTAGTAGTTAAGAATCAGATCTCTTCCCTTCCCCAGTGGAAATATATGGCACAAGCTTCCTAATGTGGATCTGACACTKCAGTACCTGGATCTTTTTTACATATGCTAGAAACTGTCTTGAAAATAGGCAGAAAAAAAAATGACAGATTAATACGAGACAAAATTCACATACTTTGCTTGTGAACTTGTCCATATATACRAATACATTTTTATGTGTGTGTCTATGTATACACCTATACACATATGCAAATATGTTATGTACAGAAAATAGTTTCTATATATATAATTAAAATACAAAATAATAAAATATTTATGTTTTACCTTTTTCATGGTGCAAGTGAGAACTGTCAAAAGAAAACTAAAGACAGACTTTGTCGAGAATCATGAACAGAAAATTAGAAGCCAGGAGTGTTGCAAAAATCAAATAGGTCTGGCCTATTTGTATCTGCAGTATCTCTGTGGATGCTGGGACTATTTTGGGAACAATCTTAGATGAGTCAGCATTCACAGGGATACTTTCTCTGCTGGCTTAAGAGTAAAAAATAATCAGCCTCATCTCAAGATTCAAATAAAGGTTTTACCTCCCCTGGTAAGAGGAGGTACCGTCCCTCAGTATATCCAAGTCATATAGTTATCAGACAAACTGGACTGTTCCTCCAACTCATTTCTTCATGTTTTTCTTTTGAAGAAGTCATCTTAAGTCATTTTAGTTATATTACYGTTCTGTGTTTTTATACTATGAAACTATAAAATATATATTAGGTCTATACTAAATTTCTCAGCTATTCTAACATGGAGCATATTATTAAAAAAGGCAGGTAACAAAAAAGTCTGATTTTTAATATGTTAAAGTATATCACTAACATATCAAATGCTTATGGTAAGCCATACATTGATGGATGAGATTAAAGAACAAAGAACAAAATATCTGTAATATTAAAAACATAAACTTTTTCTTGTCAAACAACTGGAGAACATGAGAAACTCTCAAGTTTGTAATAAATAATCTCCATTACAGTGATTTTCTTGTTATTTCTAGAATAGAGAGGTTATAAAGGACCTCTTGAACCCACAAGTCCAACCCTCTGCTGTTTCAAAAAGTTGTATCACATAGTCACCTACATAAATTCTTCAAATACCCAACAGCTAGTCTCACTGTAGGGCATAATTTTTGGCATTACTTCTTCCTCRAAGTTTCAGGAATAAAGAAACAGGAACACCAGTCCTAATTAGGAGATTTCTTTTGCAACAAAAACAGAGCATAAGAAAGCAAATATAGAGAAGTTTTTGAAAATTGTTGCTCCTGCCTTTCTAAAAGGAAAGATAAGACCAAACAGACACAAAGATCATTGATTTGTCTGGTACTCCTTTGGAACTCCTGACATTGGAAGACACCGGAAATCCGTGYTCTCGTTTTAACAAGGATATTCTACATTCTATCTTACTTTGCTCTGTCCCCTTCTTGCAGTGGAGGCAGAGTACAGGGAGAGTTGCACTTCAGATAATCATGGGAATATACTTGATTCTGACACCTCAGGTATGCAGGAGAAGACATCCTGATGAAAGAAGAAAAAAAGAAAAAAAACCCACCCATATCTTTCTCCGGAAAACACCATTTGCTTCTCTTGGTTTCAAAAAACAGAGAAAAGGATCAGAGAGAAGGGTGCAGTTGAGCAACTATTTTCATCATTGCCTCAGTCACACTTGCTTCTGTTTTCCTTCAGCAGCAGACTAAAATGATAAGATCTTTTTGAAGAAACAAGACTAGAATATCAAGACTTCAGTGAGTGACATTGTTTTTAATGCAGCAGGATTGTGCTCTTATCAGACAACAGAGAATAGCATATTTTATGTGTGCATTGCTTCCCAAATGTAAGTGAGCCACAATATCTACTTCAGTAACTCAGTACTGGATTAGACATTACACTGTTCATAAAATGGGGAATGATTATATTTTTTTCTGGAAGGTGTAGTTAATGGACCTTACTGGGCAGGATTTGAGAAACTGAAAAAAAGATAGCAATCCAGCTTCATAAGCAGCCATATATTTTTAGACATATATATTTAGCTCTTGGAAACATAATGTGATGATATGAGCTACACCAGTGATTATGTATAGTACATATATATATATTGTATAGACTGGGTCTTCTTTGTTTCCTACTGCTTGCATTTCTGCAGTCAAATGCAGCCACATGTTCTTCCACTTCATCTACTAGAACAATAAAATTCAGATGATGATGAGTCTAGTAACTCAAACTTTTTTTCCAATAAAAATAAACAAGATGTCCCATTGACTGAACTACTGAGTATTAAATTCTAACAAAAAAAAAGAGTCAATATCCCCATCACGTGACAAAGAAAATACATTTGCACAAAATACGCAGAAAAGTAATATATGTGTCACAATATCGCAACATATTTGTTGGTTGACATCACTACAAAGTAAGGCTCTATAATCTCTGAMTGGCCTTGGGGATAAAGAAGTCCTGAATGACTGGGAAAAGGGGAAATATTACACTGTTCTACAAAAAGGGCAAAAAGAATGATCCAGGAAAATACAGGCAAGTCAGCCTCACTTCAGTCTCTGGGAAAATTATGTTACAGGACTTCATTGCAGCTATTACCAGGAGAAGAAAGTGAAAGACCAAAATGGATTTACTGAGGGTAAATCATGTTTTATCAACCTGATCATCCTTTGTGATTAAACAACTCTCTCACTGGATAAGGAGAGAGCTGTGGACATCACTWACCTCGACTTTAACAGATGTGACGTGGTCTCACAAAACAAGCTCGTACAGAATGGGCAGATAAACCACAAGATGGGTGGAGAACTAGCTGCACTGTTGAGCTGCAAGAATGGTGATCAATGACACATAGTCAAACCAGAAACTATCACAACCAGAGTTGTTCAAGGCTGGTGTTGAGTGCAATACTACTCATTATAGTACTTATAAAAAATTGTATTGACATTTATATCATTATAAACATTTGTACTGACAGGACTGAATGCAACCTCTCCAAGTTTCTGAATGACACCGAATTAGAAGAGGTAAAAAGGAAGCATGACAGAAACATGTCAACAGGTTGAAAGACTGGGTCTGGAAGTGCTGCATGACGTTTACCAAAGAGAAATGTGAAGTTCAGCATTGGGCTGGAGAATTCCCAAGCCACAGTACTGTWTGAGACTGCTGAACTCTGCTGAAAAAATCCTGTGCTGCAGCAAGCTGAGCATGAGAAAACAGTGTGTCCCGGCAGGAAAGACAGCCAAGCATCAAGCAGAAGTATAGGAAGTAGACCAAAGCATGTGGTTATCCCACTTGGTATTTTTCAGACCACACATGGAACACTACATTCAGTGTTTGTTCCCCATTCATGACAGACAATGGAAAAAACAGAGTGAGTCTAACAAAGGAGAGCTTTCAGGATGATTAGAAGGTTAGAGAAGTTGACATAAGAAGAAAGGTTGAAGAGRTTTTGCCCAGCCTTAAGAAGAGATGGTTCAGAGGAATCTAATCACAGTCTTCCAGTTTCTAAAAATTAGTTATTTAAACTTTGGAGGCACTCCCTTCACAAGAGTAAAATGAAAGGACCAAGGGCAATGGGCTGAAGTTGCTTCGGTCAGAACATAAGAAAAATATACTTCATCCATACTTTAACCCGTTAAATATTGGAACAATTTGCCCAGAGAAGAGTGTCCCTGCTGGATATCCAGGGCCCAGACAACCTAGTCCAAGCTCCRTTTCCAACAAAAGATGGGATCAGATGACGTCCAGAGGTCCCGGCCAGATTAGACCTTTCTATAATGCAAGGTATGTAGATCATGTAAATCAGGAGCAAAGACACTCATCAGTTTTTAAGTGATGCTCTGACCATGGAGTGGACCATGTGTGGGATTGATTTTAAGCTCTGACAAAATAAGTTAGAGTGAGTCACTAGATGTTTCTGCCATGCAGTCAAATGAGTCACAACAAAATGGTGAACACAAAAACGCTATCTTCAACCTCTTTGCCATCTGTGGAACTATACTACTCCTTTTCAAAGCTTGTCTTGTAGACTGCAGTCATCATTCTGCTTTATTTTGAGATATTTAGAAACTTACATACATATGTAAAATGGTAGGGATTCCTACAAATACAGTTCGAGGTTCACCTATGTTTGCTCAACCAACAATTCCCAGGAAAACAATGCAATTGCATCAAATTTTCATTGTCTTTGTCACAAATTAGAAGACTGACTCTTCTCCATTATTATAAAGCTTGAGCTAGCAGACTGAAGAAATTGAAAGGGCTGTAAGTCATATATCCAAAGTGCACAGCTAGCCAATAAAGTTATTATTGACTTTGCCCCAAAATGGATACAGTTCTATAAGTCCTATCCACAGACCTATTTCCTCACTGAGATTTTGGGAATTCACAGTGGACCTTACTCTGCACCACACAATGACAGAAGAGTCTTCCCGTTGATTACGCTCTCCCAAACCAACCCTTTCTTAAAGACCCTTTGTAAATTCAGACAAATGCTAATTTAGAACACTAGTACAAGTGTTCTAAAGCCAACATTTTGTTTTACTACATTTACGTGTTGTCAGTGGAGTCACTCCCAATAAAACCACACAAAATCCTTTGAAYTCATATATCATACAAAAGCAGGCTACAAAATCCAAAATATCATAGTAAAGGCATAAAACTACTTATATTCAGAGATGTCTTATCAGTCTTCATGCCCAGGAATTTTACBGCAAACCACAYAGTGTCTAAAGAGCTAGTTACATTGTAAAAAAAAAAAAAAAAAAAAAAAATTAAATATTTGCTGTTAAATAATTTGCATTGTTTAATCAGCATAATATGCTTTTTATTTTAAATACATTTTATTTTAATACACTATTAGTTCTTACCTGTGTATGAAAAAGACTTTGAGGGCATTTTCTTGGAAATCTGCAAAAACTGTGGGGAAAAAAATAAAAGTCACCCAATACACCCAATATTTATAAATTTCATAGGAACAAGAGAACAAAACAAGTTGTACCAGTTTAGCTGATGTAAACACACCAGTGTTTGCTACGCACTACCTCATGCAGGTAGTATTTTTTAGTTATCTTCAAATGAATTTCATTTAAAAATTGAACTTTCAGTTCCAATATTCTCATCACTTTCTCTTAATGGCACAGCTTTCATAAAATAAAATAGAAAAAACAGAGCAAAATGACACAACACTTAAGTACTAACTTGACAGTAATGATAGTAAAAAACAGGTAGTGTGCAGAATTTATGTGAAAACAAACTATAAGCAGTTTTGGTAAGCTAAAGTCTATAGTATAATCAAAATTATCTGAGCTATTTTTATTTTACATGTTTCCCTAGCATACTTTACTTGAATTTCTTAATTTTTATATTTTGTTTCAAATTATGCAACATTTGTAAATAATTGCAAATTATGCAAATTTGTGAATACAAATTATGCAAATTTGTGAATACAAATCTGATCTAATAAGAGTAGATTCAGTACTTTTCTAGGCAGTCCTTCAAAAAGTAAAACATAAGTGAATATAATCCCTGGATTGTGTGCCTGCAGTCTTGTATCAACCTTCTAAATAAAGGCAGCTGTTATATTTGAAAGAGAAGTAAATTATTCTAAAATGAAGTAACAATTCTACATGAAAAGGCCATATTCATTCTCAGCTGTTTTCTTTGTCTCCACTTTAGGAAATTCAACAGCCTATTWTGTGCTTTTTGTCATATGTTATTCTAAAAAATATTATTTACTTTGAGATACACAGTTGTGATTTCTTTTCTTTAAAATATTCCGGTAATGATACATTTTGTTCATCAGAAAGAGATGGGAAATCTTGTAGAACTATTACTAGACAAATATGCTAACCACAAAGATAAATAAAAATTTCCCTGTAGATCCATACAGGATTTAGCTGTAACAATAAATGCTGKTTTTTAACATATTTAATGAACATAAAATTTGAATATAATTTTTATGTAATTTTTTAAATTTTGTATCAGCTTTTGGAAACTCCAAATATTTTTTAAAATCATAAATAAGGTAATCAAAAATGAGGCATATCTCTTATCTGCAGACTGTTTGTCAGTTCTCTGTGAGCCAATGCTCAGTTTCAAAAAAAAAAAAAAGATTTTCAGAATTCAAATTCACTGAGATCGTCCCACTTTTGAAATCAAAAATAATCTTCAACAAGGTGCATCTTCACGCAACACTGTGCATTTTTCTTGATACATGGCCGGCGATGGYTTTTCTGTATTATATGACTTTTTATGAGGCCAAGCGCTCTTTTGAACATCCAACCACACACTGAGCACCAAATGCAGAGCACCACTTTCCAGCAGGAGAAAATGCAAAAATATGAAGAAATGTTCTTTGACAACATCTTTTTGGGGGTAGAGAAAATAAAGACAAGGAAGTGCTCCATAAGATGTTTGTCCAGAACTCCAGATGGACAAAGTTTTCAGGGAAGACGTTCTCCACCACAGCCTCTCAGCAAACAGGAGAAGAAAGAATTGGAGAGTTCATCTTGTAGCTCTCTTTTCAGAAATCCTCTTGCTGATACTACATAAGAGGCAGAAGTGGGGATAAGAGGATGATATTTGCACTGTAAGAAGTTGTAAAACTGAACAGACACTATGAGAAGGGAAACCAGCTGCCATATGGTATCAACTTACTGCCATAAAGATGTGACATGGTAGTGATTTTGCAGCTACAGATGACCTAGACTCAATGCTGCACACGGCCAGGTAAAAATTGCTTCACTGCATTTTGCCAAAAATTCAGAGAAAAGTAACCAGAACCTCAGCAAGCTCTGCAAGACCATTAAAGGTGAAAAAACTACAGTAGGGTTGCCTGAAAAGCCTCAGGCTGGGTAAAAACCACTTAGCTGCATTGCCTGCACTTCACACCTTGACAAGTAGCTGGTAAGAGGGTGACATGTGCACAGGATTTTCATACCCTAGGTAGGAAACTGATTTGAGGAACTACTGCCCAATATATTGATGGTAAGATTTTTTTCCTCAAGAGGTTTTGCTTTCTTTTCTCAAAAGAAAACTTCTTCCATATTCATTCACATTCCACAAATATTATGGGCAAAAGAAAGGCAGGTAGTCTTCCATTTCAGATATAAAATGTAATTGCAAACAAAGCTACAAGGGAACTTCCATGAAAATTAAGTTCATTCATACTTCACCTACCTGCCTGTAACTGAATAAAAGAACTAACTAAATAAATAAAAGCCTACTGTCCATTATTCAAAAAGACTAATTAGCCCATTCCGCCTAAATACTTCACAATGTTAGACAGAACTACTGATGTTCAAAAAAAAAGGCAGGAATAAATAAGCATTTCAGCTTAGCCTTTGCAATCAGGACAAGATGCTCAGCCCCTTCATGCTGAAGTAATGGAGGCAGGAGAGGGCTACTCCAAGCTCGTGTAAGTAGAGGTACTAAAGTGTCATGATCTGGAAGTAGGGTATCATAAGAACAATCACTAAGATGGCAGTTTTTATCTAGGTGCCCATGCTCATCTACATCTTAATGTAGGTGCCTAGGCAATTCCATAGCCCAGTGAGTCAGTGAGATGCATGTCATGCAGGATTTTTGATAATCCCATATTTAATGCACTGGAAACAAGAATTCAATGAAGAACAAGAAAAAGACATATTCTGGATCATTAAAAATTAATAATAATAATAATAAAAAAACAGAATTGAAGCAGAATCAAATCTATCCAACCTGAATTTTCCACTTACATCTTAGAATTGCAGTGAAATATACTGATTACATGGCTTTATGATTTCTTTCATCTCTTTTACTATGGCTTGAAGCATTCAATACTTTCAGTTCATTTCCAGAAAAAAAACCCAAAATTTATAATTTATCTTAAAAATTTCTATTTATCATGGATATTGGGAAAAAGAGAAAAAAACCCTAAAAATATGTAACCCAGTAACCCAAATTTCTCTTTGCATTGAACTGTTCAGCAAAATCTGGAAGCCTTCTTTTTCAGTTTGATTAGTCAACTTTTTACTAAATGGTTTGTAAGTCAGTTTCAAAGTATTCTTTCTCTCTTTCTGGACCACAACTTTTCAACTAATTTCCTAGCTAACCACTAAATTTTGCACTCTATATTCTTATTTAAAGTAAACTAGAAGTAGTCTTTAGTGATTTTTAAGACCTTTATCTCAAACAACTACTTACCTAGTCTTGACGTAGATTATACACTATAAGCCCACTTAAGATTATATTACCATTATTTTTGATACCTTGGGCTTGTTTACAGCCACGAGGACTTATATTACAACTGTTTATTTTTGATTAATGCTAGCAGTTATTGCTTAAAATACGAACAACCTCTGATTAATATTTTTTATCAGGTAGTCTTTTGGTAGACTTTAATCATATTAACAGACTTCATTGTTATTTTTTTAGATACTTCTCCTTATGCAGTTATTATATTCCATACACTGAGCTGGCAGGATGWCCTAAAGGGTCTGCCAAGTTTATCTCAGTATTCACTATTTACCCATCAAATATTCTTATAATTTATGTCTAGGCATTTTTAACCACCATATGTTGTCATACATGGTGAMAATATATATGCAACTTGTGCTACTTTGAACTTTACCTAAATTCATATTTTTCAGGAACAGAAAAAAATTCAGAGCCAACATGACCTCTGCTGTAGCCACAGCACTCCTGGTAACTCTAAAGCAAAGTTACTTTTAACTGAGTTATAACACATTTGCCAGAAAGATATCTAAAGAGACAGTGAAAAAWTTAATATATATGTTGGTAAAATAAATATTTCCTGCACTTTATTTAATGTTTCCRTGAGTAACTACCAAATAGTGGATTCTGCTTCTCTACAATATTAAATCTGCTCCCTTAAATGCAGAATGACACCATTTGTGCTTTAAAAAAAGAAACAACGAAAAAACAACTCTATAAGGAAGAGGTGCCATTACAGCTCTCTGAAAGTTGAAGTACCCAAAGTGACAGTCAATTCAAATCCCTAAGAAAGTGAAAACCAAGTTAAAGCCAGGTAAATCTAGCAGACAGTTTGAGATTCTGGGACAAGCAAGGTATAAACAGTTTAGAGTTTAATTTAAATGCACAATTTTTTAAACTAAAATTTAGAAAAAAAAAAAATGCCCCCAGTGACTCTCACTGCCACAGTCATAAATTTCAATCCTCTCCTACACACYTGAAGAAACACTTTTGGGTTTGTTGCTGGGTGTCCTTGCACCCAGCTTCTCTCTTGCCAGCCTCAGAGAGAAATGTGCTTCGAAAGCCGTGAGCCAGCCTGGCCCCTGCTCCCTGATCAGCTATTTTATCACCAGAGAATCTGAGGACAGATTCGCTACCTGAAGCTGTTCTCACTAGCAGTATTAGACAATTTATTGGAAGAAATCCTTCCAAGATCCCAACTGAAGTTTCTAAAGTGCACTGTCTTTACCTGAAGGTGTTGCATTAATATTTATATCAACACTGCATCTGGTTTACCTYAAATTTAAAGAGATAGGACTATTAAAATGTACATAGTTCTCTCCTTARTAACATTCCAAATGGATTCTGCTGAGGATTAATGTGTGCTAAAAATCAACCTGATGCTTTCTTCATAGCTATTTAAAAAGCCAAGTCAGCTCTTCCTACACAACCTTAAAAAAGTGAAAAAGACAGTTCTTACAACCACTCATTTTAGTTCTGTAACTAAGCAAGCTTGCAATAAAAAAAAAAAAAAGAAATAAAAAGAAAAACCAACACTAACATTTGTCTGATAGTCCAAAAAACCTCAAATTTTAAATTAGCCTAATAAGAAGATATGATCTATCACCCACCAAATTTCTTCAGAAGCTTTTGATTAAATCTCAAGGGAGGGATTACTCTAGGCAACAGCGCTATCAAATCGGATGTCACAGTGTCACTGGAAAAAAATGTATTATGGAGAATTATATATTCCTTAACTCCAGTGATGAGAACAAATTAATAGGAATGCAGAGCACCCTAACTAACTACAGCTCTGGCATAACCCCATGGATCCCAGAGRGGCCAGACCTGTCACCCAGCAGCCCCAAATGGGGAAAGAGATGGTGGAGGGTCCAAGGTSTCAGTGCTGCTCCCTGGCAGCAGGCGCTCAGCTACTGTCTGCTCTGGCCTTTGGGACTCTTCCACCTGGGCTCCCCTGAATGTGTTGCAASCCAAACTTGGCCAAACTGTAGGAAATTGCTTTTTCTTCTTACGCTACTTCCTGCTCTCTAAGCCTCTGAGCTACTTCTCAACTGATATGTGACAAACTATTAAAGTTGCTGGGGAAACTGTCACCAAAGCCACTACTGAACTCTGTGATTTATATTAGGTTTTGCCTAGGTGCACCCCATAAGGAAGGAACTTTAATCTGCACTTCAGTTCTCAGAGAAAGTATGAAAATGCAACATTTTTTATTTTGAGGATATTAAACAGTTTAAATGCCACCACCAGCAGAAGTATGTACTTGCCACTTCTGTGTCACAGCTGCTGCTTGGGAAGCCCATGACAAAAGACGAATTTATTACTCACACATCTGCAGTAGATGTAATTTATTGTTTTACCTTTTCAGGAGTTACTCCAGTGGAGTTCACACACAGCGTGAARAGAGGGACAAAGGGGTCCTTTTGCTTTGTCAGCTGTAATCAAAGCCAATTCCCCATCCAAAACCCAATATGAACCAAAAAAAAATCCCACCACTGAACAATGCAAATGGCTTATTAATTTCCTCATAAAATGCAGAGACTTTAGTTCTCGAGAAGCAGGACATAACATAAACAGTATCTTGTAAATATCTGTTCAACTAATGCATCTTTCYTCTGAGTGACCTGAAAAAAAAGTGTTAAAGAAGGAGCTAGGAAAAAAGTTAAAACAACTAATTTATTTGCAAGAAAACAATTATTTTCATTCACAGCAATAGCTAGTGTAGTATTCTTCTGGTGGGAAAAAAACTCACTGGGAATTAACTTTAGAAAAGCAATCACATCATGCTGGGTAGCTAAATGAATCAACCTGTCTAAACTATTTTTTTACTTGAAATATATCTGCATTCCAGCATCTTGAAACTATTTTGAAAACACACACACACACATACAAAGTAAAATTAATCCCCAGAGGACCATAATGGTTGCTGTTAATAATACTCATCTGAACYTAAGGCCTCAAGTGTTGAATCGCTGTCAAATAAAAAAGAGAGACAGGCAGCAGRGAAAGGACAAAACAAGGGGTGCATTTTCAGCTCCAACAGGTACAACTTGTAAATGGGAAATAGGCTGTTAGAAAAATAAATTATTTCCTGCCCTCTTCTAATTTTTCACAGTCTGTGTGGCTCAGCCTTCACCATTGACAMAATTGACATAGTCTTTTGCATCTGCATTCATTTATCACGACCTAGCGGGTAAACCAATCCTGGTCTCCCTAATAGCTTAATGCCAGAAGCACTTCATGTAATGTAAAACACCCAGCCTTCACAACCTTACTTCAAATTATAAGGAGAGAAAAAAAAGCAGTTGGAGTAATGGCTTGCCTAATAAAAACAAAAAAAAAAAAAAAGGTGGTTATGTAGAGAACAAACCTTTATGAAAGCTCTTTCTTGTTTCTAAACTTCTGTTTAAAATAACACCATGCCTAGCTCCAAAGCAATCCTCTAAAGGATATTTGAAAGAAAGGTAATTTCTCCCCAGTGCATCATAATTTCTTCGGTTACATTACATTTAAAAATAAATCTTGGGATTGCTGCAGCACGGTTGTGTTCTGGAATGTTTCTGTGTCGTCAYTGAACTTAATAAAATTTTAACATATACCATGCATAAAATAAAGCAACATGTTTCATACCTGGCATGCTGTTAGCACAGATGACCCAGTGCAAAACCAACTCTTTTTACCAGTTTTGTTCGCTATGGGACAAAGACTCTGCAGATGTAGTACAAGTCCCAGCAATCTGCAAGCAAATGAGACATCCTCAGCAGCTACCTAAGACAACAAGGCACGCATATGTAGTTAGTTTGTGTGAATTATTGGGATGATGACAGAAAGCTGGAGATTATCAGTGTGTGTATCAATACACTTACTCYGTATTATATGGATAGGAAGCCACTTATTAAACCAGAGAGGAAATGTGATTCTCAAAGTCACTTGTCATATCCTTTAACAGCTGAGCCCAAAATTGATCACCAGCTTTCACTTCGCAGTACAGCCTACAATACATGCTCACAGTTACTTACATGATGAGGAAAATTAAATTTATATCCTATACTTGGTGCAAACTGCATACTCTTTGAGCAAAGTCACTTCCTTATTTACTTGTACTATGCCCAGGAAAATAGGTCTTGAATATTGCTGAGGCATCTGGGGATTACTGCAGTATAAACAAAGTAATAAGGAAAACAAGCAAATAAATCTTAGAGTGAGGTGAGTGAAGAAGGCCTTCATGCTGCAAGTACTGAACACTCTTGCATGAACAGAAGGATAGAAAAAATATAGCTCATCAATTTTCAGCACATCTTCTGCTTATTTTGCAAGTACGCAGTAAGCTTTAAGTGTCTGCATTTAGTTTCTGATGCCTTGGAGGAAACCAAATTGCTCTTTGCATCTTCTGTGACAGACTTGGCACAATCCGACAGTTCAGCTGTGTGTTAAGTGGGTGTTAAAGGCAGAACTGAGGTTCTGTCCAGTTCTTTCCCACCTTCAGCAGGAAGACAGCCAGCGGTCAAGCCCCAAATCCACCATAAAAAAGAAATTTTGTGGAGAAATTTTGTCTAGAAATTGTGCAGGCTGGTTAGGACAAAAAAGGCAGCTTGCACTCCTTTATTCCAGTGCATGTCTGAGCAAAACAAGGCATTATCTTGCATGAAGGCTTTAAGATCACTCAAAGAGAGAAAGCAGAGGAATGATAATATTTGATCAGAAAGAAGGTATACTGCAGAAAAATCGGATGTGTCAATGAGCTTTCACACATTTGGATTGGAACAACCCAAACCAACAATACTTTTACAGCAAATCTGCCAACAGCACTACCGTTAGCCTTCTATTTTCCATTTTCCATCTTATGCATATCACTGAGCCCTGTAGACAGTTATACCTGTACTGAAATCTGAACTATTAAAAAACAACATTATTATGATTTCTGATATGGCCCCAAGAAGCTCTGCAACCACCACATTTTCACATAAGCACACAAAATTCTTTCCTTGCGCAGTTACAGCTTTCCTAAAAATGGTATAAAGAATGCAATGTGTCACTATAATAAAGCCCRGAGGTGGGAAGTCTTAGCCATAACAATGGCGGAATACAGTTAGTAAAACTAACSTTGAATATGATCAGCACAAACTTATCAAGCTGCATGTCAAGAAAAGTCACATGGGCTAGATGGGAATTGTGAGCTGAGACTTYCTACAGTGCATGTGTAATTTTTAACCATAAAGTGTGAACATACCACACAGTTTTCCTTATTTCAAAGTGTTAAAATACCAAAGTGTTAAAAGCAAAAAAGTCAAAAATTCATTTCTCAACAGCTAAGCAATCATTTTTTTCCCCCAAACAAAAGAATACCTAATATTTGAAAATCTGTATCAATGATATACTTTAAGACACTAAGTACATCAGGCAGGATAAAGCCGCCTTGTTACCATATTTCTGGATGTAATTAAGAATGTCATGGTCTGAATAAGCGTGTCTTGATCAAAGCTTAGCAAAACAATGCCAGCTCTTTAAGCAGGAAAAGATAGACGTATTATGAAATACAATAAGACATGGGCTAAAAGATATTCCAAGAGATGAAAATAGATTTTTATGAAGGCTAATTTTAACCTATTTCTGGAATGAACTAGGTCACCCATTGCAAACATGCAGAAGCTGAAATTTTTCTAATTTTTATAGTTGACATGCAAAAATGTAACTTGAAAATAAGCATAGAGATCTGCACAGTGTTTGGAAAAGAGAAAAATGCCTAACAAATGCAGATTTCAACAGACAAGAGAAGGAATATGAACTTTTATACCTGTTCTATCTTACTGCCTTAGTTAGACTGATTCTGAAACCCAGTGGAAGTAATAGAAAAACAAGAGTGGGCTTCAGATCRAGTTCTTACAGAATACACATTCACTCTCCCCCCTCAACTTTTGGGTTGTTCGATTTGATTTTGGTTTTGTTGGAATTGTTTTTATATCTTTTTTCAATATTCAGCATGAGGATAAGGCAATGGGATAACCCTGTTGCACTGTAACACTATTAGGTATCTTATATATATATAAAAATACATGCAAGCTATACAAGAAAGGCAACAGAAAACATTTTGATTTAATCTTAAGTCAAACCTTTGGCACCCTGACAATAATGTCTTTACATATTGTCAGCTCCATCACACAGGAGCATTTCTGCATACACATTCATGTATTCTGAACAGCAATATGAAATTTTAAATACGTTATGAGTGAATATATGTTTTGCCAATTATCTTCTGAGMATACTTGCATGCTTTCACTTCATTTAAAGGATTTCACTGAATGTTTAATTGCTTCCTAAATCCTAACAGATATAAAGGTTCCTTCTCATCAAGACATTTCAGTTTTGTCACGATACAACTAAACACACACATAAAGAGCATTACAACTGCTGTAACTTACTTGTTTCTTAAAAATACATTGTTCAACACATTTTACCATTTCTTAACACCAAGCCTGCTTCTCAAGAAAAACACTCTGAAATTGAGCAGAGACTGTCCGAGCATCAAAGCCAAAACACTGCAACCCTCTGAGCTCTGTGTGGCAGGGAGACACAAAGAGCCAAGGCCACACAAAGAGCCAAGGCCACAAGGACTGCGTGGCTTGCAGCAGGTCCATGGCCTGGGGGTGCTCGCCAGGTCCACCCTCTTGTCTGGGTCAGGTCTT
Organism: Eudromia elegans; assembly: GCA_003342815.1. NCBI lineage: Eukaryota > Metazoa > Chordata > Aves > Tinamiformes > Tinamidae > Eudromia > Eudromia elegans. The sequence continues at coordinate 2,900,913 of PTEX01000065.1, forward strand.
CAAGGCAAGTGCTGGATTTCATGCTAGTAGCAGCAATTGACCAATTATTAGGTTTTCTTATGCATTATTAACGGCTGCTCACTTGTGCTGCTTTGTCTTAGATATAAAAGATTAATACTCAGGAACACCACTGAAAACCTCTCCAAATGCGATCACCCCAATTAATCCCTGYTTCACTGGGGCAGCTGGGCAGAGTGCTGCCTGCCCCGGTGTCTTTTGCAGGRTGCAGCTGGTTCGGAGGGCTCTCCGGGGCACGGCGAGACCCGCACGGGTCTGGGTTTCCAGGAGCCAGCTGCTGGGAGGCTCCGCACGCTCCCCACAAGGCCTGGGGGCCCAGCAGTGGGTCCCGTCCCATGGCAGGGCCGGCCATGATGCCGCCCACACCAGCAGCCCCCGAGTGCTTTAAATACTTAACGCGCCCGAAGCACCAACTGCTGCGGGTGCCGGCGGGGCGGTTTGCTCCAGTGCCTCTCCTCACGGAAGCTCCCTGCAGCTCACGATTAAACAAATGCGGAGATGGCTGGCGGGCTGGCGGGCTGCTTGGGGGTGCCATCGAAATGAAAACACTCAGCTGCTTCAGACTCAAGGGTTATCTGAGTATCCAGCGTATCCAGTACAGCAGGGAAAGGAGGGTCTTATTTTATCAATACTGATTCTTCCACAGTGAAATAGGATTAAGATTTGACATATGCTCTTTTATTTGTACATGATTTATATACAGAAACAGATTATTGTGTTGGTGGCACCCATCAACAGCACTGAAAAAGCCCAAAGCAGCATATCAGCCTCCAGGCATAGCCGCGCAAGCCATGGATTTGTGTGAAAGACTCATGGCTGTCAGAACAGGCAAAA
>PTEX01000065.1:2906305-3031143 GCA_003342815.1 Eudromia elegans
CTCACTCTAGAATCCAAAACGATCCTTTTTTTTTAAAAAAAAAAAAAAGCTAGTGATACAATAATGGGAGAAAAAAAAAAAAAAGATACGCTATTCCAAATATGCATAGCTTGATTTAGCAGAGCTTATGCTGCACAATGAGATTACAATTTAACTGTCCTGGTTTATTAACTCTATTCCTTGCATGGAATAAGAAATTGATTATAAAGTTCTGGAGATGTTCTGTTTGCAAGTTGCTTGAGTTGAACAAAAGAAAAATGAAATTTAGAAGTCTAATCTATTAGCGTATAACAAAAATGCAAAATATTGAAAATATTATGTAATAAAAATTCAACATCCAACATATACTAGTAGTCACTAGCAGCAGAATAAAAACAGAGTCCTAAAAACAAGAATGAAACTTTTGTTCCTCTTGATGCGATCCTGTGCAACACTTCTCAAACAGTGAGAGTGACCCTTCTCAAACACGTGGTTGCACTAGGTAGTTCTTCCTTATTTCTTCCTAAGTTTGGCCCCTTCCAGACATAATCATTCTGTAATTCTCTGATCATGCACCTCGTTATTTAAACTTTTAGGCAAATCACCTCATCTGGACCCATAAGCAAAAAAGTGGTGCGCTGTTTGTAGTACCTCCCAAGATRTAGCATCAAATCAAACAGAAACCGTAAAGATAGAGACACCTTTAACAAGCAGCCAAAGTGCTACTACAAAATGCAGTGTTCACAGAGGGCATCAATCTGCACATTATGCCAAGATCGTGCTACGTCCTTCTTGAGAACTTCCTTCCCAGGACACTGAAAGCATTGGGAACACAGAAACATGACTGCCATTCACCCCTCCGCACCCTTCCTCCCTTGCAGCTCACTAAAGGGACTCGGTGCTTTATAAGAAAGAGCAGGAGAAAGCCGAGTTAGGTCTGCAAGGCTTGCAACACAGAGGCGAGAACCAAAGGAGATGCAACAAAGCAGCAGAAAACACGCCAACACAAAGAATCATCAGCCTGTGCTGAGTAGGARTCATGCCAGTGCTCGGGTAATAGGAGTTGCCACATCTCGTATATTCATTTTACCTCGCAACTTGCAACGTAAAGCAGCCACCTGGGAGTTACTGGAAGCAGGTGAAGCGCTGTCCTGCCTTGGYGCTGTGCTCCCTTGCTGGGTCAGGCATAACAGAACCTGCATTTGAAGTACCAAATTTAAGCAWGCTTTAAAAATGCACTACACACATGAAAAAGGTTTATTTATACATTAAACAGAGATGGTTTCTGCCTGCCAAGATCTAGTAGCTATCACTAGTTRCAGTGCAGTGGCACTAACCTCCCTCCAATTAAAACAGGAAATTTGCCTGCAGATTTCCTTCACTATCACTACTAATGCAATGGGTCATTAACTTGAATAACACAAATGTGTTACCCTGGCCCATTCAGTGTAATTAGTGTACAAGATAATATTTAAGACCACACTTTGCACAGTAGTAACCGGTGCATAATGGAGCTTTAAAAAGCCCTATGCCCTATATAGGCTACAAACCCCCACTTCCTAATGGCACTTAGACAGATGACAAGAAGGCACCAGTAATCCAAGTCACCCACAGGACTATGTACTCTTAGATCAACGTAAGCGCCATTGAATGTCTGCACCAAAGGGTATTTTGCTGATTAAATGCCCTAAAATCAATCTTGCAGAGCCAGTAAGGACTTTTTCTGTGGTAACAGAGAGTGTATCAAAATTATTTACACTTCCTCAAACTACTTCTGGATTGGTAATGCATAAATCCAGATCATTATGCAGTATTTTATTTTCTACTTATTATACAGAAAACACTACGGCATACACTTCCTTCTAGTTTTTCTATTAAATATCTCATTCTTACATGTTTTTGTAGTACTTCAACACAAAGTTAAATTGACTAATAGGATTTCCAGTATTAAATCACACTATTTATACATCAAGTCCAATGTCTTGCCTCCAGCAACAGCCAGTATTTGGTATTCAGTGATTTAGAAGGAAACCAGGGAACAAATATAATTCCTTAGCAATTGCTTTAGTTTTGTCCACAAGGGAAGTGTTTCCTGCCTCCTGAAGCAGTCATTTTTGTTCCAAGAGTGTGGTAAATCTGTTTGTGCCAAACTTCATTCAAACCAAGCATGTCACAACCTTGCTAGCACAAACCCAGGGAACGTTTCCAGACAGCATCCAGCATAGCGCTGTATTTCACGTGGTGTGCCTGCCAGCATCACATGACCTTAACATGAAGACCTCTCTAATTCAAATTCATTTCCCCAAAACAAGTTTCTTGGATAGGCCCTCCTGCTCCCCATCTTTAGTCCACCTTTCCTCATTACCAAGCACCAAATTTATGAAGAATTACTCTTCCCCTGAATCCCTGCTTCCAGTCCCTCTGGATGTCTGGGAGGAGGGAAGAACACCCCAGCACCCAGAGCAAATTAAATAAATAACCACATGAAAAGTACACTTATCACTGTGATGTGTCTTGTTCTTCCAAGGAGCAGGTGCAACCTAGGTACTCTGCCTCTGTTTTCAGTAGAAAAAGATTAGAAAATTTTCCCCGCTTTGTCCCTGAGGTATAGTTGTTTCCCCCCATGAACGGAGGAGTCCGGTATTTGAGAACAGGACACAAGAGAAATGCACAGGTTAGAGAGAAGCTATTGAAAGCAAATGTATTCCATATAATCACTTTCACACATTGATTAGCRTTACCTAAATATTACTTTCATGTTACTATTTCTGCCATTAATCTGAGGAGTGAAAATCTATTGAATGCTCTTTACAACTAGGTTTATGATCATTCATTTTTCATTTCATTCAGTTTAAGTTCTTGCTACTGTTCCTGGAATTTATATCCTACCTCTGGAATACACAGCACTCTCTTTGATTGTTTTGCTGGGCCAAGGTCTTCTACTCTTCTGGCCCTGGACAGTTGAGTGATTCTAGCAGCTTGTCTGTGCACTCCCTTCAGCCAAAGTTTGTCATCTTGAGCTAGCCAAACGTTGCGGGCACAGCTTACCTGGGCCTTACAGAGCAGCACTCAGTATTTCCTATTCATACATCTCTCAGTGCACCRAACACCACATGTGCCAGATCATTCATGAGGTAACACCAGCAGACACTGTAGAATCCATGTGGCTTCCTTATTATCACTACTTCCATTGAGCGCTCAGAAAAAGCAAAATACCTATTAACATCAAAGTGATTTTTCCCTTTTGCAAAACTATGCAACAACTGCAGATCTTAAAGTTAACTTTCACAATTTATTCAGCTTATATCAATTCATTCCTGTTGTTTTGCAGATGACAATTGTTCTTCTCTCTTATAAGTCACTGCTTGTCTCTTTTCTCTGCAGAGGAGTGCTAAAATACAGCTATATATGTCAACGTTAATTATTGCAGACCTGTAATTGATGGAACTTTCAGCATTTCGAAAATTTGTTTCTCATGTCTTCACAAGTCTAGTGATACACCTTCAATTGGCAGAGAGATATGTTGCAAAACTCCTTTTCTCCTTTTTCATGCTAAGTTACAGTTATCTATAAATTCAGCAGCATTAACCATGTCTTCATTCTTTTGACTTATATCTATATGTTATAAAGAATATATTATAAAAATATAAATATATAAATATCAATATCAATATAAAAATCAAACTCCTTTTATAGCTATTACATTCTGCCAACAGCAATGTCATAATTCTTAACAAAATGTAAGAAAGAAAAGATACTAGTCTTTTCATGACCCCAAAGTAGTGGCACGAAAGGTATACAAATGGATTTTACATTAAGAAAAATGTTTAAGAAAAAAAAGGTACTGTTTTAATATTCAAACTAAATGTAAAGCAAGCAGCAGATTAAAGGGAGATAAAAAGAAATGTTAAATATTTTAGCTTAGGGAAAAATTCTAAGCAATTTCAACATCAGAAAATATTTTAATACGTATAGAGTCTTAGTATGTAAGCTCTTCCATAATCCAATAACCACATTAAAAACTATCATTAGTCATGGAGAGAAAAAAAGAAAAAAGGCATTTAACCAGATGCTAATATTTCTCCTCAACTGTCCATATATATAGGATATATGTTCAGAACYACAGCCAGTTTCTTATCCTTCTAAAATCAAAAAATATAATATTATTATTCCTCAGTTCCTAAGTTGAAAAGAGTATTAATCACCATAAAATCCTTCCTTGTTTAAGTTACAGAAATATTTTATTAATTCATTTTGTTGGATTTATGAGTTATTCTCCATGACATGTAAGGGAAAGCAAAACTTCTGAAGATTAATTTTTATACTACATACAGACTGAAATACGCTTTCATATTTCAAACACTCTGCAAGAATATAAAAGAAGATACTTTATTTAAACAATATCTAAGAGTTATTGACATTTATATATCTACTGAAGCAACGGAAGGATCACATTAGCAGATTCCCAGTGCAACACCATGTCTGATAATTAACTAATTTATTACCCTTTCCATAAAAGCATTTCACAACTAAGATGGCAGACAAATACAAACATAAAAATATCAGCCATTAGGAATCTCGTTGGCTTCTTCCAAGTTGCGTATTTGTGTGCTAYCAGCACACAAATAGTTGTTGATAATAGTTGTCTGGTTCAATTTCTACTTGAATAAAGAAGGTAATTAAGGACTTGGGTGTTATGTCCCTTTTTGTTTGTTTTGTTTTCTTTTATTTGTCATTGTTTGTTGGTTTGTTTTTTCCCCCTAGAGCAACCCATATSCAGTATATCACACTGATGCTAGAGGTATTTTTGTTAAATACCTTCCAAAAGAAAATATAAATTAAAATCATTATTAGTGTTAAAAAATAACAAAAAAAAACCTAACAGCCTTTAATTTAGAGTGAATCAGCTTACAGAGTTCAGATTTCCCAAGGTCTTTCCATTATGCCGTTTAATCAAAACTTCAGCAAATACAGTAAATCAAAAGACTTATTTCAATAGGTCTCTTATCTCAGTATCTTTAGCAATATCTTAACTGTTTTTAATGTGAGATACACACATGGGTATATTACTTATGCTATCATCTCATCAAGAAGCCCTAATTATGGTCTGTTTGATGTTATGCAAAGGCAGAAAATGATCCCTTACTTCAACCAGATTAAAATGTAAGTTTAAAGCAAGATAAAACCAATGAAGATACAGGCTGAATTTCTAAAACTGTCACATTATACTAACAAATAACAATTGCAGAGGATGGTGTAGACATCATGGAAAATGAGTTTCACAGAATTTAAGAGGATGCAGGTCATTCTGAAAAAAAAAAGCTAATGTTTATTAAATAGTGAGAAATACAAAGACAGAAGCAAGTCAGTTGTCTATTAATGAGTGAGAAAAGATAGTTATTATTATAACAAGGTTGGAAATGGGGAAATCTGGAAACAATGGGTAACTAGATAATGCACAAGAAGAGAAGACATGGTTCAAGTACAGGGTAGGGAAATTATGTTTGTTTCACCTTTGTTTGAGACTGCAAGTGCTAGAGTTTGCACAAAAGAATGGAGAGAGAACAAGAGAAAAAGACGTGCACTAAGTGTCAAGGTAAAAAGTGATAGGAGAATGAGACGCCCTTTCAAACCTGCAAGCAGCATTGTGCAAAAAAATGAAAAAGAGTAACAGTGGCAGAGGACGCCCTTAGAATCACAGAATGAAAGCATAGAAGCTCGACACATGTAAAAGAGGACACCAAACCCTTAATTTCTGGAAATGATTAAATATATTCAATCCATGCAGGCTACATTGACATAGCAAACACAGCCTCTCAAATATTAAAACCAATAGATAACATAGGAGAAAAGGGGAGGATAGGGCACACAAGCAGATACACAAACAGGCTTAACAAATTTCACAGCATTTAGTCATTATTCCCACATCATTCATTTGTCATGTTTGTATTTCAGTTATAAAYATATAAAAACTAATGGGTCCTGAATAACTGGAAGAATCTAAAGCAGCAGACCCACAGTAAAAAAAAAAAAACATGTCCCAGAATTATTAAGTAATTGAAGTTGAGCCTTCACATCAACATTTCAGGACGGGTTGGGGTTTGGCTGGATGGTTAGGGTATTGGTAGGCCTTTTTTTTTCCTTTTTTTTTTTTTTTTTATGAAAACAATAACGGATAAAAGCTCAGGATACCAAAGCACTCAGTCTTTTCCCTCCCAAACCAATCAGTTTCCAGGGTAATGACAGCTGCAAACATAACTTGAAAACAGTTTGAGGAACATTACAGGCTACTCTACATCTAATCTGCCTCTGCAGACTTCACACRATCCTCTAAAATCAGACTGAATAATAATTTCCAAAAACAAACCATATCATTCATAGTCACATAGAAATAAATGTATAATTAGCACCTATTTCCACAAATACAAGCACTGTTAAAGTTATCCAGCTTTCTACAGAGCAGGTAGACTATGTAAGCAAAACTGTTGAAGATGCTCATGAACCAAGAAACACTATTTATTTCTTTTTAGATATATGAAGCTGTGGTTTTGGAGGAATTTAGAGGTGACAAAACCTTAGAGAGCTCTCTAAAGTGGGCTGATCGGGTAAAAATAAACCATAGTCAGTATGAAAACACTTTCATAAAAGAAGGTTAGAAGCAGAACGGACAGAAGACCAAAGAAGGTGGTACAACCATTGTTATCTCATAGAAGCTGCCTTGCATTCATAGTAGCGTACAGTCAAAGTTAATATATCATAAATTTTGCCAGAGAGATGTCCAATTTCAGCCACCATCTTACTCAGCCACACCAACCCATATTCATTTTAGTTCACTGCTCATCATGATGAGCAACAACATAGATTGCCCCAGACACTGCTGAAATAACTTTAGGATATGACAATTAAAACAGCACTTGACACAATACGTTCAGGCTAATGCACGATACAAATAATTACTATACATGTGTGATACAGATCATTACTAGTTTTCTCAATAGCCGCAATCAAGTGTTTAACAATTACTAGGTATGTCCTAAAGATGTACTAACAATGGTTAATAACATGATTTTTTTTCCTATGAAGACTTCACATCCAGGAATAGATATTTATGCTCACAGAATAACAAAAATAAGACCAATTACTGTCTTCAAATAAATCAGCTACAGGTCCATCACAAATATATTAACTGTTTCATATATTTGTGGCCAAGCACATGCAGAAGCAAAACTTTCAAATTCCACTAAGTCACCACCAAGATGATAGCAAGGCWTTTGCCTAGAAATCTACCAAAACAAACAAAGATGAATTCCTGATATTGAGAATGTTAATTGACCACATCATGCAACAGGATAGGCAGGTCCATCCTGGAGTTGTTATTTRCATTTCTCTCACACTAGAGAATATCAGTTCAGATATATACAATAATATTTATTCAAATTTATACAGGTCATATTAGGCCACGTGAAATCCAYAAAAATCCATCAGTATTTAGGAAACTTGTAAGCTTCTATATTGTGTAATTGCCAAATTCAAAGGCCAATAGTGTTTACTGTAGATAACCTAGATTGTATAACCTTGACTTCTGGAATTAAAAGCGCTTTAAATTACCCATCCRGCTTCAGCCCATGAGATATTTGGAAGTCCAGAGGACTGAAGTATTTCTCAGAGACAGAGGCTACGGCCACTGGTACCAACSACTGGTTACAGTGAGCTTTAAAGCAAGCAAGAAGTTCTGCATAACACTTTATGATAACTTCTTTATKTTCTGCATAAAGAAGTTCCATAGTCCCTAAAATCTCCTCTGGATTATCTAAACAAAAAAATAAGGAATCCTCAGACTTCTAGTACTGCACAGCATAGTCGTTGGACACACAGGTATTGCTGAAATTTTTCCACACTCTTGGATCRTTGTCACCATCTGAGCAAACAGCATTATTAACAGACACTGTACTAATCATAAACTGCCATATTTAAATCTAAATAAGTTGCCAGATCTTTTGGTAATGTTGAAACCTAAGAAAGGCCAGTCTTCTGAGACAGGCTTTCTACTGATCTAATGAATAATTTGCACTTGCAACAAGCAAGATACTTTGCAATTTCTTTTTCATGTGYACATTTTTTCCCTGAGATGGGACAGCAGCAAACAGCATATGGCGCTTCATACTCCTGACCTGGGGATGTTCCCACCAACCACCTTCCCAGAGACCTGCATTTTCTTCTGTTCAGAAGTTGCAGGTAAATAATGCCAAGAAGGACAASTCCGGCCCAGCTGCAGACCGGCTCGGTAGCACTCTGTCACCCTCAGGAGCAGGCCACACGACTTGCTAATAGAGGTTTAAAACRCCCAGGCCTCTGCTTTGAAAGCCATGAGAGAGATCTGGACATCTGGAAGCGTAAAGCTGCCAGAAGCACACTAACGCTTTCACTGGGCAGAAGGCAATTAAAAATAAAGCTTTCTAAGAAGCTGCCAGCATTTTGGAAGTGTTCAATGCCAGGCAAGTGGTGCAGAGATCTTTACCTTGACAGCGAGTTTTGACATGGAATTACTGATATCATTTGGTGGCCGTGTCCCCAGGTGCCTACCATCTCGAACATATTGTAAATAATCATATGTCGAGGTGTAGCCCTGTTTCAAACACTGACTTAAACAGAAGTCTAGGACGTACCTGGAATCCTGACAGAAAAAAAGGGCGAGAAAGGGAGATGTTCATGCTAGTAGAAATGTGCTATTATGGCTAGCCCTACGGAATTTAGTGGTTCTTTCTCCTTAATTGTGCTGTCGAAAGAGTGAAGAAAGACATGTCAGAAAGRCCAATCTAAATGCAACACTGAACCAAAGATAGAGTTTTAGAATGTTTAAAAAATTGTTATATATTTTTTTTTATAAATCATATAAAATGAGTTACAGATGTCAATCTTAAAACATMAATTTAGCATCAATTACTATAGACCACCATAAATACAGATAAATCAGGTTATACTAGCTATACGACTGTAAAAAGCATAGCAATCGGCCATTTTTTTCCATTTAAACACATCCTGAGATATGCTTAAAAAATAATWAAAAAAAGCTTTGATTSCAGCATATAATATTCTTCACTAGTTTCCTTAATCTATTTTATAAACATTTTAATCTTCTCTAAACAAACATAAAAAGCTCTTGTTCATCCCCTATTCTTTTTTACCATTTTAAAACTCCCTTGCTTTCTGCTCTCTAATGTCTTCCCTTAGTTTTCACTAGGGAAAATAAGAGAAAAAATAAGCCCATCATACATATATTTGCATTAGCAGATGAGATTTCAGGTGAGACCCAGGGCTATATAGCTGTATAGAAAACAAACTCTGCAGGGCGTTTGGCAGCCTAACAGATTTAGCAGGATGATTTTAAATCACCAGTGCCCTCTGCTGCTCTTGGGCTGCTCCTTTGCTTTGTCCCTCAAGCCTTTCTTAAATACAACTTCTTCCTCAGGTGACTTATGACCGCTGCTGCTGCACAGCTGCCTTCCTGCCCATGTTACACATGACACCCTTGCCTACCTGCGGCCGGTGCTCCGCTTAACCGGGCGACGGAAGGGGCACTGGGAAACAGATTTATTGCTAGAGCTGTGCCAAGACTGCTGTTGCCGGCCAAAAGTAAAAGCTTGCACGGTTCTGAGGGAATTTTACTGTATGTCCCTAAAGAATGCAGATGGAAAGGAAAGGTAACTGCTGCTTTAGCTTGAGAGTCTCTGAGCTGATGGAATGATCCTGTATAGCAAATAGGCTAAATCTAATAAAATGAGAAATGAAGGAGAGAGAAACATGAATAGYTACAACTTCATCAGCCACACAGCTCAATATATACTGAGGATGACAGGAGGGAATCAGCCAACGACTGATCAGTCTTCTTCATAACATAAGGTATGTGGCTTATACAACCTCTAAAGAGATAGTACTTTTTTTTTTTCTTACTTGTGTAATTCATTTATTAGCCTAAATTTACAGCTGTCAACATAGATTTAGAGCACTGTATCTAGGCTTGCACACACTCTGCAGGTTTCAAGGACATGCAGCTGAAAACTTGAGACAAGTGTAACACTGAGATTTTCACACAGAATTGCTAATTATGTTCCATTTCCTTTATGTCACTATAAAAATAACTGAATTTCTAATAAGGAGATTATCTTGTTAATAGTTCTGAATTTTGCTCTTTCTCCCTGACTTAGTCATGCTCTTATCTTAGCAAATCCTAATACGAAGCAGTAACCCTCAGTCCTCTGAATCAGGGGGAGGTGCAKAGGGCAGCCTCAGCCCAAAGGGGCATCTCTTTGTGATTGCAGGTTAGATTTGAATACATGGTTGGAATATTTCTGTACATCCACTTCTCAAAGCAGAYTGCCACATGTGACATAGGGATCTAATCCAAAGGACACATTTTGCTAAACATGTTATTTATTTTATATGACCTTTAAACAAAGCAAGTAACCAAAAAGGTTGATATTCTGTTGTGCTAAATGTTGGGCCAACTCATAAAATAACATGGTTCATACCCCAAAGGGCTTATAAGCTGATTAAGACTTAATTGAGCAAGTCATATAATGGGAGAGAGAGAAGGAGAAAGACTGTGCTAATCGGAACTCTGAGACACCAACAGATTTTTTATATAAATGTCTAAGTAAATATTTGACATGCAAAAAAAAAGTCATTCAAGCCACTTTCATTCATTATTTTCTAGGGCACTTTTCTCTCTCATTCACAGACAAAGAGCAAAGTAATAACCCAAGGAAGATGGGCCCAGTGCCATGTGTTCTACCGGTCCCTGCTTGAGCAGGGGGGTTGGACTAGATGATCTCTAGAGGTCCCTTCCAACCTYAACCATTCTGTGATTCTGTGACTCTGTGATTCTAAGATACCTAGGCCTAGGACACAGCTGAGCAGCAGGCCTCTGAGCTCCGACAGATGAGACATCTTCAGTTGCTAGTTGAAAATGTTGCCCTTTCCAGCACCTTTGTCATCTCCCACCACCTCCTGACAGAGCAGAGGCTCTTAGACATGACCAACCAGCATGACGAYTGAATTTGTCAGTCTTTGGAACAGGGAACACTATACCTGCACTATAAAGCACAATATACATCCTCATCTAGGAAAAGAGCCAGTCACYGCCCAGGTTTGACAGCCAGACATGGGCTATGCATAGGGTCTTAAAGGAAGCGTCATGGCAAGACACAAGAGCATCTCTGACTCTCTGTGCAAGAGCTGGAAGTTTCTCAGCCCATTTGACTTGGGTGGGAAAAAAAAAAAAAAAGGTTTCATATAGGTCATATAGGCTAGAACCACATTTGTGTGACTATGTTCGCTCCAGAAGAGGGGAGGGGGCAATTGCTGCTTGCTTGCTTAAAAGATCAATGTCATTCCTGCTCCTCTTCCTCTTAATGCTGGAGCAGATGATCCATGGTACTGCTTGGGGTGTCTATTGGMTGCCCCCAGCCTCTGAGCAGGACTGAAGCTTGAGGGTTACTCTAATCATACCTAACCATGGARAGCATCCTTGTTGTCCACAGTTGGCTATACCCCAAAATGGTAAAGTGGGTTGTTTGTGTGGTTGCTTGTGCATTGTTTAATTTGATCATTCTATGCCAARAGACAAGCAATCCTCAAAAATAAAGATGTTTCATATAACTATTCTCCATTTTCCTATGAAAGAGAAGATTTATTCAGTCCCCAGGACTGTGATGCCACCTCTTCTATATGTTATGGTCTGGTTCCTGTGGCTGTACCAGACCATKGCAATAAAAAAGTAATCAGGCTACACRGCACATTACAAAATTATCAGCTAGMTTCAGTACCAGTCAGAAGTATAAAATACCAGGATAGGTATTCAGTAACTACAACATATGGAGAAAAATAGCCTCATAAATGAACTTGAAAGGTAGTGAGAGGCTCACTTCCTTTTTACTAAAGTAAACAAGCTATACGAGACTGCATAGTAAAGAAAATAGCACTTTCATTCCAACAAGCAATAGGCGGGTAATAATTTCCACGTTGGGTAGACCTACTATTATATGAATGACACTGAATAAATCTAATTTAGTTCTTTGATAAAGCATTCAAGTCAGATCTTTTTCTTGCATCTGAATGTTTGCATGGCTGAAGAAAAGTCAGGTTAGCCTGGAAAAAAAATTCCTGACAAGTCTGACTGCTCAATTACAGACTGCTTTAAAAGGAGCCTTTCAGCAGAATAGATCACATTTTTGTGATACTCTCACTCAAGTGTCAGGATTTAACTGCCAAAATCAGACCATTCATGCCAGGGCCATCGTAATAGCGTAGAATTTGGCACCAATGTTTTGACAAAGGTAACCCAGGCTCTTGTCAGCAAGAGTATCACAACAAATGTTTCTCTCTTCATTGACACTTGCCATCACAGTGCCTACATGTTCTCCTTGAGAAAAGTCATCTTTTTAATAGAGCATTTTTTGTTTTTCCTGGCAGCTGAGAAAATCTGCAGTCTTCCAAAGGAGATGAAAAAAGAAAGCAGATGAAGAAAAGAAGGGATAAGAACGGAAAGGAGGAAAAGAGTTGTAGGAGAAAAGACAAAAGTAATGAATATCTTGCACTCCTCAAGAAAAGAGGTCCCTCAGTTTTGGAAAAAAATTCTCTCTGCTACTGTGGCAAGAAATATATCCTTGTTGATTTTCAGTTTTTGGCTCCATTATATCAGATAGATACTTCAGAATTTTCAACATGTGCAAGGCCTAAAATTAACTTGATTAACTTTTCTACCAGCAATTCTCTAATGCTGACTTCTGAGTTTAATCTGTCAGTGAATGTCACAGCAAGGGACAGCAGCGGAGGCAGAACCACTCAGAAGTCAATGTTTCACTACACAGAGAGAAAGTAGAGCTGTAAGTGAATTACAGTACTTACTATAGGGCACTTCAGAAAATAACTGTGGATTTCAAAAGACATGGGAGAAGAGTCTCAACGCTCTGCCCTGCAGATAACTTTCCACTTTAAAAGCAGTTGTAAAAACAGTTTGTTCGTAAATTATTTGGCCTTATAGAACCAATGSCATGCAAGCTTTGCAAGGATTTTCTTGCAAGGACAAATAAGACAAAGACTGATCTGTAACTCAGATAATGGAAGATTTTCAGTACTTGTGTTTTACAAACAAAAATTTAAAAAAGAAAAGGAAAAAAAAAAAAAGAAATACCCTTAGGCAACCATGGCTTTCCATGCAAAGCAGGAGAGCCAAATATTTCTAACAGGTGAAGTTTCAATGTCTCTAGCAGGTGAAGCAACAATTTGTTGACCTTAGTCATATTTTATTTGATTTGCCTTCATTAGACATGGTGCGTTGCATGCACAGTGAATCATTCCCCCTCCATAAAGCCTTTAGGGCTTTGATAGAGGCCTTTCCTGTTAATAAAGGTTAAAAGCAAGAATTCTGTCCCGCCAAAAGATTGCTGCGAATCAAAGTATTTTTAAAGATACAAATACGTGCTACATCATACAAAAACAGCATGATCTCAACAATCACACCCTTGCTAGCAGCTTGAAGGATCCTGCAGCAACTTTACCACATCTGTTTTTTCCCCTCAAATATCCACCATTCCTTCTGAATAGCTGCTGAAGRCATTGCCCAGCTTCAAGCTGCTTGACAGTGCCACACTACCTCCTGCCCTCTCTTTGGCATCTTGTTGGCCTSCGTGTCCTTCCCCAAAGCTTCCTCTTGCTTTCAGTTTTTCTTAGACCATTACTTTATATTGACTCACAGCATGGTTACCGTGAGCTTTGCACCTGCTCCTATACTACATTGACAGTAAATTGTCACAAATTACTGTTTCCATTGGAGACTCAGAAACTTAAAAAGAAGTGTTGAGCACACTGAGCAATGACTCTCGTTCATTTTAAAACTGAATCTCGCAACACTGCCCAAAAACCCAAGCATGGCTCAGGCTTCCTCTTCAAAGCCAAGCCAGCTTTCATGCAAACAAAATCAGCCTACTAGGAACTACGGACAAGTTTAATTCTAGTGCCCAAGTGTACAATAACTGTTAACAATTTATATGCATGCGGACTGAGCACCTGGGCTCTRCATGAGGTCAATCCTAGTTAAAAATCGGGAGTATTTTCCACAATGACATTTAAAAAACTGTGAAAGACTTCAAGACTTCAATTTCCCAATGAAATGATGAAAATTAAAGATACCACTTGCTCCTAAATTGCCATTATTGTATTAGAGTATCAAAGATGGGAAAACAAAGAACTTTCTTACAAAGTTTTTGCTTTTTTTATTCCCTTTGGATGAAAATTACTAGTTTTTTAGGGGGGTTTTTTTAGTATCACTAAGTTTTCTCTCAGATCTAAATAAGGCTGACTTTATTACCTCTTACACCTAAGTTCTAGTTCGGTAAGAAATCTAAACAAAATAACCATTTTCCTCTACCATTCACTGTGGTATGCCTCAAAAACTTGTAAAAACAGCTGTAATATATCTCCATTAGAAACACTGTCTGAGTTATTGCTCAGAATTTGTATCAACTGTGTGATCATGAATGCAATCTTAATCACTTTAACAAAAACAGCTGTGTTGTTGCAGGGCTGTCATTTGCTTCTTATTAATAATTAATTTTTACCATTCTCCCAAGACCATGAAATTAATATAAAAAGATTAATTATTGTTTGATAAGGAACATTAATAAAGGAAACCTTTTTACTATTTYCCTTGTATTTTATATTGTTATGGACTTTTTTTTTCTATTACTGGGCATGATGTGCACAAAAAAAAAGCACTCTGCAAGTAGTAACAGCTTACTGGAAGATATTAAGCACATATTTATCCACATAGTGGATAAAAAAACAGGTATTTTTGATCTTATAAAGCACTGACAACATTTTAGGATAGCAGTAACTTCTCCAAATAATTACTTTAAATATTGCCCAAGTTATTAAATAGTTGGTTGAGCTGAGTAGGAATCAATTCGCTCCTGATATTTAATAATAGGTTATTTTAAAGCCTTATAATGGTGCTTACTTCCTATGTCCCATTTTTAAAATATCTTTCATAAAAATGTATTCTTAATTGGTAATTATTCATTATTTTRTTAGCCAAACCATACTGTCACTTCTGGAAACTTTTATGCTTTTGAAACTGCACCCACAATTTGTATATGATGCTACCAGCAGTGCAATGCCATGAAAATATATTGGTAATACTAGGAAAGCAGATGATTGAGATTCTTAATACCACCCCTCATTTTTAACAGAGACTACTGCCAGGAAATAGCTATTTTGAARCCGGGGCACTTTTGAAGCGAGCAGTAATCTACCTCTAAGGAAAGTGCAATGACATGAGACAAGAAACTTTGCACTTTTTCCTTTCCRTCCTAGATACTGCTACGGTCCTTCAACCACGTGGTGATGTCCATCAGCCGCAGGCAGGTACACTGGCACATTCATTATGGAAAGGGGCATCCACGCATGCCTCTGGATGTTTTTAAGATGCTGAGGTAYCACCAAATCCATGTACTGTCAAGTACCAAGGACTGCCCTTGGTAGTCTGTGCTCCCAGGKATGCACCAAGGTCAGACAAGCTTGCAATAGACAGTTGTGCAGTGCAGGACAAAAGGAGAGAGATCTGTAACTGAAAACATTATATACTATAAACTAAAAGTATCCATTGCAGAACACTAAGGAAAATAAGAACTCAACACCCCTGAATTATAACTATGTGAAAGCTTCACAAAAAAAATGCAAATACCTCTTTTTTTTTTTTTCAGATACCAAAATATTTCAGCAATATGTGATTTTACTCTATGATAATGACATTTCAATGGGAAGATCTTGACTGCTTCTTTTCTCAGGCTGTAAATTAATGTAGGTTTCAGTTAGAAAACTTTCAGGCTAAAATTTTCCAAGTGTGAAACTACATGCTCCAGAAATCACTTCTAAAAAACTTGAATCYTACAGCATTTGGGGGGATGTAAACTGGCTGTAATTCAGGCTTTACCTCCACATTTGAACACGTTTGTATTGCCATCTTCTTGTACCCAAAAAACCCAACCCAATAAATCCTTTGGATAAGCTATAAGAGTAATGAGACTCTAATATAGATCTCACACTAGACTGCTATAAGGAACATATAGAAATCAGTCTGAAATAAATCTRTGCAATAGACCAACTGGGAAAATACAGAGGCCAGATACATAGAACTGGTAATCAGTCACTTCTATTTTTACCTAATGAATACCTGTACTTGACCAAAGTGATAAAACTATTTTCAGATTCAGAGTTAACACTTAAGAGGTAGACATAAAGACGGAATGCTGTCCTTGACAAACATTATTAAATCGCTAATCTGAAATAATGGTWATGTCATGAAAATACTTTTAAAATTGTAAGAAAAAAGAAAAGACAATGTGSCATAGAAGGATAGCTAAATATACTGTGGATATATTGTAAATTTTTTAAGTATATCAGAGATCCTCATAAAAGTTACTAAGTTTACAAGGTCAAAATGATTAACACAGGGAGGAGACTAAAGAGATGGCAAAGCAGCTAAGTGATTTATTTGTTTTGATTTTCACAGAGGGAACAGGGAGGAAATGTCTAGTTTAGTGCTGATCTTTCAAGATAATGAAGGTGAAGCCCTGTCAAACAGGGAGACATAAAAGAATAAAACAGAAGAACTCCAGAAATCATATATTAAAATAAATTACTCCTGGACTATAGCAGAGGTCTGCAGGAATTTCCAAACATTGAAGCTCAGGTTCAGGATCCCTGGACAGTATCTGGATGCAGAGTGAAGGGTCAAAGCTTCCAAGACCCTACTATGCTCTTTTTATTTKTACTATAGGGATGAAACTCATTTTGTCTGCTATAAAAAGGATGAGTTGTTTATGAACTGCAGCAAAGCAGGCTCAGTAAATAAAAGCAGAAAGAAAAGTGCTCTCCTGGCTTAAAAGCTGTGCATGATGACCAAAGTAGGATTAAATGATCACTGCTCAATAGAGAAAGTGGTTAGGGGAGGAGTTTGATGAAAACAGTTTTCCATAGCTATTCATTTGAAATCTGCCATTAGTTAACATCARCTCTGCCAGCAGCTTTTAGAGACATGCTTTTATCCGAAAAGGCTAAATTGTACAGAGAGTTGCAACTATTCATCATACAGCCCAAGCCTAAAAAGAAACTCCAGATTTGCTTTATAGGAACAGTCTCTCCAGCTCTATTTCACAAAGTTTGCCCAGATTGCAGGTTTCAGTGTGATGACTTCCCTTCTTGCCACCTTKGGTTTGCCTTGACCTACCACCACTAAGGGGCTTGGCACACATGGCTCCACACKTCAGGGTCACCACAGCAGGAGAGGTCCTCCCCACAAAACACAAGAACATACTAATCCTTCTATAGGGCACATGCCCTCTAATAGGGCACATTTCACCCAAAAGAAATAATTATTTATTTTTATAATTATCATACCAAGAAGARTCGGGGTAGCTGTGGCATCAATAGGTGATGAACACAGTAATCCATCAAAATYGCAGGGAGAGGATGCTGGGAACAATGCACAAGCAGCCAGAGCGGGAACTTTCCGTAACTTTCCATGTGCTTCCCCACAAGGATGCCGGACACACATGGCCCTTTGACTCCCACCTCCCGTCTACCGAACAAATCAAAAAAATAGAATAAAAATAAAACCCAGCTGTCCCATGCTAGCTGCTATTTTAAAGACCTTAATCCTAAATCTTCACCTGGAGAGGAGGAAGCAAAGCCAGTACATATACACCTGTAGCTATAGTGTCATTTCTTACCACTTGAGTCTTCCCTCTCCCACTCCCCTACCCCTTCCACCAAAACAGCCCCATTTTCRGGAGGATATGTTCTGCCAGCAAAGCTGTAACAAAGTTACCCAGATTTGCCAATTTGGCTTTGCCTTTTCCATAAGCCCTGTATTTTCTACTGTCTTCTCAACAAAATGCAAATCATGCGTAAGTAAAGAATACCAACAGATTAGCAAATCTACATACTACTGTGTATGTATAAAAAAAACYTTCACATAACTCAAGTTGCTTCTTAATAAAACCTATTTGAACTGGAAAGACATCCAAACATGGCACTGATGTTGGAAGAACAGCCACTTCTTGCACCAGTATGTCCTAAAGCTTGTGGAGCCTCTCAAAATGCTCGTTATATTCTGTGTGTACACTTAATGGTAAATGCACTACTTTATTTGGTCAGTCTGGTTTTGTAGTGCGTTAGATATCCCCTTGTTGTTCAAAAAAAGCTACATGCATGACTAAACACATTATAAAAAATTCTTGTTTTTGTTGAATGAAAAGTTTATTRTTTCCATGTGTCAACTGCTGATTTCATACATTTTTCACCGTCAAATCTACTGTGTTATTCAAGTYGCTTCTACGTCCTCTGGGTATTGCTATTTACTCTACCAGACACAATAAGAGCTGGAACAAAAGCAATGTGATGCCTTTTYTTAACCCAAATAAATGGTTTCTTAACCAAAATAACCTCTGATTGCCACTTTTTAAATTGTGATAAACAAGCTAGATTTTTTTTTTTTTTGGATGCTATTCTCTACTAATCTGTCTTTCTAAAACAAGATTAGAGCTGTTCAGTATAGTGCTAGGCGGGTTAACRCTGAGTTAATGTGAYGTCTAGAAATATGTGATGTCTAGAAATATGTGATGTCTAGAAATTTTTCATTATATTGAATAAGCATTATGTAGAAACCACTCCTCAATATAATTCATTCAGTAAATAACTCCAGCTTGGCACAGTGTAATTTTAATTTGATTTTCATGCCTAAGCCACTTGCATGCAAAGGTATACCTGTATGTCCACAGGAAAATAATCACAAGGAATTATATTCAGATGGCCAGTCATGCACTGTTTCTGAATGGAGGGCAATTTTGTATTAAAAGCCTATTACCACTTAACTTCTGAATGACAGATATATGAGGGTATTAAGCCAAAACAATATTCATTGTCTGTTTTGTCATCAAAACTTCTATCATCTCACAGCATAATTCTAATCTTAGATAYAAGGGCTGCAGGGCATTCTTTGAAGTCTTTAACAGCATCAGTACTTCAGGKCCTCATTGCTATGTACATTGCAGAATAGAGGCACCATCTTTTCCAGAGAAGCWATAAAACACAGAGGTAGTAATTGTAATGATTCTGTAGTAAAAAATATGGATCCATCACCATTAATTGTTTTTTTCAGATTTGAATAGCCACAGGACTAAATTAGTCAAATAAATACAGAGTAAGATAATCATGCAGTACTTCACTGTTTCTTTTTGCCTTTCTGGTGTCAGTGAAATATTCAGATCCAAAGTTATCATCAGCAAAGAGATTGTTTTGTTAAGTTAAGATCAGCAAAGAGCTGGGCAAGCAAACAAATATCTGCTTGATATGCTCCTAAGTCACATGAAGTCTATCAAAGTCCAGCTAACTTAGCTTAAGTTTCAGTAGCTGTTTCTAAACTTCTATTTCAAGACAATAGTTCTTCAGTAACTGAAGCACAGTCCAGATACATAGTCCTGGGTACAGAAATCTCCAATTATGTAGCAGGGTTAGTATCCACCGATACAAATGCTGCCCAAAATCATGGTTTAAAACTTTGCTCCCAATAAGAATTATTCCTGCCTCAGCCTTTGTTTGCTAATCATCAGAGGTAAATGACAAGTAAAATAAGATACCACTGCATTCAGGGGAGAATAAAAGACAGGTGCCTTTTAAGCAGCCTGAGTGCAAGTTCTTTGTATCTTCTTACAGGGGCAATTAAGACTCTCAGGAAATGTTTTTGGAAGGAAAGATTATTTTATTTATGATAGCAATACTACCCATACTCCCATACTATGTCCATAAGCAAATGGAGAACCATGTGAACTACAGCATGGTTTGTCCTTCCTTTCTTGAAAGAAGGGTCTCCCTGACTGTAAATTTGCTTACACCTCACAGTTCCCCAGCAAGTGAACCAAGGCATAATGAAGAACCACTATGCATCATGTGGGATCACTTAAACTCAGGGACAGCAAAGTCTGTGAAAAAAGATGGTGTTGCATATAGAGATACAGGTACAAGTGTACTGGAAGGTACAAGAATATTGACCAAAAAACCCACAAAATTATTCTCTGTTCTTTCTAAAGCTGCAAGGATTATGTGAACTACATCACTATAATGGACATGCAACTCCAACAGTTTTGAAAGACAATGGAAATATAAATTGAATTTGAGCCATATTATAAATGTGACAAATATGTGGCATAAGAAGAAAAAGGTTTATCGTTATCTGAAAAGCCCAAGATGTCCTTAAATAAGAGCCCTGAGAGTACTCAGTTTCTCAGTATTAGAAAGGAAAAAAGAAAAATTAGAMGAGAAAAAAAAATAGAAGAGAAAAAAAATCAAACATTGCCTTTGTTTCTGAAATGTAGCAACTGCTATGTGCTTCTGAGGGAAAAATCATTTACTTGCCCTCAGAATGAAAGATAGTGCTTTTCCCTTCTAAAAACAAAAAAAACTCAGCAAAAGCTAATCAATGAGGACTGAGGCTGACAGGACACATAGGAATTACCTAAAATGTCATTTTAGGCCAAAAAATTCTGAGAAAGTACTGCACATATGGCTATGTGTATACTATTTCAGTCACAGAGGAAAACCAATATTCAAACATTAGATTCAAAAACACTCTAAAAATTCAGAGAAATGTCCTACTTCTATTTATAATTTTTGATTTTTCATAGGAAAAGGGACACATTAAAACAAAGACACATATTCCTACAATCTACTTTAGGTAAAATAATACAAATAACAAATAGTTTCTCGCATGTTGGCCTGTTGAATTCAAATAGTTTATTTATCAAACAATGTCATCAGTTTTTAGATCCCCAAATGCTCATGAATTCACATCTGTTCACTATTTAGCACTGAAAATGTATTTTCATCTTTTCCCCCTTCTTAACTAGATGACAAGGATCTGAATCTAGGAGTTGATATTTAACGTTTACAAAGTTCCCCTTTTGTGGATAATTACTGTCTTCATTTCTCTTGCAAGAGAAGGTGGATGGCTCTTGTTGACCAGCGGCCAGTGGACAGTGGGAAGTTACCTCTCTGTATTCAGCCGTAGTGAGGCTGAACCCAAAATCCACTGTCCTGTTTGGCATCCTACCTCTGCCTCAACTCATTTCTAAACAGGGGATAAGACACTGGTAGGGCCCAGCAGCTCATTGCTGAAATGGTCAGCTGCTCACAGGCCATATCTTACAAGAAGCAGCTGCAGGAGCCAGGATTGCATTTTATTTGATCTAACAAAAGCCTTTTAGCTTCCCAAATAAATATTTTCTAGTGTATGGTTTTAGCCCTGAGAATCGTTACGTTTACAGCAAAGCATCACATTAGGAAATAAGCAAAAGAAGCTTCCAAAAGAGACGCCTAGGCAAGGCTGTCAACAATTTTTAAGATGCAAATAGTGCCTTTCCCCCATTATCAGCCTTTAGACACTTTTAAAGACTTCTTTTATATTCATAAGCAGTGCATTTAGTTGTGCATTTCTTTGGGTGAAAGAAAAAGGCAGAACAGTTCTTTTCTAATTTGTTTACCCGAAGATCATTTTAGCCATCAGGGTCTGAACCGTACTGAAGTACAGTTTCAATTTTCCTTCTCAGCCATGGATAAAACAAAGTTGACAACACATTTTTCTCTGTCAAAATGTTTCCCTTATTTTTCAGACTGTAGACTGCTTAAGAGCCATAACTTAGGCCAAGACTGCAGCAGGATTCTTCTTGTTATCTWAATATTGGAAACTTACATTTGCTACATCCTTAACAGGAATATGCCAGTTTAAAAACATATCATAGATAAGAAAGGGATTTCCCAAATGATACTGTCAAATGGGCAAAAAAATAAATAAAGACAGCCTGTTATCAGATTAAGCACAGAGGGTTAGGACAATGCTGCCTGCTCTATCTGGTCAGGCACAAGATGCTTAGCTGTTTGAAGAACTGTTCGAGCACATGGAGTTTCTGTTGGTGAAAACGTGTTTTGCACATCTTATTTTTCTCCCTTGCCTGATCCTATTTTAACTTTCAGAGAATGGCCAAACCAGACACAGAATGCTTATGCCAAGTCTACTCGCATGTAAGATTAGATACTATGTCATACATAATATGTCTCCCAGATGTGTTTTTTCCTGAGGATTACATAAAGAAAATTCACAGTAACATATGAAATTCCCATATACACAGATAAATCATTCCAATTCTCAGATTTGAAGTTGATTGTAATATAATTGTCCATCAAATTCTTACTACTCAACATAAATAGAACACCAGCAAAATGAAATAACATGCCTAGACAACTGCTGCAAGTTAAATCAACAAGCCTTTCAAAAGCAGTTTAAGACTTTTAAGTATTTAAGCAAACATAATAAGTCACAAGACAGCATTACACTATTCCTCCCAAAAACATTAAATATTTAAAGAGACCAGATCAACTCACTAGGCCAAGAAAAATTTCTTGCATCTTTTTTATCAACAACAAAACTTCTGTTTGTGTAAAAATAAAACTGGGAAAAAAAAAGTATTTATTTCCTAAGCAAAGAACATGGCACCAGCATAAAACACAAGGGTCAGAGGGGCCATTTTACATCTCCAGCCTGAGAGTGAGCTTAGACACAGCCTCAAAACAGAGCGACTTCAGACAGTGCATAGCTGCGGGGACTCCACCAGTGTAACATGGCCTCTCCTCCTCTGGGGTGTTTTGGTGTGGTTATGCTTCTCCCTGGCCTTGCACAAGCCTGTTTCCCTTGGATGCACAAGGGACCCTAAAAAAGGAATGAAATKGGCTGTACATAGGACTACATAGGATGCATGCATGGAAACTGCAGAGCTGGGAGGCACAGGAAAAGAGAAGGCCAGATCCAGGTCTTATGCTATCATCATTTATAATTTACCTGCCAAAACCACGTTGAATTAATCTAAACATAAGTGCATATTTCAGATTAAGAGTGGGTTATTTKTTTCTCTACATTGCAGTCTAAGCTCCTCTCCTCATGAATTTCAGGATAAATCCAGTGGCTAGATCCCATTCTAGAGAGACTGACCAATTCAAAGTCTTTTCAAGTATATTTTCAGTCRTTAACACAGTCTATGGAAACAGTTTTCATGGGGAGATTAGTGATTGTCTCCTAAATGAAGAATTATTCTTTATTTTTCCTCTTATTTTTGTCAATAATATATAGTTGCAGAGCAATATTAAGTAACTGAAAGAATTCTTACATTTAAATATTTCAAATGTTCCAATTTTTCTTGGGACTGAGAGGAATTTTTATTCCTCTTTTTAGGTACTCTTTCCTAAAATCAATCCAACTCTACAGCACTGATCAATCCAGGTCTTAAATTTTATCTTTTARCATCCATGTAAGAAAAAATCACTTTCCTTTAGTGGAGAAATTCTTCTACTCAGCCACATTAAGATGTTAATTTCACACATCATGACATTAAACTGGATTTAACAAAACATTATATTTCATAGATGAATATTTTAGTCTACACTTGCCAAATTCATGCCAATTTGAATTTCGATTCAGAAACATTTCACAGACAGTGAAAGCACAGACATATTACTTAGATACAGAACCATAAATTGCTTTTGACTGAGGGGACCCAATGCCGGCCAGACAACTGCTCCAAGCAGGGCTAGCTAGCACAGGTTGCTCAGGATTGTGTCTGCCTTGGTTTTGAATATTTCCAGGGACAGAGACTTCGCAGCCTCTTTGGTTAAACTGTTCCAATAAACAATCATCAATCCCATGATTTTTTATTTTCTATTCGTAAAACAGGTCAGAATTTCCTGTGTTCCAACTTGTGCTCATTGCCTTTTGTCATATCACTATACTTTAAGAAGGAGGGGAGAAGAAAGGGACGGGAGAGTAGGAAGCAAGAGAAAGAGAGAGAAAAAAAAAGTATTTTGAGATGAGATATCCTAAGATTTCTTTTTTTTTTTTTTTTTTTCTTTTTCTTTACATTTCTGTGTGGTCTGAATTTAAAAGCAATCAAAGTGCTATTTGATTAACCCACTTACCTTTGCTTTCTCATTCTGTCAACTGTAGAGGAGAACACCAACTAATATTTGGTCACATAAAGATACAAAATTTCTATTTTCTGAACTGTCAAGGCTTTGAGTCTATAAATTAGAATGAAGATCTTGAAAAGAAATAACAAGATTTTCCATTTCTTTTGCCTGACTCAAGCTGGAAATAATAGTTGTTCACAAATAGTTTTTTTGTATGCTCTTCCAATAAATCTTTTTTTAACCTCAACCATGAAAATAGTCTATCATAAAAATGAAAAAGAAGCTCTGAGGTTCAGGTTAAATTTGGGCTTTTTTTCCTCCCTTTTTTTCCTTTTTTTTTTTAATTTTTACACAGAATTAATCTACTTCCAGACTGCATCATCCTTCCTCCTGGATCCAGGCCAACTAAGTTCAGAGACTTTCATATTTCTCTCAGCTTCTCTAACTTCTCTAGGGTATTTTTTCTTAAAATGCATTTCCATTTTTTTTCTGCATTGTCCTGATAACCAACTCATTTCCCCTACACAGGATATTGAGGTGAGCACACGAGTCCTTTACTGATGCATAGCTCTTATATTCTTGTAGTCCTCCCTTAAATTTCTCCTCTGCCATCACTCTTTGCAATAACTTTCTAGAGACTTATGACATTGCAAATAGATTTCTGTTCTACGAGATTTCATTTAATTTCTTCTTGCTTCTAGATAGATTGATTTTCACCCCTAAAAGAATGTTAGAATCAGGTTTGGCGTTCTACTTTTTAGTAAAGATTTTTTAAAAAAAGAAATAAATGATGAAAAACTGTCAGGAGGATAATTATTTATGGGATGAATTGTAATTTCATGTGTGATATGAAGGAAATAACAACAGATGCAAGACAACAGATAAATCTATGCCTACTAACTCAATGCATCGACAGACTCAACAGTAGTCTGTTCATTTTTTGGAAGTTAAACCATATCAAAAACTATCATGAATGACTCATACAAGCTAGCTGAACTTGGACCACATTTTTCTTTCTTTACTAGTCTGAGAGCAGACAGCAGCATTTACTGGCATCTTCAAGCAGCTGCCATGGAAAAAAGAAAATAGAGAGAGGACAATACAGAATCAATCCTTACAGAAACTGAAAGAATAAAGACTAGTGAAACAAAGACTGATAAAATAACATCCACATAAAGTCTGTTTCAAATAGCACGCACGTTTAGAAAGACTTTGAAAATATTTCCAGGAGCATAGCTTCTCTTTCTCTTTAGCTAACAGTTTAATCTTCATGAAGAACTTATTCTCTTATCCAAATATTATAGTCATAATATTTATTCATATTAATACAGAAATTACATATACCTGATCCTTAACAGCTATGTCAGGTAATTGAAGGCCTTTGACCTTCAGCCTTGCATATACAGTGTACCTGAGGCTTCTATTTATAGTCTATTAATGCACCACTGTCATCTCTTACTGCTATACCGTTTTATATGATGCAAGTCTGGAGCAATACTCTTTCACAATCTTAATCTTAAAAAAAGATTTTAAAATATGCTGGTGAATTTCTGCTTCAGGATATTTTAAAGAGAATTTCATAATTAAGTTAAATTGCATAGACAAGGAATAATTGCTGTGGCTTATAATCTTAATTTGAATTTCACATGGTCCAGAAGAAGTACCACTAAGATCTATAGTAGCAAAAGTCACTTACTGCAAGACAAGCTCTGATCAGCCAAATGGACATAAATTCAAAACAATTCCAGCCCTTCATTTTCCAAGCACAATTTCACTTTTTGTAAGATTTGTAATACATCTAGAAGATGCACTGTAATTGTAATACATCTAGAAGATATCTAGATGTAGCAAAGAAAGATAGAACACAAATCATACCAAAGCATGACGTGGGTGTGTTTTGAAATACGGCGTTTAGGGTCTGCAGCCATATGGACGAGTTGCAGGCATGCAGTTGCTCTAAAAGAAACACACTAGACTTGCCATGCACAGAGCTGACATAACTGTCAGTGTGCACGTGTCATCTGCAATGCCAGTGCTAGGGAACACTCTCCTTATAATAACAATAATTTCAACCTGGCTTGGGAGATCAAAAAAATGTRCAGTAGCAACAGTCCCAGCTTACAGGATGTGGTAAGCCCCTAGAAGGCTGTAGAAAGTGTCCAGGACATGCAGGCAGCAACCACTTAGGTAAAGACCTCACTGCACTTCGGCCTTGTGGACAAGGACAGTTGCCACCACAAATTAAATTATTGATCCACTGAAGACTTAATTGCATTTCCTGGAGTAAGATCATGAAGATGGCYGTTCCCTATCCAGAAGTTAGCAGTCTACTGTTGCTCAGGAATTAATATAATATATACAACTACATCATGAGACATCAAGAATCACTAAGACACAGCAGTGCTGAGCTTTGCCAAAGTTTCCGTGTATTGTTGATGCCAAGTGCACGCTTTCAGAGATGAACCTTCGCTGTGCCTCCTCCTTCCTCACGCAGAGCTCCCCGACGTCTCCTCCACCACATTTCCCAATCTGGTCTATAAGAATGTGATGGCAGGTAAAACAAAGGCATGGATAGCATAACAGGAAAAAATAAGAGCAGCCTTCAGAACTAGCCAAGCAGAGCAGAGAAGTAGCAGCAGATATGAATTTGAGATACCATTTCAAATGGCTTGCTGTCTTTTGCAGCTTTCACCTTGAACCTGATTCATAGTTTAAAGGTGATCTTCAAAAAAGTAAGCAATATTTCTTTTCTAAACAGAAAGATCATACGCTGAAGCTTACAGTGCAGCTACTGTGTAGGACAAGGTCATTGAGCAACAACCAGTTAATTCATGATACTATATTATTACATGCACAACACATTCTGCCAATAACTTAAAGTCTTGTATTAAGAAGTTCTTGCTCTTTATTTTTAGTAAAGTTTATTTCTTATTTCCTGGGTAAAGTCTTTCATAAAGTTTATTTTTAATTTCTTTGGCACACCAAGTCATGTTTCCCAGATTCTCATATTCTTTCCTATTATCAGGCTTCTTGTCCAAAAGGTAATAAATGTTCAAGAAAATTTGGGATTAAAGCTGGACTAGATGATCTCTAGAGGTCCCTTCCAACCTCGTCCATTATATGATTCTATGATTATATGAAAGCTTGATGACAAGCAGCAATGAGTTAGCAACGTCAGTAGTGACTTGTGTTGCTCTTGCAACATACCTGCACAGGGGGTCAAAAGATCTAGCAGAAAACAATTCTGCTGCAGAAGGACTTTCAGGTAGCTAAAAGACGCTCAGATCCTAGTCCTCCCCCTCCATCTACATACTTCTATGGTCTGCTTTCACAGAGACCTAATTATGAAGCTCAGAAAAAGAAATTTCAAATAAAGTCTATAAATATCTATGGTCCAAAATGAGGATGGAGCCAGATCTTGGGATCAAAACAGAAAAGCTGAAGTGGCATGTGTTGGAAGTAGATTTCTTAACTTAGCATGTATGTGTTATACCCGGCCAGACATTCACAAAACATAAGGCAACTTTAAAGTCACATAGCCCATTTCAAGAACTTCAGCATGCCCACATCATGGTGCACTCAATGTGTTCCATGTTCCCAGTCAACCACAGGAAGTGACCCAGGTACACTAAGATTCTGGGAGAACATATAGCACAGTACTGTCCATCATGCCATATCCACTGAGATCACACAGCACAGATACACTGAGAATTTGAGCAAACTCAAGATTTCCGAGACAGTCTGAGAAGTTAAAGGAGAGTAACAGGCGGCCTTGTAGCCAGAAAGTGCTGCCCCCACAAGAATCTAGACTGGAGCACATCTCCATGAAGAACACAGCATGGTTGGGAGGCAGTCAGTGGGTGCCTGGGTCCACAATTTGATTAAGGGCAATTAAAACCTTTGCAAGAACAGAGGCAAAGCTGAAGATGACACACAACTGGAAAATGAGTTAATGAGGATGCAGATGAAAGTTGATGGGTATCAAGATAATAATAAAATCTGTCAAATTTCACTCAGAGGGTCAGGATCGTCCTTCTGTACAGCACTATTTTCATTTCATAAAGCTCTGGAAGGAACCGTTCCCATACTCACCATATCTGCAGCAAAACAAAGGAGCAGAACACATATTTCATCATTTCTCTCAAGAGCAGACCAGAAAAAAAATCCTTGTCTGATTCCAAGCTTACACAGTGTAGAGCATAAGTAACCCCACTGAGATTAGAATGAAAGCTGCTGTCTCTAAGGGAGTGAAGGTAATGTAAAATACAGGACATTTTCTCAAAAACAATTTTTATTTATTTATTTATTTATTTTTAATCGATACAATCACTCTGACATTGCTGAGCATGCAGAAAGAAACCCTTCTGCACGCAGGTACTGTTTGAGGAGACATTATGCCTGATTAAAACTGGCTCATGCAGAGTTTGCTATAGCTGCGGTTCCACAGAAACACAGCATTGAGCCACAAGAACATCATGTTCCTCCAACAGTTTTCCTCAACAGTTTTCACTTGTGGCACACAACAACCGTTACTTCCCTGCCTCGAAACTGCATATTTCTATCCACATCTTAAGAGAACTGTCCTTATAACTGGAACTGYCTCTGTTGTTACTTGCCTCCGTTTTGCACAGGAACAATCACACTGAAGGTAGTTGCTGTGTTCTGACACAGAGAAAGAAGAATCATTATTCTACACAGCAACTGAACAGGTCAGCTGTTCAACGGCCTGAAGTCCATCCAACTTACATAAGAGATGTTTTGAATCAGATTTACCTGCATGTATCGTATTGATATGGCTTTCAAGGTAATTTTCAGACATTTTACCTGGGGTAGCAGCATGGGTAAAAGCATGAATCAACAATTCACTCTTTCCCCTGCCAGCCAAAGAGCAACTTCCCTTAAAGTGAATAGTCACTAATATAAACCGGTGCATATTTGTGGCACTTGCTGTGAAAGGATGAAGAGATAGTGGGGCTGAAGCACCTTTCGTGGTTTACTTTCAGAAATAGCTTTTTGCATTATTATGGTACAAAGAGAACAGTAGGAAAAAAATGTGCACATAATGTTTTGCTTCAGAGCTCTTTGGCTCATTTTCTTGCTGTCTGCATACACTGCAAATGAGAAAGTGCCCAGCTGGCAACTTTGCTTCTGATTTATAGGAAAGGTCAGTTAATCCCAAGCAGACATTTTGCTAAATATCAAGATATCCCCCCTATGTGTTTTCTCTGTTTAGCTCAAAGAAAGTTGGAAGCTAAAGCAATCGGTTTAGCTACAGCTTGCAGAATAAGGCAGAGTGATATCATCTTTAATCACTATCACTCAAAGTAATTTTGCTTCCCCGCCTTGAATAGTTTGTGGATCATAATTAAGATTATGAATTTAAATGGGTCCTGCGTTTGTCACAATACTTCTCTACAGACAGATTGATGGAACAAACATGCCATCATCACCTATTGCGTGACTGCTATACTGCTGGAAGACAAAACTTGACAGAAAAAGTGCACTGGGGCCTATCCTGCAGTCTTTAACAGTCCAGGAATTCCTGGGGTGAGTGGGAGATTTCCAACAAGAAAGTCTCACCTAAAAAAAAAAAAAAAACCTCTCTCCAGTTATAACACTGTTGACTACAAATACCATTTTTTTCAAAACTTAAACATTCTTCAGAAACAGCATTCATTGTGGTGGGTTTTTTTATTTTTTTAAATATAAATACTATTTCTTCTGTGACAGAGGAAAAATAACATAAAGCCATTACAGGCTGCACAAAGCAAAAGAGGTAATTTTATAAAATTAATAATTGTGGAAAACTGTGTKTTTATCCAATGATAAGAAATAAATGGAGCAGAAGTATTGACATCTACATTTGTTTAAGTAAAGGCTTATTAAAAAATGTGAAATATAAATAAAAGCAGATAAAAGCTTGGCATTAGCCCTGAAGGAAATTGCTGAAGTATCCAGAATCAGCACTCCATAACACTTTCTATATTAAAATAGTATATCACACCTGCCAAATGACCAAGGAGAAGAGAAAGTCATAAGAGATCTTTTTTTTCAGTTTTGTTTTGGGAGGAGGTTCTAATTATCTCTGACAGGCAGGCAGTTCTTCATGCAAGAACCTGTATGATGAAAACTATGCAAGACAAAGTAGGTGAATCACACATTTATTGAAACAGAAAACTTTTTCCCTCAGCTACATCCTCACTTCCATACAGATGGCATTTGACTCTGCTTGTGCTATAAAAGAGGTATTCTAGAGTGTTGAATAGCCAGGAGGTTGCAGAGAGGAATCAGATCTCCCGCCTTAAGTCTTCCATTGCTGGGACCTGTACATTTTTTAGGGCTGTGAGCACTTCACTATTATAGTGTGACGAGAACTTCATAGGGGTAGCAGAGCAGCAACAATCCATTTAAAAGTCTCATCTGAAAGACCCTGCGCTAAGCTTCACACTAATCCTTCATTCTTTTGAAGTAAGCTAAGTTGAACTCACTGAAATGTCAGTGTGAAGTCCATAAAGGGCAGACTTATTTTTGAACAGATAGCACAGAAAGGTCTAAGGAAAATGCAAGCTTCTCTTTGAATTCTATCTGCCTTTTCTCACAAGACGGTTTATAAAAAAAATAGTGGGGTATATCAGCATTTTTTGACAGCACAAGTATGGCAGTGCATAAAATGCACAAGTATGTCCATACCTTGTATTCTGTGCACCACCAGGAATATTACCTAAAACACCTAGGTGTCAACGGGAAACCGCTTACAAAACATCTGAAATCAAAGGCCATGACTCAAGACTGAGTTTCAGAGAAACCTCCTCTGCTGCTTTAGAGAGTAATCACTGCACAGAGTTTAGTGGCATTTCAGATACAGGGGATGGGGAAACCCCAAAACATTACCCTAGTTATTTCCCAACCACTCAGAAAAAGTGAATTTTCCCACTGCAGAGGGGAAAACATGCTGTGTCCATAGGAAGAAGAATTTCTAGGCAGGGTTGCACCAAGCATGGGAAAGCAACTTTTCTGCAGTAATCCCATCCCAGCCTGGTTCATGTAAAGATGCTGCTTTGCAGTTGTTTTACCATCCTTCGTGTAAAAGGCATCATCCTGTCAATTAACACTGTAGCAAATTTACCTTTTCCTAGACACTGTTAATTGCAGAGAGAGACCGTGAGAGAGTACTTGAACGATATTTTTAAAGGATAATTGCAAGGTGATGTTACTCTTTTTTTTATTACATTTACTCATTTTTTTAATGACTTATAATCATTTCATTTAATGAAATTCAAAAGAAAATTTCCTATAGGATGATAACTGCAAGATTTATATAACAATTTAAAATACAAAATAACAGAAATGATAAATACAAAACAATACAGGTGATTAACATCCACTTTTTGTGTGCTAGGAACACAGCTATCAAGGCTCAGATTCACTCTAACCAAATAAAGTTCCACATCCTTTGGTCTGAACTTCTGTGCTTGAGGGTGGCTGTGAAAAGCTAATTCAGAAGGTACTTTACAAAGCTCTTTGTAGACTGAAATCTTTGTCACCTTATCACGCAGTACATTTAATAACAGCAGTCTGGTTTTAAAGACGCTTCCTCTTCTGTGTTTACTAAAACCTTCTCTTACCATGGAAGCAGACAGGCATTCAATGTTGCTCATTAGAGCAATTTTTTTTCCTCTTTATCTCATCCCTTTGCCATAAGCAAACAGCTTTGATAATTTGGCAGAGAGCTGAACTTGTTCTTCTCTTGAATTTTTACAGCAGAAAGCAGATCACCAACTTACAGATGTTGTCAATAGACATAAAAAAATGCTTTCCTTAAAAGCATTATGCAGTGTGAAAAATGAACTTTCGCTCTATTTTGGCCATCACCATGAAACTTAACAATGTCTCTAGGCTGTCATGTCCAAACTTTTCATTGTTATTGCTGATGAAGTTGATGAGCAAATTAGCAGCAGGTAGCTCACAGTGATACTTTACACTGAAATCTGAAGAAATAAAATTATCAGGATCATGCATTTTAAGGACAAATGTCTCCCTCTTCCAAGTGAGTCCTAAGAGTTGGCAGAGTTCCATGTCCCAGTGTTTGGTGGTTTCCATAATCAACTCTTTCAAGTTAATTCAAACTCACCAACTATGAATTTGCCACAGGTTACTTTCAGGTTTATGCAGTTGTTAGCAGAAAGAGAATAGAAAGGTTCATCTCAAAGCAACTCCAAAAACATACTTCCATGGAGGATTTGAAAAAGTTTAAGAAATTTCAACACAAAGCGATTTTTAGATCTCAGGTTTACAGAGCACTTTCAGAAAGTCAGAAAGTTCAAAATACAGAGATTTTTTGGTTTCTGTTTCATTTGACATAAAAGATCAGATGATGGCCAGAAGAGCATTCTAAAAACATGTTCCTCTCCCTTGCTTTTCCTGCAATTACACTCCATTCAGTAATAGTCTAAGAAGAAAATAAGTCAGGAGTTCATCACCTAAGTTAACTGAGTATATGACAAAAGGCCTCACTCATGAATAAAATAATAATTGTTGTCTGAATTACATGAACAAACAAAAAACATGAAACATCCTTCTATGTTGCTTCTCACACATTTTCTTCATAGCTTCTTCTCTTGCCCATAGACTAACACAGTCTACATGCTCATTTACAAACAACTTTCTGTTAACGCCTTTCTGCCTCAGCAAAATAAAACTACAATAGCAAAGGCAAATGACTAAAGATGTACTCCAATGATKCTGTAAAAACCTGTTTTTGAACAGAAAACAAAAACTGCATGACATTTTAGGGCTATAGCCAACATAAATCCCAAGGCAGCAGTTCAGGGCACTACGCTAATTCCACTGGCAACTTTAAAAGCAGTTAAATTGTAATAGGCATTAATTTAAAGAAACTGCCATTGAACTGGAAGGGTATAATGGCCCTCAAAGATTCATTATTCTTTGGGGAAGAGAGCATCCCCATACCACATAATACAATTAACATCCTCCAACACAGTGGCATGGTGATAGTTCAGTAACATTGCCTTTTTTATTCCAGCAGCTGAAAACAGATCGTTAGAAGGTCTGTGGGGTCACAATTTTGCCCTGTCCCAGGCAGTATAAATAATAGGTTCCATTTCATTTTAAAAGGCAGATTTAAAAGTGAGCTTTTCTTCTGATATGAGACAAATGTGAGCTACTCCAGTTTACGCCAGCTGAACTCTCAACCCCTGGCTATCTGAAATGCACAGACCATCGGAGGAAAAGTTCATTACTGCGCTTTCACTAAAATGCTATTGGTTACTCATGGTTCATTTCCCCACTCTCCCAGTTTTCTGCTTTGTCCCTTTTACTTGGGGGTAGAGAGGGGAAGCAGTCTAAAGGTCAATCTAAAGCAAGTGCAAATGTGCAGGCATCAATAAAATATTTATATTTTAGCTTTAAATATTAAATATATTTTAGGACTTAACCAAAGTCAATGTAGTAACAAATTCGACCAACATTTTTTCCTGCTATGGAAAACATTTTGCATTTAAGTTTATAAAAAACATTCTTATCTAGAGAGCACCATCACAAAAAAACATACCTGAAAATTTCCATTGCTATACCCTGTCAAGAACAATCAGATTTAGAAAATCACAGTGCWGTACCACTGTTTCTCAATTGGGAGCTAAGTAATAAAGTACAAGTTTGGATGTCGACCAAGACAGGTTAGTCACATGATAAACCTGGTTTTTGCTAGCATAAATGCTGAGGTATTGTATTCTGGGGCATAGTCTCCTGAGAATGAGAGATAGCATCCTACCTATAAATCAGCATTGCCAATGTATAATACAGTGCCCAGGAGTACGATCTTCCAGAGATGATGCTTCAGGGAATGATAGTAAGAAATACAATAGGTAGCTAAATCAAAGGATGTCTTACCAACATATCTACTGTCCAAGAGAATGCATTGT
Organism: Eudromia elegans; assembly: GCA_003342815.1. Lineage (NCBI taxonomy): Eukaryota > Metazoa > Chordata > Aves > Tinamiformes > Tinamidae > Eudromia > Eudromia elegans. The sequence goes on from PTEX01000065.1 coordinate 2,940,295, forward strand.
ATTCCTGTTTGGGGAGTTATCCAAGTACATTCTGTGAGCTCTACCAGCTCTTTTAAATTTATTCTAAGGAAAAATGAAGGATTTTTTGTCTATCTAGAACTAAACAAAGTTGGCTGCTATAAAGCCACTGTAKCCTAAAATATATGTTCAGTATAAATTTACTTCCCAAGGACTCTGCAGGGAGGCACAAGGGTGGCAGAACAGCTTCTAAGCAATGCTAATGACTGCTATTCAATTCCTAGATTGAAAGTTTGATTCTTTGTTGGACACAATCAGAATTGTTTCTTCACACAAACTTGAAAGAAATTATATAATTTACATAACTATTGGTTTCTTGTTTCATCCTTCTCATAATGCATTAATATTACATTTGTGGCTGTGTGATCCTACTGCTCCATTCTACTTCTTTAAACCTCCCTTGTTTGCATCACATCCACTGCTCCCTAAAACTTAKGGACATATTGTTACCTAAATGCTACATTGATAGGATATTTTGGAAATTCTTAGGAAATATATCAATACAAATTCTTTATTTATGTAAATTTGCATTGCTTTTCACTGGACAAAGGTGTCCTTTCTGATGCACAGGCTACAGTTTTCAACTAGGATATCTGCATTTCCTAGAACATGAGGACTTTTCCCATGGCTTGTGCAGTCCTACAACTGTACACTGCCTTTCACTCACACCTGTATTGAACCTGGTGGTGTAAATGGCCACTCTTCACCCTTATGGGTCTGTTCAATGAAGCTAGCTTTGAAAAAAGCACACGCAGACMCATACATAGAGGAAAGCAGTGAAAGCTCACATCTTCTGTTGAACGGTCACATCTTCGGTTCGTGAGCAGTTTCCTCTGTGATGTCGCACGGGAACCAAGGCTTACATTTAGAGCAAGGAGAAAGAAGAAGATGAATAAATTATTCTTTAGAGACTGATATCTTTCTCTTAACAGCAAAGGATTGCTGAAAATTGCCCAAGAGCAACAGTGGGATGGACACACATTCTCATGAAATTCAAGTTTCTCAAGTAAGTTTCAAAATTCAGTTTCCACTGGGCTCATGGGATCAACTGGTCCTTCTCTATCTCAAAACAGAACTAAACAGAATTCTACAGAAAGCATACATTAAACTCTATTTCAGCTTATCGCTGTAACTGGGATGCAAAAAGCACTGCAAGTTTTGCCTGTCAATGTCACAGCTCAATACATTCTTTAATTTTAAGTACTCTATAAAGAATTCTTCTGGGCACTGCATACATTTTCAGCATCCATCCACCAGCAAAGCAAAGTGTATCCAGAGGCACAAGGGCACAAGCATACTCAGAATGATAAAGCTATCATTTTCCTTCAAGGAAAGACAGGAAGGTGTTTGTGAGGAATCCTGCCCTTTTATCTGACTGTAGGAAGTGTAAAGTAAAGCGATGCTGTTCCAGAAGCAAGTGAATACTTCTGATGCTCACACTGTTAAATAAGCTTCAGAAATAGAAATTTTAGTACAATTTTTTTTTTGTATTGTTAGCACACATCTGTTCGGTTTGTTTACTGATGAAAAATTCTTACAGCTGTTACTCCTGTCAGTGAAAAAATATGAGCCACAGAACTTAGCATTTCCCATTTCAAAATCTACTCATACTTTGTGGGTCTTGAATCTTGACACCAAATCCTGGATTAGTTGGTAAATAGCCCTGTCAGCCAAACAAGCTTCAGCAGCTTCATAGCAAGATCAATGCCAAAAAGATCAAAATGGACAATTGAGTTATCCATTATGAAGAGAAATGCCTGTAAACGTCCTAAAGATGAGAAAAAACAAGTATATAAAAGAAATCTGAAAACTAACATCAAGGAAAAATATACAAGGAAAATATAATCTTATTCAGAAGGCACACTACTCAGTATGATTTTTTAAATATTCTTAATGTTCCCTTTCCCATTATACCAAAAACATCATTTTGTTTTCTTTGGTTTTGCTTTGTTTATTTTCACAGTTGAAGCTCAGGTGGCCAGATATTGATGCCACAGCCATGTGCTGACTTACAAGGGCTGACTTGCAAATGTTCAGTGCGACACAAAACACATAGGACAACCAGTGCTACACATAATTTAACTGAGTATTGCCTGGTGAAGTTTGATTAAGGCAGAAGAGACAAAAATTAAACATGATAATGTTGGGTGACAAGTGAACACCTTTTAAAAATCACGGTTTCACTCTAACGCTCTGAAGCACAAACATCACTTTTACCAAACTGCTCAGCAAGACGGTGCCATTGAGGAAACCACTTGTGGATCTGAAAAAAAAATTAACATATACCAAATTCAAGAGGTACTTACATACCTAATAATGATTAAGTACAGAATTACTTTTACTCAGATCAGAATATATCTTTCAGCAATCCCTGCCTGACTCATCAGCTCCATGTGCCACYGTGTGATTGTGTGTCTTCTTCATAAGCATCCACTGTTGGTCTCTGCTCTAGGCAAGAGTAYAGGTTAAACGTGCCTTGGATAGACGTTCTATTGTCCAGTACCATAATTTAGTCAAATATCTTTGGGGTTAAGCAGCTAGAAATACTCTYTGTGTTCACCAACTGGGATATTACTTATAATGATTAAAGCTTGAAAAAMCAAAATAAAACAAGCAAACAAAAGAGTGTCTTCAGAGCCTAAATCCCATTTTAGGATTATTTTTCAAAAGTAGTTTATGTAATATTCATGTTGCTCTGGAAGATACCAAAATTCACTTCCCCCAAAAACATGAATTATTGTCACTTACAAACTTTATAAATCACACATCAAAAAATGTCTTTTATCTGATGATTAAACAMAAAAGAAACATCTAATCTTAGTGATACAGAGTCATCTAAACATCTGAGCGTATGTACCATATATAGAGAGATTATATTCATATTATACTCATAACTAAGAGTCAGTAGAATCATAATTATAGCAAAGGAGCAGCAAAGCAAAAAAAACCTTCTCATTTGTAGAATAAAGTTAGTTGCTTAGTGATAACAGAACTTCACAGTCTCACAGTCTTGGGGTATTCAAACACATAAACCTAGTCATCCCAAGCTTTTGCTCTTTTAAAAGTAGCTCATGTGAATACTTTTTGAAAGTTAACAGAAGTGCTGACATTCAGAAGTGRAGTTCATTATAGGATCCTACGATAAACCTTCTTGGAATTAAACACAGCCAGAACACATTTTTAGAGCTCTCTCAGAATCCTCAGTTGGTTTAAAGTAAGGCATGTCTATGATAAAATACATGTAACACATGCCTTAATGCAATATCCTGATACAAAAGTATGTGGTATTTCACATCATCTTAGCCAATCAGGACTTAGACATCTCAAACTGGAAGAGTTTATGCAAMTATTTCATGTCATTGACGCATCTCAGCTATCCAGTATTGGAGAGTACAGAGTCCAGTAATCCCTGACAGAGATTGCTGACAGCCAGCACCACCATGAATGAATGTCTAGGACTGACATAAACATCTACTCACAGCCATGTCATTCAAGCTACCAGGTAACTAATAAAAATAGAGCTAGTATGATACGTTTTCTTCCTTGACATCACTGACAAACTGGGGGTTGCCTCGACAAAACACTAGCATACTTCCCTGGGGAAGAGCCTTCCTTTTCCTCTGAAGCCCACTTTTACAGTGTATTCTTCTTGAAAGAAGTCCTTGACTGTGGCACAACCACARTGTCATAGCAAGATGTTTGGGTTTCTCTAATGAGCAAGCCACCTASAGCACCACAGCTAGAATCAGCTTCTTGAAGCTGACTTTTCAGAAGCCTGAGTAAATATATTTATACATGCATGTAAGTACAGACATTTAAGCATTTATCTGAGACAATTCCAATGTAAATAATTACACTGATAAAGAAAATTAATTAAGAAATTGCTTCCATTAATGTAGTTTGCATAATATGCTTCCATTTACCCAAAGAAACTATTGTTGGAATATTTCATTTTTATTTGCAGAAAAACAAGATATTTCAAGTATAAGCAAGAATTTTGAATATCCTGAAGAATGTAATATTTTTGAAGGTAGAAGAAAACATTGTTGCGGGAGAACAGGTCTGTTGTTCTGATTTTTTTTTTCTTGGGTTGTTGAGTTCTGTTTGTTTGATTGAGTGATTGTTTTTTAAACGAATTTAATCTGTCTTCACATTTGAGGATTTTTACAGATTTTCTTTTCATGAAAGTGATAAAACTGTAATATAAAGTACCATAATACCTTGGCTGCTCTGAGCTGATAAAAAGTTAGATGTACAGAAATCCCATTTTTTTGATGGATTCCTAAAAATGTTATCTTTCAAACAGTTCTAAATAAATAATAGTGAAAGCTTAACAGTAAAGGAAAACAGTGTAAAGGATCCTAAAGCTCATTGCGAACTACTGACACACTGTGGATGTTCCTCTAATCCGTTTGGTCAGCTACAGCTTCAAGCATTTAAAAACTAGCTAGACTTTGCAGCTATTACAGTCAGCTACTTCTGCCAACTCAGTCCTCAATGCATTTCAATAACTAGAGAAAAAGAGATCTTTCACCATCTGTGCAGCAGTGACTATCTCTCAATAGTGTTTACTTGACAACCTCGGAGTWAAAAGATACATTTCTAGTCCATAATGGTTTGCAACTGTTTGCTTAAAGAATGTATTAATAATATAATGTCTAATAACTTCATATTGATTATATTTCATTTTGAAGCTGTCAAAATATTTAACTTACCCACTTAATGTACCTCCAATGTGTATATTATCCACTCCACTGTATAGATTAGGAATTTGATAAAAAGTTAGGCTTGAATTATTTTCTTAGCCCTTATSCATGTGCTTCGGAGCATAACATAAATGCACATGTGTGGAAAAGCTCAAAAGAGATCCTAAGCTGAAATAAGGCAGAAGAATTTTTGCTTTTCATTTCAGTGGAGGCAAGATTTTATCCTTAGTTTGTAAGAAGCTCCCTGACTTTTTCGTTAAATACAGAATTCAGTGACATTCCTAACTGCAGTCCCACTGGATACAAGACAGATGCACCCCAGTCACAGAATGTGTTGATACCATCTCAGTTTTTTCTACTGCAGCATTACATTTCAGGGGTGGGAGGACATCAGGCAGCTTCAGAATAGATTCAAATTACCTCCTTACAARGACTGAAAAGGCATGAAATTTAGCATGACCCAAACAATAGTTCAGGGTGGCACACAACTAGTCTGGAAATTAATAATTTATAAGAAGCTCTTTCAGTTTGGTCTGGAATATAAATGAACACATACATGTGCAGGATTCTTTCTCATTTGCAATAAAATGATGTTTAGTGCCTTTAAATTCAGGAGCCCCTCTTTCCTCTTTAACCTATTACCTAGGGTAATAAAATCATGCGAAGCACTTGGTAAGTCACTTTTCAACAATCAATCATCCCTAAATAGTGTGCTCTCACAGTAAATCAAAAGGCTAGAACAGATCCCCCCCTTTCTCCATCTCAAAGATAGCAGCAGTCAATAAAGCTGTCCGCTCCAAATGTGAGATTTATAGCTGTCAGGTTTTTTTCATACCATCTACTTCAGGTTTCTAAATGCAATATTCATAATGTTAGCAAACGCACAGCAACCACCTGTGGTAATATCTAATGGGATTTTCCTTGCTCGACAGAGGTCTGCATGCTGCCCAGGTACCCGCTAATTGACCTGGCAAAGAAGCGTTTCACTGTGTGCAGCCAAGYGGCCTTGCTTAGCCGGATCAATACAGAAGAGAGATCTGGGGAGTTTCTAAGTACGGGTCAGGGTTAATCTACAAATGTGTTTTATTCTTTTAGGGATTTATATTAATCCAGTTTTGCCTCTGCTGCTGCTGATGTGACGATTATAATATAAACAATCTCTCTCTCTTGCTTTCTTGTTTATTTATTTATTTTAAGCACAACTGAAGCTGCTTAATCATAGCAGCCCAGCAGGGCTGAAAGGAGAATTTCCTAGTGGAGCTTTAAGCAAAATGCCCCAGGTATTTAATAAGAAGCCAATTTCCATTATTAGAGAATAAAGAGTTGCTCTAGCAATAAACAAACAAATAAAATCTCATTTTCTTCCCTCCCTCAAGCAGGACCCCATGCACACGGCTGCAGCTGGCAGGACGGCCCACGGCCCAGCAAGATCAACTACAAGCACTTGGATAAGGGGGAACTGCTCAGCTCCACAGGGCTGCCCTTCGCCTGTAGTGACAGACGGCAGAGTCAAAGGCACCTAAGCCTGGCTCTTGCCAACGGCCACATCAGGCTTAGGGACGCCAGTGGCTGCTCTATCCACTCACAGGTTAGTGTAAGTTGCACAGTATTTCAACCCATTGTCCCAAGCATGAAGAGCAACTCAGAGCAAGCTAGCAGAGGTAGTCAGATAWATATTCCATCTTCTTTCAGCAAAAAGAATCCAGTGTATACAAACTTATCCAGCACAAACCCATGTTTCATTTAGTCTGTCCTATCAAAACAAAACAGATTATATTGCACCTTTTCATAATTGCACTCATTTTATATGAATGCAAAAAAAAAAAAAAAAAAGGCGTTTTGAACATATCCCACATCCAAGCCAGAATCATTTAACAAGCTTATTTCTGCAAGATAAATGAAGTGTCACTGCTCCCTCACTGTACCAGGCACCTCATTTTGACATGTTCTCAGCCAGTCATGTCTCCTGCCCATTAGCTGACATTAATGCCCTTCCTTATGATGACATTTATGGGTTTGATTACTTTTTTGCAGCACTCTGTTGATTTCAAGACCAATGGGCTCTAAACGAATTGTCCTTCAAATCGCTGTCATTACTCCTGCCAGAGCTCTCTGTACTTACACAAGGTTAGGACATACACTATGATTTGGGATCAGAGGTAACCCACCTAGCAGATGCCTGAATACTAAAAAAGTGGAAGCACTTTTCTCAGATGAAATTCAACTTCCAGAAAATCCTTAGAATATTGAATTTTTTATAAATAGTAAAAGTAGTCAGCATTATTTATCACTAAATATCTGAGGCTTTACAGTGCTCTTGCAGAGAAGCTAAGTAGAAAATGTYAAAAATCTCAGAATATAAGCCTCCAGAGAAGAATATCCAGAGTAAGAATCATCAGCAAATGAAAGCACTGTTTACAGCAAATAAMATGAACCAAAGCTAAGCCAAGGCAAACCAGCCTTCAGTGCTGTCCAGGAGGATATATGGGATTTTGTTAAAACCAGTTCTCAAGATAGTAGTGTGTTTTCTTCCCTTGACAGCCCTATGTAATTCTACATGGGACATGGGACACAGGACATTCCTTCAGTAATAAAGTGTGAGTACAAGAGCAGAGCTCAACATAGAGGTTTTCTGTTCAGATTTCACTGGCACAGGGACTGACCTACACAGCAGCAGCCTGTTCAAACTTTCTAGACCACAATGTCCTGCTAAATATTTCAGTTAGACAATAACCTTAGTAACACAGATACTCAAAAGGAGGGGTGGAAAAGCTGCATTTATGCTTATCTTCATACTAGCAATGTTCTCCATTCTGTAAAGGAAAGTAAAGATACGCAGGTATGAGTCATTACTATTGATAGAGTATGTTGAAATTTCTATTCTTCAAAAACAGAGGTTTCTGTGAGACCATTGCAAGGCTGGATGAGGCCTAGCAAACAGTTCTTTTACACACTTCCATCTSCTATACTTCCCTCTCCTATACTATCCAGGTGCTTTTCTTTCTCCTTAGACTAGTCACCTACACTATAAATCTGTTTTTGAAAACCAAGGCCTTCAAGAAGTCCTAAACTTATGTTCACGTTTCTTTGTACTCGAGCCTTACAAGCTTACAAGCAAGTCATTTTAACGTGGTGATCTCGGTTATTCGTCTCGGGGAATGGTTGTTCAAAAACAACCGGTTTTATGAAACTCTTTACTCAGAGCTAGGAACCTGAACTTCCCATTATCCCATTGGCTCCTGACACACTTTCCCACAGTGTAATAGCTGTATCTTTGCTCATGTGCATGTGCAGGAGAGCCCTGCCTGAAACAGCGGGACCATATTCCAGTTCCTAACCCCAGCCTTCCCACACATTGTCTTTAAGCAGAGCCCTACATTCACAACCTATCTCACCGATATGACAGAGCAAATTTTTTTGCCCTCATATTTAAAATGACTGTTGATATGTGCCTAATCTCCATAATCAGAASAGGTCCTGTACGTGGACCCATTGCAGGGCTTTTGAGCCCATTTCTTCCAGYACATGCTTTGAAGCCCCAGGCTTCCATCCTGTGGTTTCAGAAACCGTGTTCATTCGGTTGCACTGCCAGGCCTGAACCTGAGTTTGATTCTCTGTTACTGCTGTAGCCTGAAGGCAGCAGGACGCCGCTGCCCGCGCTTTGCCTCTCTGCTCTGCTGTCTGCAAGGGGCCAGCAGCAGGAGGGAGAGCCTGCCACACCGCCCGCCCAGACGTGCTAACAAAGTGTTTGCTGCCAAACACCAGTAGGCTCTGCAGGATCACGACAAGCAACGTAAGACTTAAACCCAGGTGCACAACCATAGCCTACTTGTATTAGGTAGCCTATTGCACAGTCTACTGTAGAAGCACATGTCTACAACAGGAGACAGCAGTATGACAACACTGCAGTCTTTCTGCAGTTTTTCACTGCTGAAGAGACAGGGCATAAATGAAGGGTGTTATCTTCCTTTGGTAACTCCTTGCCTCCACAGAAGGCAAAGGTGCTTTGTAAATTTAATTAGCAGCTATCCTAGCCAGCGTGGTTAAGGCCCACTTTCAGTGTATACAGAAAATAACAACATATCCATTATGTGTTAGCGATCAAAGCAATACATGATTGTAGATTGTTTCAGAGATCAAAGAYGATCTGTCAGAATTCATTACATGAAGAAAAAAGGCACTCTGACTTCAAAGTGCATTGCATTGTCCTTTATTTCCTCTTCAGAAATAATTTTTGAAATGATGGTGAACTACCTCAGAGGAATCTAAATGCAAGCCTTTCGTCAGTATCTTATAGCTTTGACTACAGTTTGATCTTCTCATTCATTTTTTTCTTCTTTTGGCCTGCTGACTTATACCTAGGACACACTGATTTATTGCTTCAAATTATTTCTTAATCTGCAAGTTACCTAAAATTGCTCCTTTTCTCCCAGATTGCTTTATTTTGCTCACTGCAAGATTAAGGATATTTGCAGAAGGCTGCTTGAAAGTGCATTCAATCAGATTTTTTGTTGTACTGACCAGAGTGATACTTTGAGTCATAAATTCATGGAGCAAATTATACTTTTCTGTGAATAAAAATAGTATCAAGATTGGAAAGCTTTGATCTTGTTTGAACTCTAATTCACAGGGATACATCTTTTATAGGAGAGTTCCTTGAGAGCATTCAAATTTTTGTGACTACTTTTTTTTTTTGAAAACTCTGCATAAGAGCATTTTCACATTATATTTATCCACATTAAAAAATATTTAGACACCCCTGTACCTGAGTACATCTATTACTTAACATCACTTAACAATGAGGGTGACAGAGCCCTGGCACAGGCTGCCCAGAGAGGTGGTGGAGTCTCCTTCTCTGGAGATCTTCMAAACCCGCCTGGAYACCACCCTGTGCCMCATGCTCTAGGRSACCCTGCGTGTGCAGGGGGGTTGGACTAGATGACCTCTACAGGTCCCTTCCAACCTTAAGTATTCTATGACTCTATTAGTATGTCATGGCTAACAAATACTAATAATGCCACATAAACAGTTTAAAAGTTTTTTGGTTTTGATCTACACATGGTTATTTTACATTACTACTGAGATCTTCAGGAACAGACACCATAGGTTATCATAAACACATTAACAGCACTGAGAAGTTCACTCAGTCTAAGCCAGAACCAAGATAAATATTGGTTCTTGGTCCAAATCTATAAGGAAAAGAATCTACATATCATCGTACCTTTGGGATCTAGCTTTCCATTCCAGAAACTGCACATGAACAAGCATTAAACATTGACCTACAAATATTTTATATTTAGTGTACAAGACATGGAATTACCACCTATAGGGCTCTTGTCTCACAGTTAAAGATCACTTTTTGAGTTGAAGTTACCCTCTAGCCTTAGTAATATCCCCTCTTTTAATATGCTGTTTTTTCCTTTTTAATCTGTGCATTAATATCCCTGTAAATTAGATTTCCTAAGCCTATTTCCCAAACCGACCACAGGCATAGTAGCACTCATGGATTAAAGTGGTATACACATTTGCACAGTAGTTCGAGAGGGTAAATGCTACAGAAAACACTAAAACAACTTCTTCCACAGAGCTTGTTGCACAGGTATCACAGCAGCGGAGTCCTCAGTGCCAATATCCAACAGAATAAGTTTGCAATATAAGCAAGATAAAGCCACACCCACAAACATTCAGCATAAATAAGGCACATCAAGAAAGCATTCACCCAGGCTGCTTGGGCAGCTTCTTGCTTTCCTTCTCTCTGAAGGTTTCTTTCTATTTAGCATTGAAAACCTCTAGGTTTACAAAGAAATAAAAAATGGATATAAGAGGGCAGGTGTCCGACTCAGGTCATGAATATAAACACCCTGGTTGATAAGAATATTTTGTTTCATGTTCTTTTAGCTCACTTGGATTAGATTGAAATATGGTTCCTAAATACTATTCTATATTCTATTCTCTATACCCTACTCCTTAATAGTTTTTCCCACAYCATTCACTTATGCATCATCTAAAAACTGACAGCAAAGCCAATAACAAACTGCCAATCTGGAAAACTATAAACCATCCCCAAACACAGACCTTTGCACTTTGGCTGCTTTTTGCTTACTTTCTTCCTCAGACCTGCTCCTTCTCAATCTTTTTTTATGGAGATACATACATACAATTATGCACACACATAAATATATGTATATAAAAGACTATTTGGTCCAGACTTTCCTTCAAAGATTCCTTGTTTAAAATGCTTCTTCTGTTCTTTCCACAAGCTGGTTGGACGCACTCCAAAATTCATTTTGTTTCTCGACATGCTGCATTTTTTAAAAAAGGAAAAAGACCTATCTGGAATAGAAATTGTGAACTGGAAATACGAGCAGGTGCCCAGCAGGAGCACACATCAGGCGATGAAGCAGGAGGAGGCACTCTGTCACAGCTGGTGTCCCCCAGGCTTCCTTCATACCATGCCCCGAGCAAAGCACGCTCCCATACAACACTGATTGAGGCTCACTCAATAGCAGCATTTCTATGGTTTCTTGTGGCTGCAGATTCAGACCCTGAGAATAAACAAAGTGCAAACTCTTCAGGAGTCATGACAATACCACAGTRGAAGACTGTCACCTGGGGGTTCCTGAGCTCTAATATATCTATGGAGATAGTCCATGGACAGTCAACCCAGCTGCCTTCAGGCCAAATGGCAGAACTTTATCAGTTTTTTGACGTGTTCTTATTTTCCTAACAAAAATCACATATAGAATAATAAGAACAGAGCAGTARGGAATTGGGATTCGATCCATTCTCTGCATCTATGTAGTTCTGCTCTAAGTGACCTTTGATTTGGCACGAGGTAAGAAGAAAGCAAATTGAGGACCTAATAATCATCTTTCTGATGTAACCACAGTGTTATTGTTAACCCATTAAAAAAGGGATGACTCCTTTTATTATCTCACATATGTAATAGCCAAAAGCAAGCCAGGCTATGACAGCTYTATTATCTTAGCCCAACAGGTAAACAGGAGCCTCTGATGGGAACAATATTATGCTTCTTCATATCAATCCCTGCTCAGAAGTCACTTTGCACAGTCTTTGACCCCTACACCAAAATTAACAAGGAAGATATCACACTCTTAGATTTGCTTAGATTTGTGCTTAGATTTGTGAAATATGAGACTGAATTGTAGTATTTAGCCCTATATTGTTTAAGTAAAAGCAGTGCTTGGACAGAAACCCTGTAAAATGGCATCTGCACCAAGACCACGCACTGCTTTTACTCCGAGCTGCTGCCTCCTTTTCCTCTCTCTGCTCCCTCCCTGTTCCCACAGGCAGCTAGTCAACCCGGTAAAAAATTCCTCGCATAGATTGTCATCTCCAGGTTTTACAACTGCTCCTTATGTAAACAATATTCAATTCCCCAATAATTGCATTGCTCCTAAGAAACGGATGCAGTCTGAATTCATTAGCACAGAGCACCGAGCAGAGTCTTCACCTAATGGCCACTTGTTCATTACGTATGAGCCGGCTGAATGTAGCACCCTCCCGGGAACACATGCTATTTGCTGCCTGTTAGATAATGCATTAAGACATGATTCCAGTTAATAAAGGGCRTTTTCATGTCGCACAAGGGACGCTGAACACCTGGACCAGGGAAATGGACTCTCAGAAAGCAATGCTCACAGATTTTTTTTTTTTTATGTATATAAGTGAAACATTGCTGCAGAAGAGAAAAAATATTAGGAGTGAATTAGTGAAAGTTTATGCAGAAATTTATTCTGAGTTCTGGACTACAGCTTCACGTCCAGGCAATGCTGTGGCTCCATGGTGGTTTGCATCCACTAATCTTCATGACACAGAGGCAGAAGTTGTTCTCTTTATCAACCATTTGCCTGGGTCAACCTGGGTAAGAGCTTTCAGTGGGAGACTGTAACTGGAAGACTCTTCAAGTCTTCCTGGTTTCTGAGTGCACATAAAGGGAGATATTTGCCTCCAGAAACATCTTCAAAACACCAGATGATTGAACAGGAGACCTTGTAAACAAGAAACCTCTCTACTTAGAGAGACAATCTGTAGGCAGCGCATTACAAATGTATTTTTTGGTGGCAAACAGTGTTATAAGTCTTCATAATATCCTTCTCTCCCCACTTCTTGCCTTTTTCCCTCTTTTAAAGCCTATGCCTAACAAGACTTCTATTGCAATACATAGCTAGAGATCATTTTTCATCTTTCATACAAGTAAATATGATGTCATCATGTAACACAAATGGTTTGCCTGACACTTAAAAATAATGAGTTTCAAACAGAAAAAGATAAAGAAAATATTTTAAAAGGAAAGCCAGTTGGCAGTAATACAAGTATCAAACTTATGAATATCTTAAAATATTTCATCTGCCTATACCTAGGTGATTGTTCTGGGAAAGATGTTACACATTGCGTATGGTTATTAGTTCTTAGAGATGAAAATAGAATAGTGAGGTTCAACACTGTTCAACTGTCCTCTGGAAGGACAGGTAGGGGTGAGAGGAAACCAAAAGCCTTTTGAAAATAGACACTGATTCAGACACTGTTCATAACACTACTCATAACTTCATATTAAGCCCAAGAGCAGTAATTCAAAAAAATATATAAAACGAAATGCCAAAATAGATAGATGCATTTGAAAACATGTATATACCTTGTACAAGTTACCTATGTACAAAGCCAGCTGGGTAGTATAGTGTGATCTCAGAGTGATTTTGTATGCTTTAACTTTYCTAGAATCCACCAATCTAATTCCCCAATCTGATGATGTTCATTGATAGAAAGAAAGATATGACAGAGCTTAGAGGTCTGTTTTAGTACAAAATAAGATTCAGCAATGTCATTGATTATTTACTTAAAAAAGAAATCAGCAATCTTGGGAGGTGTTGGGTTTTTTTAATAAAATTAGTGCGCAATGATGCACCGAAGTTTGGCAGAAGAGCCCCTGGAGGCCCATAGATGAGAGAAGTTCCTCTTCTAAGGTACCTTAAATTCACATTTTCCAAAAGACAGAGCACAGAGTCAGAGCTCTTTTAGAGCTCTGTGCACGGAGCAGCTTTAGCCACACTAACCATTCTCTTTCAGGAAAGTCAGAAAGCAGCCATCAGAACAACGCTTTTGGGGCCCCCCAAAGGTGTAGGCTTAGAGCCTGAGCAGTTTTCATGACAGTCACGTAAGTGAAGTGGAAGACACAGACCTGCTTGTGCTGAGCAAGTGCCTGCAGCAGGAAGAGAGGGGACTCAAAAATGGCATCCAGCTGCTCTTGCTATACGAATTAGAGCATGCAATGTAATGATGCCTAATTCAAGCCAGCTTAGAAGACTGCCCCAGAGCACCACATGCAAGGCTTGACCAAGGCCTTGTTTGTGCAGGTGGGGGCAAATTGATGCTGTCTTGCTCTGCCCGTGCCCCCCGTGTGGCCGGCGAAGCTGTACAAACAAGTGAGCTCCATGTGGTGTCCCGCCAAACGAGCCTTGCTGAGAAACAAGCTGCGGGGAATCAGCAGCAAGACCTCACACTAGAGAGCTTGTTCTACAAAGGTAGGAAACGGTGCTTAAACAACAGGCCAAACCACAAGGCTCTGCCTTTAAAAACGTAGTTCCGGACTCACAGCAATCCCCACTATAAAGACAACGGTGAGGTTTTCCCCCTGCAGTTGCACATCAGGGTGGGAAGTCCAGGGTTAGAGCTGGGGGGTCAGGGTTGTGGTTATGCCCGGCAGGGTTCATGCAGATGAAGTAACAGAGTTCAGCTGATCATTCAGACACACATTCCCTGAGACTTCAAGAGAATATTATAATATTTCAGACACCGTTGTGGTAAGCACTTCCAGATGCTGTTTTAAACTTTGAAATATTTGTCTTTTGTTTTTCAATATTAACCTCTTTTTTTCTCTCACTGCATTATGACCAAATAGAGCACATYGCGGAGTCACTAGGGAGAACACAGGCAAAGTCTAAGTAACAAGCTCTGTGGGTAAGATGGGCAATATTCACCTTTATGTTTACCCAGGACTTTCCATTATAAGGCTCTGTCTCCTGTTGCTTAGCGCTTTGTCATTAATTGCTGAAATTTCCCATGTCTTTTCTAGGTTTCAGTTTTAATTCCAAAATAATCAGAGCCATTTTTCTCAGTAAAATATGACAGAAGACAATCAACTGTTTTGTCCAGGCTGAAAGAAGATAAAGCAAAATAGTATCCAATAGTATGCTTAAAAAATGAATTATGAATGTAATGCAAAGAGTAGAATTCAAGTTCCCTAGGCAGTCTACTCTTTACTACCTGTATGAAAATGTAAAGTGCAAAATACATATATATGCAATATTTAGCAAAGAATATTTTTTCTTACAGATTTCTCGAGGCAGTAGTTTATTTGCAAGTGATTGTAGATTTGGGAGCTTGTAGATTAGCTAACTTCCTAGAGACCTGTATCCAAATTTGAAGTCTTAATAGACTTTCACTGAGCAGGATATCCATATGCAAATATCAATTTGAAATTCATATGTACACTTTGGCTTAGGAAACAACAGGTACAGTTTCTGTGGGTTTTGAGTAGAATATCAAAAAAATTAAAAACTAAAACCATCAAAACTTTAGCAGGCATAGGGCCTTTTTTCCTGATAGGCATCTGCTCCCACAGCAGCATGGGAGGAGACTAGAGAAATTCCCATTGCCATTTCTTCATTACCTCCACGGATCAAGAGAATAGCATAGACTATTTCATGCAATCATGAGAAAGAAACTAACTTTTTTTTTTTTTTTTCCCCCAAATACTGGAAGAAAGGTTATTGAACTTGAAGGGAGATACACGCAAGTTTAGTCCTGCACCACTTGCTAGATTTGACTGAAGACAATTCAGAGCGACAGACAGAGGAGGTCAGAGAAACCTTTAACCTCRGACTAGTTAAGCAAACTTCCAGAGGCTAATCAGCACCACAGCTCACTCCTGGCCACACTACTTGAATCAAATTGCTCTTAATTACCRAGTGGAGAGCTTAATTCCAGAAAGCCTTCAGCATCCTGCGACCTGGCTAATTGCTCACAGAGGCGGTGCAAAGGGGATCTTTATCTTCGGGCGCCCGGGGAGCGCAGGGCTTGCTCAGATCCCAGCAGGGCTGGGAGCCCGGCACCATTTGGTGCAGCACAGGTGCCCCAGCAGCAGCCCCGGCAGCTCTGCAGCGAGCTCTGCGTCCTGCAAGGCCGTGCACCGTGCTGCGCTCACGGCACAACCTGTCCTTGTCTGTCTCCATCCTGGCTTCAACTGCTGTCTCTGGGCAAATGCCAACACCCAATGCCTGAATGGGGCTCTGTGAAGAGAGCACTTGTTGCTGCCTGCTCTGCATGGCTCGAGTTCCACCCTCAGAGGAGTCACAGAGCAGCCTTGGAGCAGCCATCCGCCTCGGAGGAGAGGGTGAGCCTCATCCAGAGCAGCTGGGAAATCTCAGTTTTAGGCTCAGTATGCATCCATGCATCAGCATTATCCATCGGCAACTGCTTAGATTAACCCAAAGACATATTTTGTCCGCTCTCTGTCACACACAAATCTACATATTTCCCACTATCTCCAGGGGTCTCCTAAAAAACATACGGAGAGGAGAGAAGCTTTCACAATGGGCTCGTTGTGAGTGATGTGCTACTAAAGTGCAGCAGATTGAAACTGCACAGCATGTTTTGCCATAATGTCTGTATYTGGATTATTCCCTCTTTCAGCAGCTATCAAATATAGTTTTATCTTTTTTTWAAAAAAAAAAAAAAGAAAAGTACTTTTTGCTGGGTGAAAGTAATACAGTCCCTCTGAGGCTTCTGAGACTGATAAAAAAAGTACTTCATTTTTTTCATTTGCGTGCACACACTTGGGGTTCTTCCCATTTGTGCTCAGTCAGTTATACTGAATGGAAATAAAAGTGAAAAATGAAAGAAGTAAAGCTTGCAGATTTATTTTAGTCCTGACAATCTTCAAGAAGTAAGCTTTTTCAGCTTCTAATCTTAATGATATTATAGTCAGAGGGAACTTTAGACATAATTGAGCTGCATTGTATATTCTTAGTCAAACTAGTCTTTGCTACCATCAYTTCTGTGTGTCTTGATTTCCAAGTAAATAAAGATGCTGCTTTTAAAAGGGTATTTGATTTAAACAAGGTAATGAGAAAAGTCCGCAGTCTCTTGGAGGAGTTGATTTTGTAATTTTTGGTCTATCTGTTTATGAAAGAGAAGATTGCAGTTACTAGAACCTGTGAGGGCGTCCTGCGCACTCAAACACATCCACAGGCTTATTGGGTAATAATGATAGAGATATAGCAAAACATAAACCAGTACATTTGCATTTATTGTCCAGTTTTCTACATGTGCAGCCAATGTAAAGATGTACCTTTGAGTCTTCGAAACACCATAGTCGGATGAGATAACAGCACAAATGATAATGAAACTACTGCTTATTGAAACAATAAGGTGGAAAGGCAGCGACATAAGGCAACTAAAACTTTATTTCACAGAGCACTTATTGTTCTATAGAACTTGATGTCGAGAGCACAGTTCAGGTCTTCTCCTGCAGCTTAGAGGTTTCTATCAAGCACACAGAATAGGTGCCAATCATCTGTGAAAAATCTAGTCTAGGTTCCAATGGCAAAAACTGAAATAGCCACATTTCTACTGTAGCCTTCCCTATAAGAGTTTTTTTATTATTATTCCTTTAGTTTACGTCGTTGCCCATAAGAGCTATCCAGACCCTGCAGCAAAGGGCATGCAGCTCTCTCTGTTACTGCTTGCCCTCAATCTGTGGCCTTGTTTTAATTAGGACCCAGTCCACAGGTCTTAATTTTCCACTTTTCAGCTTCTGATGTCATTGTGAAGAATGACCCCCTAAACATCTATTCTTAATGTCATTTTCCAGTGCTTAATAAATCCAGAGAGGACAGTCTGAATCTAACCCAGATATTTACTCAAGTTTGAAAAGCACACCACTGAGGAAGATGCTGTCACTGTGCCGCTGTCTCCTTTGCTTACCCTGAAGACATGGAGTCCTGGAGGCATTACTGCGCTTTGTGCAACTCCAAGCAAACAGGACATGTGAAAGGTGAAGTATCCAAAACGTTAGCGAGCAATGGGCCACTCTGGTGAGCCTCTTAATCTGCAGTACACAAAATCCTCACTACAGCTGCAACCAGCTGATGGCTGGATAGTGTTCCACAAAAGTATTCAATACTCCTGCAAGATTTTCTTCTCCAAGTGACATTTACTGCACATATTGCTATTTTGTCTATTTTTCCCTCACTGGTGTGATATGATGAGAGATTTCACTCATACTAAAATAGAAATGCTTCGTATTTTATGGGGACTTGTAATACAGACCTTTTATTTGGACCAATTGTTTCCTTTTTAGCTTATAGTACTGAAGGGAGTCACTTTCCTCTGGGATAGGTGCTTCATTTCATACATGCCTAAAGCTGTGTTTACTACTGGGAAATATGCTGCTGACATGAACGAGCTTGTAGGGATTGGAACAATGACAAATCCATCATTCCACAGATTGAAAATGGATGCTGGGAGCATAGCTGTGTAAAATTATTTCCATGAAATAGCAGGCAAAACTAGTCTCCAATTTATTCAGCAAATTTTTGCATCCTGGAGTGTGCATCATATTTCAGGACTGTAGCTTTTTGGGGTTATTGGAGCAGTGTCCTCATTTATATAAAAAGTAACAGAAAGTAATTTCTTCTCCTTGTGCCTTTCCCCTCCCATGTCTGCATACCYTTCCTGTCTGTTTTCAGAAAATTTCCTTATCATTCCTGGATAACTAGCTGTTTAACTAAAGCATTGCCTTGTGACTTCTGTGGCAAGTGGTACATAGTGTAGCTGATACAGCCAATAGACAAAATGAATAGTACCCCCACGACTCTTGCAGCATGGCTGTTTCTTTAAAAAAAAAAAGGTGGGGGGGAGTCAGTTTATGATGAAAATGGGAAAGGAAAACCTAGAAAGATACTCGGAATTTCTAAGGCTGCGATACGAATCAGTTACTGAATACTGCTTTCTGACCAATACCATGTTTAGAGCCCTTTGAAAACTACCTCTGCTTTCCTGTTTTCCACAAATTTGTGACTATAGAAATAGCATGGAATTTGGATACATAAAGAGATGCACCTTCTTTTCTTCTAGTAACTCAGCCACACTGAAGAGACTCTTCTACAGTTCTGCTCACACTTCCTATGCTTTCCATCTGTGCAGACCTCATTGCCACCTTTTTTTTTTAATTATTATTATTAACTGTTTTAATTACAGGAGTATAAACYTTGGAGGTTCTGAGTACATACCACACAGTAAATGCTGCCATACTGAAAACCATTAATAATGCCTATTACATTAGCACTTAACACCAGTGTAACTTTATGTGCTTGCTAAACTACTCCACGGTAGGTGAACAAAAAAAAAAAAAAAAAGACCAAAATGCCTGCAGCTGAACAGAACTGGGAGGTGGGACCCTCCACTATCCCCTGCTTACTTCTCAGCCCATATCTCCTAGAGCTCAGAAAACCAATTACCTTCATTCCTAACGCAATTTTGAAAAGACATTTGGGAAACAACAGGATTGCAAGAAGAAAAGTGATGTTTATTGTTAGCAGCAAGACATTTGCATTAGCTGGTTGGCTAATGTTTATAGCTCTAAAACACATGGGATCCTATCATCAGCATTCTGAACCCCGAATTTCTGATGACTTAAAGTTAACAAAAGCATTTAATTTTCTTGTCCTCCACTGGTAATACTGAGTAAGCTATAGCTGGCCAAAGAATAAATAAGATAATTATGGAAAGTTACAACTGCTTTGTTACATTTCAAGATAATAGATACAATAACTGAAAACGTGGAATAAATTCTCGTTTTTGCATTGACCGTTTTAGTCAAAGCAGGAAAGCAATTTCCTTTACTCCCTTTTTTTAATAGGAAACAGAAAGGTAATTTTGAAAGCTGTGCTTTTACTGAATCAATGTGCAGCATCTTCACTATTTAGACATTGTTTATTAAGTTAACTCCAGCCAACAGATGAGTCACTTGCTGCTTTAGTATTTTTTTTGCGCTCGTAATGCTTTGCTTCAAGCAGAATAGAGAGAACAAATTGTCCAAATTCCTTTAGCACTTATTATGTGCAAGACATAAAACTACAATCAGGTAGAAGGAATCAACAGCAAGGCTGAAGGACGAGTACACATATTTCATAGTGGTCCCTCGGGCTGGCTTGTGACCCATGTACTACTCACTCCGAAAAGAAAACTTCTAACACCCCTCACTAACGATACAAGGACTACCTTTTGTAAGAGACACATGAAACTATTGCACTTAGTTCTTATTTCCAGTGATTGATACATGGCCCTTTGGAGTCACAGCGGGAACAGAGGATGTTAATAGCACAAGGCGTTCCTTCTGCTTTGTGCACTGGCACACACAAAGGCAAGAAAGAACATTTCAATGTACAGCTGACCTCCCATGTATGATGGGCCATTAAATTTAACCTTGCTGATATTTTCTAAGCAGCCCTTCAGTCTTGAGTTGAAGACAGGATGAAAGGAAGTCCTGGAAAAAAAAGCCACCACTTTGTTTGATAATTTCTTATAATGACTAATTACCTTCCCTCAAAAATATAAATTTTTTTTTTAAAAAACCCTTATTTCCTACTTGAATTTATCTGAAATCATTTTCCACATACTGAGTCCCTCTATTGTGCCTTCTCAGCTAGGGTAAGTACYCTGCCTTTTCCCTTCAAGAAGTTGTCATTTCTCTATTCAAGTTACTTTCTTTGATAATCAAGTTGTATTGAGTTAAACATGTCACCTCATCTGACCTTTGTAACATTTTAGAGGATATCTGTTACATTGCTCTGTGTTTTTTAAGTCTGTCTTCAAAACACAAACTATAGAACCATGCATAATACACATGATTCAAAAATCAAATTTATCAGATGTAAAATTCTATTTTCTCCARCTTAATACTCGTATTTACACATGCCAGAAAATCATCCACAGCTATTTTAGACATATATTAACTCACAGATTCTTTCAAGTTTGTCAGCCATGACATGAAGATTTTTTCCAAAACAAGCTCAGCCTAGCTTTTTTTTCCTGTTCTATAAACTTCAAATATATTTAATATACATTTGTTACTGATCCTATTTAAATTCTTTTAAATTTTAACACTGAATGAAAGCCTATGTGTTTATCATGCAGTTACCCTGATGATCCAAAGTTAATTGAGCAAGGCCTGTTTGTCCACATAAAAGTTCAAACAATATTCCTTTTTTGTTTAATCAAGTACAGTATCAAACCTTRTTACACTTATCTACTCTGAATGACTGTCTGAAGTGTTATAACCTTCTAAATTTATTAAAAAATTATAGAAGACAACTGGCCCAGTACTCTCACACTATTTGCAGGTTCTCAAAGCCTTCTGATCCTAGACCAACCAATCACCTCTGTGTAGTAAGACACTAAAGCTTCTATGAATACATCTGAGAAAGAAATCATATCCAATGGCCTTTATTTTTCAGTGGAAAATTCCATATAGGGCACTGCACTCCTTTATCCAGACAGGTTGTAGAGCTGCAGAAGCCGTTTCTCTGTTGTCAGTCAAATTTTGCTAGGAAAAACAAAACAGTAGATCAGAGCTGTAGTTCTACATTGTTTTTTGTCTACAAGAAACATTTAAAATTTCGAAARGGATGAATGGTGGTGTTGACAATTTATGGCTTGACAGTTGCCTGTTCATATAAAACATCTGGCGATCACTCATCGATATACATCTTTTAGCTGGATACCTGAAACAAGAGATTTTGTAAATAGAACTTTTTGCAAACTTTTTTCTCATATCCTAGCAATCTTCAAACAAGTTTGAGATGAGGAGTTTGCTTCAGCATTACGTCCTCTTCTTTCACAACAGAAGAAAGATTTCATCTGAGAAAAAAATTAAATTGAGCCTATTTTAGCTTCTGAAGCAACAGGTTTGGAATTGAACCCACTTAACAGAGGAACATTTTTCTAATAGGCTTTGACAGAAGGCAGTAGCTGAAATGAAATGTACAAACTATAAAAGCCACACTTAGGCACATCTACAATACGTTTCTAGTGACTCTTCAAAGACACGCATCTGCCCCAGTGCGAAGCAGTRATGTGTGTGTTCCATGTAGAGAGGGCCTGAAATACTTGTTGGGCCTTACATTGAACATGGTTCTGTTTTTTCAGGAACTGATGGTCTATTTATTAGCTGGGGAATACTTGAGACTGCAATCTTTTATAGTTTACTTTGCAAGTGTGACCTATGAGTTTTTAGTTTTATGTGCGTACATCCATCTCTCACAAATCAGCATCAATTGTGAAATAGTTTCCCTCTGTGTATCCTTAGATAATGAATTCTTCCTGTTGCAAAGTGACCCCTAGAGTCAAAAAACTAGTTTCATTTCAATTTGTGTCAATGAAATWCTTGACAAATTGCTCTTTTTAGAGTCATGTATATCTTGGATTTCAGTGCCGAGCATTGTTACCACTCTGGCAAAGATAAATCAGGCTGTAAGGTTTGCCCTGTATCTTCATGTCATGACTGCAATTACAGATATGAGCCCAAAGTGCAGTCTCCTTACAAACAAGGATGCATCAAAGTGACACATATTTACTTTTAGAACTATTATAGCTATCATGCAACATCTACATTTTAGAAGGAGCTTTAAGTAGCATGTGAGGCCAAGGTAAGGAAAACCAAACACACTTAGCTACTTAAATGCATGCACATTTTTCTTTTCTCTTCTACTCAAGTGAATATCTTTAAATTGGACTGCCAGATCAGTTCAACTGTGAGGCTGTTTCTTTAACATTCTTCTCACTACGCAACTTGTATTTCTGGAGAAAAGCCATGCCTTGGCCTCTTTTGTGAGTCTGCATGATTCTCCTGGTGCAGCACTAACTCAATCTTATTTATAAAMCAAAATGATAATAAGATTTGTGCACTGTTGATCTGAAGGCAAGCCTTTATCACTGAGATTATGAAATCATATGCTTATGATTTGCCCTTCCAAGTGCTACAGGGACACAAGCCAATGTTTCCTGGAGCAGCTGCCACTTGTTCTTTTTCTCCTTGCTCCTGTATTATTTGAGCTTCACCTGTTCCTATCTCAAATTAGCCCGAAATTGTTTTTCATTCCTAGGGTTATGCCAACAGTAGCAACTGTACCAACTGGTACCTAGGCCTGATATCAAAGGACAGTGGCTTCTGAAATGATGTGTTCTTAATTTCTGACTGGAATCAGAAGTTTATTAAAACCTATAAGTACAAGAATTTAAATACATATTATACATTATATTATATAATTCTCAGTGATTCACCTTTAAGACACATTGTAGATACTTTCCTTTGTCTAAGAAAAATGGATGTACATAATGTCAACTCCAAGAAACTGAGCAATACCAAAAAAAGTCATACAAAATAAAAGTTTACATTTCTTATTAGAAATTGGATGACTTCAAAATAATAAGTCAGTCATTCAAAATTCCTTGCAAACAGCTTGTTAGCAACTTGTTAATGTTTTCCTGCTTACATACAAATCAAAACCTTCACTTTGCTATTATTTCACTTTTCTATTTCTAGTACCTTTTATGAGAGTGAGTTCTTACGAGCTCTAGAACTAATAAATTTTATCCTGGGGAAAAAATCAACTTAAGGCTTACATAAAAATTAGATTTTAATTTACATTTATAATTCAGTTTATAATAATGGCAACACTTGGAAAGGACCTAGAATGCAGAAACATGCATGTGGTAAATGCTTCAAACCAAAACCAAGGAAGTAATTTATATATTTTATATTATTTGCAAAGACAAATTCACACAGAACACAATGTAGCTAGTTCAGCACATTTTTGTTTTGAATGATACTTATTATGAACATATTGCTTCTTTTCTTGATTCTTCTCTATCTCTGGTTTCTCTAGAAGAAGTTGCTACTCCACATTTCTAAAAAAAATGTCCCCATAAGAAGTGTCAAATTCATCTCTCAAAATCAGTGGAAAACCCTTAGTTCAGCAAGAGCTGAACAACACTTAAGATTGAAGGCAATCTTAATAATGAGAGGTTACCGAAAAAAAACACCCAGTTTCCATTATCATTTTTCATCCAACAAAAAACAATATCAACCATGAATCAGAACCTCCGAGGCTTYAAGGCATTTTCTAAAAGGAAAGCCTTAACTGGTCCCTCTGGACAATTAGCAGTGAACAAGATGGATAAGAATTACTTTTTTATTCATATGTAAGCTTTATAGTTGTAAAGAGGTTTTCTATGTGTTTCATTTCAGGGACTAGCATAAAGTTATTTGTAGAACAAAATTTATCCCTATAACCTCTGAAGAACTGAGAAACATCAGTGGTGGAATGCTATTCTTATTCTTTTTTGTTATTCTTTTCTAAAATACATCTTTAAAAACGTGCTTAGCTAAACTTCAGTATATTCCAATCCACCTTCCATAAGGACATGCTAAACTATTATCTTCATTGCAAGTAATGCTGCTAATATCACTTTACAGAGGAGAGACAGAAGTGCACATGTTCAGCCTCCTCATATAACCACAGTAAATAAAGAGGACTTAAGTAGTTGGGTTACAAATGAAAAGGAAGGAGAACTGGGTGTTGATACCATGCTCCCTTCTATTTTTTTAATTGGAGTTTGACTTGAAGATTTTAAAAATGATTCTGAAGGAAAACTAAAAGGAGGCAAGATGTCATAGACAGGATCACTAATCAAACACAGGCTGGATAATATGTACCATGTCTTGCTCAATGGGAAGTAATTACTATAACATTAGCTTTACAGTGTTTAAACAACCATTTCATTATATTTTTTTCTACACTGATTAAATTTTCTCAGCATTTATAATGCATCATTACATCTGCTTTGTGCACAGATAATGCACAGCAGAGCTACTCATTAAAACTTCTCTGCTGTCTTCCATAATTTTTAATAAATCTAATTTGACTATATTTGCATAAAGTTTTATGAAGAATTATCTTAGGTTTGAAGTGACTAGGCTACCACTTGCCAAAAACATTTCTTTACATATTTAAGAACTCAAGGAACCATATGGACTACAGGTAAATAAGCTTTAGTGACAAACCTGGCTGGCTAGCTTCACTGTAGCACGCAACCTTAATGCCATTTCCTTTGTCACTATGACATATCCTCTCATGGGTGCAGTAATGGAGAAAAGCGCTCAGTTTTCTGGTTCCTCATTAGCTTCAAATATATACAGGATACTTCAGAGAACACCTAAAATATCCAAATATCCTTTTTAAATTATCTCACAAAGAATTTAACATTCAAGTACAGCTATACAAAGGCTATTAATCTGAACATTGTTCCAGACAACAGACTGAATCTTCTGAGTCTAGGAAAAGTCTTTTCTTTTTTTTTTTCTTTTTTTTTTTCAGGAAAGCTGTCTTATTTCCTTGATTCAATGTGAAGTAGATCATTCATTTTTAATTAGCGCCATCATCTTCAACATCAGATGAAAGACGGCAGCAAAAAAAAAAAGTTCTGCTTTATTTTTCTCTGATGATTTTTCTAGACCTCTGCCAGATCCCAATCCATTACTCTTTCCAAGACGACAGTCATGCTAGAGCCCTGATCATTGCTACAGCTTCTTGTTTCCTGTATCCTTTCTCTCAGAACAAGAGCAACCTGGAGAATGCAGGACACCATGTGCACAGTGTCGAGATGTTGTTTCCAGAGAACAGGCCACAGTCACTGCCAAAGCTCTCTCAGGCTGTTTCTATTTAGACTACACCATATGGGATTTGCTGGAGGGATTATTTAAATGTTTATTTTTTCATTTTTCATTTGCATTACTTTGTAAATACAAACATTAAAGCTATTATTTGGCATGTAATTATCTGCCAGAGACAACAGGTCTGGGATCTCTGGCTCCCAAATACACAATTGCTGGTTAATGGAAATTTGAGAATTTGGTCCTTTTCAGAAAGAACTGCAAAATTTGGGGGAAACTATCTGACCAGCGTGAAAGTGCTTTTCCAGTGAGTAAATAATGTTATGAAAACAATTCATCTTTTTACCAAGAGGTAGCAAATCTCGACAAAGGTAAAGATTCAATGCATGTCAAGTTCTGCTTTCTGCCACAGTGAGGTAAATCCAGAAGAATTTCTCTACTTTGCAGGGATTATGCTAATAATACCAAGACGAGGATTTGCCTTGATGTGTTTAAGATTGCTGTTACTCTTGTTAGATAGCTTCTGCATAGCTGGTATCTTGACTGCCTTTCTAATACCTGGTTTTAATTTACTTCTCTGGTGACAGAAGATTATCACATCATTACTCTTACATGTTTTTAATATTATTCAGATCAAGGCCAGAGAGAACACAAATCCAGGGTAGCATGGGGATTTTGCGCATGTGAACAGGGAGTCACTCCTGTTTCAGGTGTCTTCAGCCCCAGGAATAACCTTATATTACAAACTAGACAAGCAAGAAAGTGATGATATTATTTTTGTAAGTCATTTAAAAGATGACTAACTACAATTTAGTCATGGCTAAATGTGGCACCTCCAAAAGAAGAAGTAATCATGTTTTTGGGAGGTTGTGTTTGTTTGTTTGTTTGTTTGTTTGTTTGTTTGTTTGTTTGTTTGTTTGTTTGTTTGTTTGCTTGTTTCAAGCCCTACAGGCTATTTTCCTTTGGTGTGCAAACTGATGTGTGCCGCAGTTGCTTCTGCTTGTCATACAGGCCCTTCATAACAGGAAAAAAAAAGGGGCTTCTCATTTTGCTATAGACTGACCCAAATATTTTCTCTTTGGAGAAATGAAAGCTTTTATCTGCCCAGTAAATTATAACTTTTCCTTCTGGCCTCAGAGAACACATCTGTCTGGAAAATTTTCAGCAAAATTAATAAACACAGTCATTTTATTACACATACCTAATCTGTCCTAACTAGATAGCAGTAGGAATTTTACACTGGGTATGAAAAACTAGCTTCAGCTTCATGGGCATGCTGCCAGCAGCTCCTTGCCTGCTATCTTTGTCTTGAGAGAGATCACTGCTCTGCCCTCACCCAGCTCTGTGGGCAGAAGTTCTTGATCCCTTCTCACGTATTTATACGACAATACCATTTCAAAAGAAAGTGTTGGCCTGTGATCAAAGAGAATAACTACTCCCCTCCCCACTCTGAGCTCATAGTATTTGAAGTTTCTCAAATAAACCAAGTATATTAAAAAAAAAAATCAAAAGATAAGGAAAGAATGGCCTTCAATAGCATGATACAGCACATCAGACAAAACCGGGAATAGACTAGGAACACTGAATCGGAACCAGTGTGCAGGCTTGTAACAAAATAAACTTTCAAAATCCTTTCATTAGATACAGTTAGAAGTCTTTTTTCTCAAGGAGCCTGAAGAACAGAACAGTCTTCTTCAGGGCCAAGCAAATCACAGGACTTCCACCCTTCAGATTGAGACCAGATCTTTTAAAGGTGTATAGCACATCTCTCTAATGAACATCAACCTCTTTGTTTATAAATCAAGGGAGAAACGGTGCCCCAGGGCTCATTTAAACTCTCCAACAAGGCCAATATTATGGGGATTGCTTTCTTTTCTCCTAAACCATAACTTCAGTTAGCACTCACGCTCAGAACACTCGTCCATTATGCCAAGCAGAAACAGATGTTTTCCCACGCACCGAGCAGGTCTGCTGACCCAAGAGGTGCACACTGGTCTCCAGCAGCAGGTTTCACACTGCCCTGCTGCAATCAGAAGATCTTAGCCAAGAAAAGCAGCAGCTCCAACATGCTCAATCTCTTTCTCTGAGTTAACTTTAAATATTCTATTTGTTGCTAGAACATTTTCTTGCATGGTTTTGGACGAGGCACAGTGTCCCTATACCTACAATTAGCGTTTTATTGAGTGACTAGAGCACAGAGCAATATCCAGGTCATAACTCCAGAAAAGCTGCTAAGTAACTTGGATAAGATGTGTCTTCTCCCATATCCCTATCCTTAGCTGAAAAAACAAGTTGTCTTTCTTCCATGAACACAATACTCAGTGCTTGACATCCTTCCTTGTTGGAGCATTATTTTTTCCATTTTTTTTTTCTTGCAGATGCTACACCTACATGGAGAACTTTAGTGCAAAGGCAGAGCTGAATGAATACATAGACAAATCACCAAATATGAACTCTGAAGATGAACAATAGAAAGAAAAGATGGCAAACTGAAATTCATAGCAACATCTTAAAGATGCAGAGCTGACAGATACTATAGCTCTCTTATTAGGTATCATCCAGATCCCATTTCCCATCAAATGTAAGTCTGTTTTACAGGAGAACCTTTTGCTCTCCTTCCTCCCACACAAATATTTCACATTTTATCACTATAACAGCTTCCTATAATGTCTTTCATTAATGAAATTACATCCTTTGACCATGGAAATATAAAAAACCACCTGAATCTCCCCAACACACACCATTTCAGAACAAAATTCTTCTTCTGACCTTTCTCAGTAGCCTGTACACCCAGAGCAACTATTTATCATCTGGCAGCTGCAGAAATAGTGCTCTTATCTCCCTCTTCTACATTAAGCAACACTGAAATCCCGATATTTCAGTATTTAGACAGATCAGTGCATCTTGGGCCCTCAAAGTCAGCTAGCTGGATGACACAGGGCTTAAAATACTACAAGAGGACACCGTTATCACTTTGCCTTGTGGAAAATTTGCCTGAACCTGGAAAGAAACTTCTTAGTGCAGCAGTGCATTCAGGATACACAAGCCAAGAATAAATGCATTTGGTAGTGAATAAATGTGTTCTTAATTAGAATACAATTTTGACTAAATCATGTACTTTAGCACTGTGAGAAAACTTTTCTTTCATTCATATATGCCCTTGTCTGATCCCAAAATTCTATCATCATCTTTATAGATGAGGCGATATATAAGAGACTATTCTTAGGCCCATTTTATCCTATTCCATTCACTTATAGATAAAAGCTGCAAGAGCTTCCATCTCATCTGCTTCTGTAGAAACCCCCCTGACCTTTTTCCATCTTTGATTTCTTCATCTTGTGCAATAACTTTCAACATTACTATAATTTCTGTAATGCTGACAGGATAAGAAGCTTCAGCCTCTTGCATAAGGGTATGGATTTTGCTTCTCTTAATAGAGCAGAAATTTTGTGGAATTTGGCCCATCACTGCCCACAACCTCAACAAAAAGCTAAAAGGAGAAGGAGTAGATGTGAGTGTGCTCATGCCTACGGGAAGATAACTTTATCCCAACTACTAACACTGACATTCCTGGGAAGAGGGAAAGAATTAGCATTAATACTGCTATTCAGACTGTTCAGGACAGTGCTACGTTGCACCAGCGAAGCTGACAGCCAATGGGTACATGCTGCTGCAGGCACCAGCACAGCAGGGAGCCAGTGTGCATAGACTGGCATCTACTGCTGCCCTCCCTTCTCCCAGTTTGGCATCAGGAAAAGGATGCTTGGTGCCCCACCACACTCTGCTCCCACCCTCTGGAGCCAGCCTGGCCAGATGCTGCTCCTTCAGTGCTCTAGGCACTAAAATTCTACTCCAAATTCAACAAAATGCAGCTCTGATTCAAGCTTAACAAGGAAAATCCACGGACTTCACAAAGAAACTTAGGCCAGGCAACAGGTCAAGCATAATGGTGAGCATCCCGCTCGTCTCCTGGCAGGAATCGCTGCTCTGCACAAGATCTGGAAGGCTCAGACTCATAGAGATGCTTCACAGAGGAGAGAAAATTCATCTCTGCTCTCAAGCTGCTCTTTGGGTTCGGGCTTGAAAACCACTCAAACAGATAAAAATGAATGTTTTATTATTGTTCTGTTCTGCAAAGGAAACCAGAAATAAAAACAAGAGTTTGGGGCAGATATAGTGGCACATTCTGGCAGCAAGAGTACTTTTATTTATTATTATTTTTTAAAAGATATTTGTCAAGATCTTCCCACAAAGGATTTCATAGACTCCTGCTCCAGTTCCTCAAGTGGAAAGATGAGAAAATAAGATCAGAAGGTTTTCAAGGGACTTGATCAGAAATCAGTCTTCCTGTCCCTGTTGCTTTAAGAATGACAAAAGTTAGCAAGCCTAACAAGACAGCTAAAATATGTGGTGTAAATGGAAAAAAAAACCAGAATGGATGCGGGTGCAAGCAGTATTCACAGTGTGAACTCTGCAGTCTCCTGAAGGACTTGAACAGACTGGCAGGACAAATAAGTAATGCAAGTTTAAGAGTGGTAATAATTCCTCCAGATACATCAGGAAATGCAACAAACAGAACTTTATTCTGATACATCCCTCTGATGCATCATTTTAAGTCATTAGCACTTTAAAAGCAAGTCTTGTGACAATTTTCAAAGTAATCTCAGGCAAAACTTAAAAAAACCCGCTGCTAGTGAGATCAGTAAATCACTCTGTCAATTAGTTCTTTTATTCAGTCTCTCCAAGTATCAGCACAGAATGCAGTATTCACTCATTTTCTTGAGCTTTAATTTCTGTGCTGAACCTTAGTTTACACGTAGAAACCTGCAGAGTTTCTGCAGCACATGCTGAGTACAGGCTAAGTAACACTGAAGGGAATATTTGAGAGACCACAAGGTCTCTGCATCACAGTATAGTTCCTGAATGACAGCAGAGGGACATGAAACTCAATTTTGTGCCACAGATTTGGTACCACAAATTTTGGCCAGGTTCCTCTATGTCCGTCTGCTTTCATTTCCCCAGTAGGAAAACAAAATCTGCTTTCTACCCAAGTACAGCAAAGTCATTCCACAGTGTCTGTGACCTGGAAAACGCAGGACTCACTCATGTAATGTCTGCAAACTATGCTGAACTTCCCAGGACTACTCTACTGTATGTCAAGTATAAGACTGTACTAGCACGCAACCAGAAGTATAAAGGACATACCAATACTGCTATTACTTTAATGGGAATTCTCAGGTATCTGGCAGTTGTTTGGACTGGATATCATCACAGCAGGAGTAGGGACAGGGAATCATTCTGAAAAGTTGTTTTTTCAAACAGAAAGTCACGTAAGTGCTCAATTAAAATGTGCTCTTTCCCATTATTCTTGAAATTGAATTGAAGCTCTACTACATCAGACTGAAAAGTCAACGCTGAAAGCTGTTCATTTTCATATGTTCCTTAAAACATCAGCATGAAGTCACTGAAGTCTTTATGCTATTTCCTCTATATTTTCAATAAAAAAGTGGATATTACCTGCAATACAATACTATGGGTAACTAATGGTATATATTACTGACAGTATAATAAAGGAATAACCCCAAATATCTCAAAGTGATGCTTCTTGTTTTTTCTATCCTTCAAACCAAAATACAGATCAAATATTTTTGTTAGTATTGAATGGATTAAAACAGGAAAAGACTACAAAAAAACCTGAAAACTACTACTTCGAATAAATACATACTATATACAAATACTAGATATATTATTAAGTTATGCTTGACTAATTTGATTTCATTAATGTTTTCTGCTTCATCTACATCTAGAGAGGTCCAAGGTGCACCTTTTTTTTCAAAGTTTGAGGCTTTGGAGGAAACATGTGGTCTTTTGATTGGAACTTTTTTCCATAATTATATCATTTGTTTTCAAGTGAAAAACAATTTATATATTTTTCTTCCCTTTTTTCATTTTGAATGTAGGAGGAAATAAGCCCAGTTGAAAATCTACATTTAACCATCCTGACAGCTGCTCTTTGCAAGAGTTTTTCATTTAAAATGGACTATAAATTTTATGGATACTAGACCCATATGATGAGACTCTTCACATTTCTTAAAGCAATATTGTAGTTTATTGTAAAGGATTTGGAATATTACAGTGGAATATTACAGTACAAAATAAAAATCAAAAATAAATTCCACACACATATTGACATCATTATTTAAAAATACTTATATACCATTTAAATTTAAGCTTATCCAATTAGTTTATTAAACTTTTTTTTCATCATATTTAACATTCTTCTTATGTTCTAAGGAATAGAGCATTTAGAATAGGATACTATTGCAGTCTTTTTATTCTAGGTACTTTTTCCCTTGTGTCTCGATCTTGCACACCCTTGTGGATTTCCTTAAAGTTAAGCCATTGACCCAGCACAAATGCTTAAAGCTTTGTCTGTATGTGAAGACTGGAAAGATTAGTGTCTTTTAAAACCTCCTTTCAGGATATCTATCTGCACATAGTTCTTCTGAACAGAATGAGAAAGCAAAATAAACAGAAAGCATGCCACTAAATAAAAAAAATGTATTAAAATAAGATTTTTTTTTTCTTAATAAACCTTTCTCACCCTGGTCTTGCCACCAAGTAAGAAGTTCAAAGATAAATTGGCTTTACAGGTTCACCCTTCTGACCTCAATATGTGGCCTTCTTCCTTCAGTTCATCTCTACCACAGCCTCCTCTTGACCTCCTGCAACGTCCCTGGTTTCGCCGCTTCCCTCTGCAGATTCTGGTGGTGTCTGTCTCCATCCACGCTGTCATCCACCAGAACAGCTAATCTTCATTATAGGGTGATGGAAGGTGGGGAGAGGAGCCAGGAGCCATTTGTGCTTTAGGGTCAGTTGAAGCAAAGGTTTCAAAAAGGAATCTGGAGACTCCAACTAGACACAACCTTCTAAGCTCCTGGTATGAATCTATTGCTGTCTCCTCACACAATTTTGAAAGTAGAAGTGTAAGATGATTTGCCTTAAATAGGAGGCAAATACAAGCCAGCAAGTACCTCAGTATTGCCACGGTGGAAATAGTGTCACGAGTCATGACGGGCTCTGTGGGACTGATCCGCTGTTACGGTGGTAGCTCTGTTTACGAGCTGCAAAATGTTCTGAATCAGATGTCTCCTGTTCAAATCTGTAACTTCTGGCAAGGCTTTTCAGCAGTACCTCAGGGAGCAGTAGAGGAGTTGTCTATAAAAGTTTACAAGAGGTCATTCTTTAAAATTATACTATGCTATAGCTGATCATTTTCACTACCACAGGACTCCCTCTCTATGGGCCTCACCTCACAAAGCCAGAAATCTGTTGAGACTTTGTGCTTTTTTTTCCTTTTTCCCTCCATTTGATCTTCTCTTGTAAACCTGGACAGGGGAGCCCTGGGTATTCTGGCCAGAAGAACACAAAGCTTTTGGAGGTCTGTTCCTTTTCACATTACTGGCAGAGTACATAAGTCAAAGGAGGGGGAAAAAAAAAAAAGGTATATGTGGCCATTTTTTGCATACACTGCATGATGTAGCAGGGACTAGTAGTAACTAGGAATGCTTCTCTGTAAGCAAGGAGTCACTTGCAGATCAGAGTCAACAGTGAGTCACATTAGCAGTGTTAGAACTAGTACAAAATTAAAGCAGTCTCTGGATTTCCTAATCTATAGCAACTCTAATGAGGCCTTTTCCATTTCCTAGAGCCTCCTGTTTATTTTCCAAAATAATAAGTCCCAGTAGGAAGCAGGGGCAGGGGCAGTCCTCACCATCATCTTCTCCTTGGTATTATCTTGACATTCAGCAGCAGCCTTGACACAACTTTTGTAATATGAAGCTAGCAGGCAGAGAGGGATAGCATTTATCTATACAGGAGGAGGAAAATTAGAAYTTTAGGAAGGCACACAGTGTGAATTTCCTCACTGCTCACATCCCAGATTTTACTTCATGATTCATAAGCTATTGCAAAATAAATTCCTGTCCTTAAAAAGCTCCTACTTCTCAAACAGATATTAATGTCAGTAATCTAGTCATTAKGGGGGGGTGGGAAGTGCAGTAAAGCAGATATGAAACAGAAGTCAAGGAGAAAATAAATAATCAGACTAACCAATTACCTTCATAACACATCTGAAAAGACTATAACAAAGAAGCTTTAAAAGGAATATTCTAAAGTCATTGACATTTTACACAAAGCTTGCTCTATTATAATCTGTGAGTTATTACACAASGTGATCTTTTAAATTTCATATTCTTGTCCTAGGATACAGCTTTAATTTCTTTTCTTATTCATATCCACCTATAGAAAACCTGCAAGTTTTGAGAGTGATTGCAAAATCTACAGAATAGTGCCAGGAATGTAGCAGATGAACTTACACATATAAGTCATTAAGTTTTCTGTAAATGGATTGGAAAAAYACTTTAAGTGGAAATGGGATACAGTGCATGATCTTTTCAGAGTAAAAGAACTGACCTCTTGAATCAGTACAGCAGTTCATCCAAGTCTTGACCCTGGCACTTTTTAAATTAATCAAAGTTTTGTCACTGATTTCAAAGAAATGAAGATCAATGCTGTAATACAAATATTCTGACTATAGTCAGTATGTGAAGCCTTAGAAACATGTAAGAAATATCATAGTGCAGTATCAGGAAATAATTTGAATAAATCAGCACATGCCTCAAGTATTGARTCCTCTCAAATATCAAAACCCCCAACACTACAAAGATGAGACCAAGAGGAACCACAGAAGGATCAAGCCTCCAGAGAAAAAAAGGCAAAAAGCACTTTCCACAGAATCAAAAGCAGCCTCACTGGAGGCCAATATTTTTTGTTATATCTATGCTAGCCTCCAAATCAGTATATCCATTAGAAACAAAGAATATTTTAAAATAATATTTAGAAAGAAAAAGTCATTTCTTCACTGATTTTGCAATAGTTCTGCTCTGGAAACAAGGCATGTAAAATATTTTCCCCCTTCCACCCTTTTCATATAACACAAAGCAAGATTTCATCATTCTGCATCTTTCATTGGCCCTAACACATGCTTCATCAGATGTATTTCAATTGCTATTTAAGTTCCTGTTAAWAATTCTTGCTATGAGCTCTGCTTACATTTTATTCTCTGAAAGCAAAGCTTCCAAAGGGGAGTCATACAWCCACACTAGGATAAGCAGATTTCAAAGCATCTCAGCTCAAAACCTGGTTCTTCTAGAACTGTTTTTTCCTCCTAGCAGCTAAATTTCTGATGCCTCGTCATCTTTCCCATAAGGCTGAGACTGATAAGTATGCTGAAAATGTAAAGCCATCCTCTTGCTGAAGGGATATAACAAAAGGCCACAAGTAATAAGTTATGCAGAAAAAAAATAATGCTCRCTACCTCTTAGCACTTTTGCAGTACTCATTTGCAGAAATGTGAAGTTGCTTGCTGGAACAGAGAATGAATGACCTAGCTAATATTTTCTGTATCTACCTTTACAAAGGTAGATTTTGGTAGATCTACCTTTACTAAGATGCTCCATTTGGGAGGTGGCACCTTTATTCTTTCATGCTTAAGATACATTTTTTATAGTCACAGAAAAAAAAAGGACAAAAAAATCCACTAAATGGATCCACATGGGTCCATTTCAGTATGATAATTACCTGATTTTTCCAAACTGCACGTGCAGTTACTGAAACGCTCTTATATATTTATATATTTAACTTCTAGCAACTCTGACCATCTCTTCAGCATATGGGATATAACAAGTAGCATAGCTTTTGTCTATAARAAAAAWAAGCTTTAAACTGCTTTTTTTTCTTCTTTCTATTTCTGATCAGCGGCTGCAAAATAAGACAGAGATCTATCTATTTGGTTACCTAAGAGTTAATTCCAGAAATAAGTTCAAAAACTGCTCTCAAAACATTTGTTGTGTCTTGCAGAAAGAGGGGACTTGTTTTGCATATAGACTGTTTTTTTATGGTAGAAAGTATATCTAGAAACAAAGTGTATGGAACATCGGCGTATGTCACAAGATAAAGTGGTGGGAATATTTGCTTTGGCAGGACTCATAGGGAAAACGTTACTGTTTAGTAGGAAATTTTTATAGATAAAATAAGGTTTGGCTCATCATCAATTAAGTAAACTAAACTTCAACAACATGTAACCCATTAAGCTATGTTTCCTATATTAACCTTTTTTTTTCCTGTGATTTTTCCGCTCAGTGGCACAGACAATTTAAATAATAACCAGCAGTTAGGTCGCACAAGAAAGCTTGAAGGTAAATAGAACCTTTGGGAAGATGGGAAACTTCTGCAGAAATATATTCTGCAGCTAAAAAATTCCAAATACAAATGAGATGAAATCTGAGTATCTTTCCTGTAAGGAAAGGAAATCAGTAGGGATTTAGCTACTTCAGATTCGGCCACTGGATTCAGCCAACGGTAAACACTGCTCTTCAAAAATTTTTTTTTTAAAAATAGTTATTTGTTTTGTTGCATTTTCAGCTTAAATGCAATTGGGAATACAACATTTTCACTTGCTGCCTGAGGGACAAAGATCAGTGCCTGCCATTTTGCAAGTTGTATGGTTGAAAGTTGGCTGCTGCAAACATTTAATCAAAGCCAGGAMTCCCCAGCTAGTGCTTCCAGCTTGTTAAAGGTGAAAATGTTTTAAAACACCTATGATTCTGGCTATGTAATTTCTTTTTATAAGAGAAGTCATACCACAGGTAGTTAGTGGTTTTGTAACTGCTTAAGGCAAGTGGCTGAAACAATCATCTTCTTCACAGCACTAAGAGGCCAGCTGGAAACACCCCTCTATAAACCTTCWGCTCAGCAAGGGAAAATATCATATTCCTGGACTAATGGTCCAGCTGTGCTCCAGTTTCTCCTTACTCACATTGCCTTGCAGATTAAAATACACTTAAGGTCTATTTGTTTACATATAGACTAACTCAGGTGGCAGCCATTTTGACATCACTTAAACTAAATGAGAAAGATTAAAATCATTGCCAGTATGAAAAACATATCTCGCTGGCTGTCAGCACCAATAATACTCCAAGTAAAACAGGTTGAAAGATCAGCTTCTGGACAAATACAAATAAAAAAAAAGAAAAAAGAAAAAAGAAAACCCAAGCAAGTTCCCCAAAAGCCCAGCATTTACCTAGCAATTTAAAAAAGAAAAGGCACAGGCATCAAATGGTGCACACAGACACACACATTTTTACACACACATACATTTTTCCAACCTTTGAATTAATTCTAGATATCACTCCACAATCCCACAACCATATCCAAAATTAAAGATCAGAAGGGATGCTCTAAGTGTTTGGATAAAAACACATATCCACTCCATCATGACTTGTCCTTTTAATACAGAGCTAACAAAGTAAAGCCTTCTCCCTTGCAAGGAGGCAAAAACAGTGTTATTTTCTGCTTTCAGTGCAATCGAATACTTCAAGTGCCACCTCCTGGACACTCAACCCTACTGCAGCCAGCACCAGACTCATTTCCTCTCTGTCTTCCCAAATTTTTAAATATAGGTAAAACAGGTTTTCMGAACCTCACCCTATTCCAAATATGAGGATTAGTAACTTTTTTTTTTTCTTTCAAAGAGCAGTCGGGAGTGATAAAACACACTGCATTTTTAGACCTTGATTCTACTCTGCAAGTAAGAGGTCAGAGTGGATTAGGAAACCAGTTGCAAGAGGAGGCATCCCAGACTCATCTCCTGATTAAATGATTGAGTTTACAGGGATCTGTGTTCCGTCCATTCCTGCCTGTCAAGTATAGCCTTCCTTGGGAAAAACAAGAAGGTAAAAGACAAAATAGAAGAAGAGAAGGTACTAAATAGAAGTACCTGAGGATCATCACCAGCTCATCAGGGATATGATGTAGTAAAACTGGTCATTAAATAACAAAGATGACATACTGGTTTGTGAAGGGGAAGGGAAGGAAATTTACTAACTTTAATACACATTTCTTTATTCTATTACTATCCGTTATCAGCTAGAACATAAGCCAAAAGATAAGCTTGTCGTGAATGATGTCAGACCATCAGTTAYGTGCTCTGGGTGTCCCTGCGTGTGCAGGGGGGTTGGACTAGATGATCTCTAGAGGTCCCTTCCAACCTTAACCAGTCTGTGATTCTATGATTCTATGATGAGTAAGAATTAAATGACCAKGTGACTAGTGTCTTACAGTACAAGATTTAGAGCCTCTGAAATTCCTTGTCTTGTTCAAACGAGGCTAATACTGCAAGACAGAGGAGAAAAGGGTTTGTGGTATTTTGAGGTAGGAACTTCTCAGAGTAAGGCTGCTGCATCTRTTTGCCTAAATAGAATGAAACAGAAAATGCCTTTAGTAAATACAACTGTTTCAGTCTTGGTGATGCAGGCTAAAACTGAGAATTACAGAATTCTACCTAGAATTAAAATTAGGGAAAAACCTCTAAACTTATTAGATATTAAGATACTGTTTTTGCCTCAGCATATGCCTGTACTACAAGACATCAGGAACTGAGAGGATGCCAGTAAATYTCTATACTCATCAATAGGCAACTCCATTTGATCCTATCAGACCGGCAGGTGGACATTTGACCTCACCAACGAATTGGTTAAAAATGTGCCCTGTACAGACTGCAAAGTCACAGACACAGATCTCTCTGTAACCACAGCTAGCAGTAATATCCAGTTGYTCTCATCACCAACTCTCCTGCTTCCAGGCAGCCCAGGAACAAAACTGCCGCCTCTGCCCGCCGGCTTTAGCTCTCATTAGGGTCTCCAGCAGTTCAGGGTATTTTGACACTGTGAAACAAATATCACATCCCCAGGAAGTCTGAATCCTTCAGACAAGGCCACGGCTGGATGCTTTATTCAAAACCCTGTTCATGGACGAGGAAGCCAGATAAGCAGAGCAGCAGACTTAATCCCTGGGTTTATGTGGAACCAGCAACATTTCACTGTACCGTAACACGCCACACTCACTTTCAGGCAAGCAAGACAAGTGTCTTACGCATACTAAAAAATTCCAAAAGAAAAAAAAAAAAGCACTAATTCAACACAGCAGCTTATGAGCAAAAAAGAGAAGTTGAAGTTTGCTTTTTYCATGTAGTTGCAGTTTGCTTTTTACTCTCATAATCTCCCTGTACATTCTCAGTAATTCTTTCCTCCTCCAAAGTACGGCAATGACTCATCCAGAWGCTCTATAAGTGGACCTATAAGTGATTGCCTCCTGGTAGAAGGGGCTGTAGGTCTCTGGCCTAGAAGCATAAACATTAACAAAATACTAACATTCTCTCCCRAAATACCTAAGATTAACTAAAAAGACATCAGAAAAACTTGGGGAAAACAACATACTSAGTGAAAAGCCAGAAAAGCAAGATTAGGAGGTTTTCCTGATCTCCCTAAAGGGGTCCTGCTGCTTTATTATCAGGTTCTTAGAGGCCAACTTCTCTCCTTTTACCTGCAAAACTCAGACCAGTTGTCTTGAACCTAAGACAATTTCCCTCTTCTTTGCTTTGTCATACTACGGGAGAGCAAATTCTGTCCTTGCACTGAACATCTCCGTTCAAAACACAAGAGAAGAGTTAGCTATGTACACAAACATCTCACATACTGACATTTCTAATGTTAAGTACTGCACATTCCTCTTAATGCAAAAGAAAGTTTGCTGGGGTTGGATAATGCTTTTTTATTATTACTGTTTTCTGCATGGTCTGACATTTCTTCTCCATTGGACTGTATTCACAGACTTTCCAGATTTCCAGTATTKAAGCCAGCCTGTCCATTTCAGCTTCCAGCAGAGTTCTTCCTCCAGGCACAGCCACTTTCTTCCATCATCTTATAGAGGCATCCTCATCAGACCTCCTCTGCTCTGTTTCAGCACCCCATTTTATTACTAACAGGCTTACTTTGCATGGACAACAGTGAAACACATATGCTCATTAGATCTAAGTGCTGACTATTTTGTTAAAAGGATTGGCACGAACCTGATAAGAAAAATTCTCTATATAAATCACTTGAGGAAAAACACTGTACAAAAACATGCACACAGACTGTATGACACATTCTTAACACAGCACTTGCAAACACCTCAACATCTCACTTTTGTGACAAGACACGGTTTAATTTTCAGCAGTACTTGAGGACATAAGTCTTGGGGGAAAAAGAAGTAATTTATAAGGTCTTTAGACTCATTTGGTCTCTGGCATATAGTACATTTGGTTKTACAGAGCACTTTGACATTATTCTTCATGAAATGCACTGAAAAAAAWTATGTACTACTTATTTACAATATGTATCAATGTTAAACCTCAAGCTTACGCAGTATTTGTTAATTTTAGGAGGCTGTGATAATTTTCTTACAAGCTCTAATTTATTTTCTGAAA
Source organism: Eudromia elegans (assembly GCA_003342815.1). Classification (NCBI taxonomy): domain Eukaryota; kingdom Metazoa; phylum Chordata; class Aves; order Tinamiformes; family Tinamidae; genus Eudromia; species Eudromia elegans. Next base: position 2,980,142 of record PTEX01000065.1, read on the forward strand.
AAAAAAAAAAAACCTCCTCAGATTTAGTCAGGACTTGATCATATCTTGGAAACCCAGGCGAAAATCAAATTATCCCCATTCCTTTCTCCTGCATCACTCTGCATTTCAGTCATTCAGTTGTCACTAAGATGAAGCACTGTTAACAGGAGAAAAAAGCTTTCTGTTCTGCAAGGGCAAAAGGAGCTTGGTGGARCCCAGAAAGCTTTTTTTCTTTTGGGCCTGACCTTGCCTTCATTTCTTTATATTTTTCACCTGTACTTCACTCCAGCAATGTTATGAGGGTATTGAAACAGATGTCATCTGGCTGACAAAAGGAAATAGGAGCCAAGAACATACATGCAATTTATATGAAACTCTGGTAAGACCAAAAACTTCTGACAATTTTCTTACCTCCCACTTCCCTATACAGGAAATCTGGAGTATTCTTCATGAATGATTTTGTCCCTTTCTCCTCACCTCCCAGAAACCTGTGGGATGCTTGCTTTCTTTTAAAACTCTTTGTAGTGTGCAAATTCAAAGGAGTTGAATTTGAAAACGCATTTTACTGCAGTTTCCCACTACATCAATTAGCTTATTTTCTTTCATCTGCGCTTTACTTGTGGGGAACAGTGGTGCTTTGTCACAGTGAAGAGCCGCTAAGGCTCTCAAATACATAAACAGCAGTGTTCCTCCAAAGAAAACAGTGCCAGAAAYGCAGGAGAACAAGTTAAAGGAAAGTCAGTGCAATAGAGCTGCAGGCTTAAATGTGCAGACAGGTTATTTTTCTGCTTCATCATCCGTACCTGTCAGCAATACCATTCAGAATTTATGCTGCATCACCTTGAAAGATTCACAGCTGCACAACATCAGTCAAAGCAAGAACAAATCCCTCACTCAAGTTACAGGCAGTAACTTTTTGGTTTCAGCTTGCCTTGTTTCAGAAATGCAGTTTCTCTGCAAAAACTGTAGTGCTGGACTCAAATTCATCAGGCTTTTGTCTTTCAAATATTCATCAAGATGCACAGAMTGAATCTGAGTTCTTTCCACATTCTGTATGGGTTAACATTTGTTTCTGAACAGTAACTGAAAGTAGCAAGGCTGGTGGGAGAATAAGAAGGGTAAAATGCCATTAAAAAGACTTTAATTGACTTCTGCCAAAGTGAAACTTCTGACCATTTGTTAATTCATCCACCATCTTTCCAGCTATCCAAGGCTGAGTAAGAAAAAGAAGAGTAAAACCAAGTTGTTTCAGAATCAGAACTTAAAGAATCTTTCCTTCTATTTTTCATATTGTTTGGGTCATGTTAGAGCATAGGAAAAAAAATCACTTAGTATTCACATTCACAAACTATAGTAGCAAAAGAAATCATATATTCTATGCCTTTTTGATATGATGTCAGTAGTGGTTATGAATATATAAATGTATTGTTCGGAAAACACAGAAGGTTTGGAATACAAAATACATTGCAAGTCAACCTGAAAAATGTCAGACTAGAACAACTGCATGGAAAACAATTCAAATACTTAAATGAAGCTGATTATTAATCAGGAGAGCACACAGGTCTATAGAGTGGAAAAGTAAAAAACATGTTTGGGTCCTCCATCCCATGATGGACAGGAAAGCAGTCATTTGCTTGCTAAATCCTAGCACCAAGGCTTCTGAGTACGTACCTAGACAAGTTACTGAAAAGTTTCAAATAGCAATAACACTAACAAATTTTTCCACTTCATATAGACATATCCAAAATGGAGAAATAAAGTGATAGGGTATTTATTGCAACTTTTCAAAGTGAAAGCTTGGAGCAGTTTCATCCCAGTTGCAGCCTCCCTGCCAGTGGGCCAAGGCGGGGACTTTCTGTGGTCAGAGCAAGAGGGTAAGCCCTGTCTTACAGACCACGTGTTGTCAGGACAAGCCAGGACGCCCACAAGGAGTGGCCGAGCACAGGGCAGACGAACCCAGGCTGGCYTCTCTGCCCTGCTGGGAAAGGCAGGATCCTGGGGCTGCCATGGGACCACAGCAGAAGAAACTCGCAATGTGTTTAAATGACCCATAGCCGTTTCCATGACTCATGTCATTACGATTAGAACGTGACAACGGCTGCAGACTTTCAGGTGGACCAGCAGCAGCAGGCCTGGCTGTCCACACAATTAACWTGAACAGACTACAGAGACAGATGAAGCCCCCTGTCGCCTCAACCTCGGCCGTGTTGATGTTTACACAGGAACCTCCCTGCTCGGCCACAGATAAGCAATGACAGACAATACTACAAATTAGTGAAGGTCAGTAGAGCAGGAGGCAGCAGTTAATCAATTACCAAAGCAAACTCTCCAGTGAAGTACCAAGCCCTGTGTTTTCTCATGATAATCAACTGCCCAAGTCATGGAGTCTAATAAAATTGACCCGTTTTTCCTTTGTCTAATTGACCGATGCCTGGAACTGCAGGAACTTTTAGGTGCGCTAAAATTTACCTCCTAACATCATGCACCGAAAGGCAGACATCTAATCAGTCTGCTGCCAGTCGAACGGACGCCTACGCGATGTGGAAGTTCCACCCAACCATGACAAATCCTTCGCCTTCTTGAAGGTGTTTGCAAAGAAAAAAAATGCTTACAGGCTGTGTATAAACCCTATTGGGTGCTGGTAAAGTTGCTATAGAAAAATAGTTCTTGTGTGAAGAACGCAAATTGAATTATAAACACACACACACACAAAACAAAACAAAGAAAACAACAGCAAAAAAACATTTCCTTCAGATGTGTCCTTTCTGGCAGAGAGATAATGAAATTATGAAGTTAATTCTCCCTACATAGCAATGTGTGGTATTTTTCCTGATTCATTCCCCAGAATAGGTCTTCTAAAATCCTAAATAGCTTAATAGTTCTTTTTCTCCCCCACCCTTGCCCTATAGTGCAGCGGGTTATCTGCATAACCATTTGAACCCTTTCAAAAGCAAGCTATAAATTCAAGATTTTCGAGCTCTTTCTTTTTTCTTTTTTTGACAGTTGTTTCTTAAGTATTTTAAGTTTAAAATCTTAAATGACCTTCCACTGAAGCCACTTCAAAGTTTGTTCCTAGTAAGTAGCCACAATTGCTGTTGTAGCCAAAGGGAGCTACTGGATTTTCCTAACTTCCTTTAGACACTTGTCTGTGCACTTCAGCTTAGCCATGTTTATAAACACTCAGCAGCGCTCTCAAGTACTATTTCACATATGGGTTTTCAAAGCAACACAAAGCCAACCAAGTCTCACTGCAAGATACGGCGCCTAGTGAAACCTCAACRCAAACCAGTAGATGTGTTGTTGTTTGTTGTCCATGTCTGTGAGTAAAAAAAGCAACTTTATATTGACAATCTACAAAGTTGATACATGATGAACTCTGTTTATTTCCCTTAATTGCTCTTGCCTCTCTTAAACTATATTCATCTAAGAGTGTGAACAGCAGCTGTAAAACTCTACTTCAATATTTTTTTAAGCATAAGAGAACAGATATCCGAGAAAGGAGTAAAAATTGAGACAGTCCCCAAAGAAGAACTTCTGTGTACAACTCCATATGCACCATAATACTATGCAAACTCTCCTTTAGAGAAAGCAATTGCCAGGGTTCATCACTAATTAATTGTGTTGAGAATATATTACACCTAATACCAGCAGCACACCATGAAGTACAGCCCCATCAAAAGGATTCTTTTGACACCAGAAACTATACAACATGACCTGGAAACGCATATTCTCAAGAAATCAAAGTGCAAATACAGCCTTTACTTATGCATATATTGATGCCAACATACACAGAGAGGCAGGTGTGCCACACTCAAGCATGCATGTGTGTGCAYGGAAGATACAACTTGATTAATAACCTTCCAAATTCACCCACTTTTCCACTATTGTACCAGTACTTTCTCTGCTCCAGGAAACCTCTAACCACATTTTTCAGTGTCTCCATAGGATAGGAAATTTCCTAGCTATTTTCCCACCTTCCTGATTGCACTCTTACAGAAGCCTTACTGATAGTTTCCTCTAAACTATCATCACTTTCTCACAATCTCATGAGTTTGACTCCTGACCATCTGCACTCAGTTTTCCTCACAGTATTACTGCATTATTTCTGGGCTACAGAATCTATTTCCTCACCATACAAGATTGATCCTCTAAGAGGAAAATCAAGATATTTGCTATTACTTACTTTTTATCAGACGGCAACTTTCTCAAATTTAAAATTATTTTTCAATACTCTTGAATAGAACACTTCAAGTGCACAACATGAAACTCATTTGTTGGGGACCACTGGGTTCCTCCCCCATTTATGCTCAAGGCAGGGACAACCAGTTTTGTTTATGTTTGTTTTCACTTCGATTGAGCACTGTTAAACTCATTTCATTAGTGTGAGGGAAGCTTTTAGACCCCTCTCGACTGTTCTTGCACCTGTAGTCATTGTTCGCCCCTCTCCCCTTAGCCAATAAGGTTGTGGGAATTCGGGAAACTCCAATGAGAAGGCAGAGGCTGTCCTGCCCTCGCCCAATCATTCTGTTCTGTTATTTGGTAAAGGTTATAAAAGGTTTGTTCCATGTTAAATAAATGGTTCTATTCGGGATTTGCAATGAGCTCGCGCCTCCATTGCTACTTACCTTTGCCTGTGTGTGCGTGGTGAGCGAGTGCGGAGTGTGAGCGAGGATAGAGCCCCCCTTTCCTTTTTCCCCCTTGTGTGGCCCTCACCCTTCTCCCCACTTCCCTACTCCTGAACCTTCCTTCCCTCGCGGCTCGTGGGCCCTCTGATTGTGGCACCCCACACGTCAGCCAGATTTGGAGGACTCCAGTCGGCTGAACATCGGCAGCTGGAGTGGCCGAGCACCCCCTCGACCAGTAGTGACCGGGCGATCAGCGGTGTTTTCGGTAAAAGGCTCCTCTGGGTAAATCTAGGGGAGGGGGTGGAACRCTTCATTTTATCAGACGRCAACTTTCTCAAATTTAAAATTATTTTTTAATACTCTTGAACAGAACACTTCAAGTGCACAACATGAAACTCATGTTTTATAAAAACAGTTTCGGTGCTTACATATGTTSAAAAGTGAGCATACAGTGCAAGCAAAAAAGCACTGACACACTTGGTACTACAGACGACTATCTAGAGCTATAGTAAAACTCCAGAGAAAATGGAATCAATTAAGTGACTKACATGATTCTGTTACATTCTTAAATTGTCACAGTTGGAAACATTTAAGTGTCAGACAAAGAACAAAGGAAAATAAGTAGAATTCCAGGCACCTGTTGATCAGATCTATACACACACTATATAGATCTATTAAGYGCATGCTTAGCACCTGCTTAGAAAMCTTTAATGAACTTTATAGTTTCTTTTGAATCGTCATATAGTTTTATGAGAGTTCCCAACAACCACTRCTCTGTGACTTTATCAGTGTTGTCAGATACAGTCAACTCTTGCATAAATATTCCTGTTCCAAAGCATAATTGCTTATACAACAACAACAAAAGCTAAGTAAACATCAGAAGTCTATGTCCCTATTATACACAGCCACTAATTAAAACAAATCACTAGCATAAGTAAAAGTGACTTTGAGCAGGATTAGTGTTCAAAACTAGGAGATTCTCCTGGGGTCTTAGAGAAATAAGAATGCAAAGTTTCATTTTAATCAAAGAAAATATTTTCTCATTAGACAGAAAGTTAAAAAACACTAAAGCAAAATCTAAAAAGGTTAAAAAAACTATCATTTTTTATTATTAAACATTAGCTATGCGTAAGCTCCTTCCTAAGGAAGGCATATTATCAGGTCTGTAGTCACTCCCAACTCAAGGAAATTTTATGCCAAATAAAATTATATTCAAGAGAATATCTGAACATATCTTGCCTTTGGCCATCAAAGACCCTCAAGGACAAAGTCTAACTTGGTCTCTTGTCTAGGTTAGCATGGTAAAAAMTATAGGGGTGAAGTACAGAGACAAGGTAAACAAGCCACCTCCTGGATCAGTGCCTTGAGGCACCCTGTCCCTGCTGCRTGTCAGCAGGTTCAAGTGTTTCCAGCCAGTTCTCCTAGATTGGACTTTCTCTGCAAGCTCTGTAGAGCTGGCACAGTGAGGCCATGAGGGCTGAAACACGTTCAGCAACTTCGCTGCATCGCCACAAAAGCTCAGTTTGACAAACACCTCCACCCATGTACCTCCACTAGCTGAGCACTCCAAGCACTCATCACATCTGTGCCACAGTGCTCCAGGTGTCCAGGTCCCAACAGAGCAAACCTATTGTCCTTGTGCTGGTAAAAAGACAGGCTCCTGTACCAGCTCCTGGCTTGTGTTTCAGCTTCTTCAAAAAGAAGCAAGATATACAAGACGAAAGCCACAAGACACATACCAACACACAAATGGCTAAGGGATTTGAACAAGACACGAGAGCACCAATGTGTTCTCTCATACCTAGCACCTTATAAACACAGCCTTAAAWATCCCTGTATTTTAGCAACATGGGGATTCTCCTCATAAGAGGCAAAATAAATGASAGCACAATAAATGCCCAGTAGAAAGCTGTGATCTAATAAAATATCAGTTAACATACATGAAAACCGAAGAGGTCCCTTAAGATAAAATTAGTAAGATTTTTTCTGAGGAGCAAGATTAAAACATAAGCATACAGAAAACCAATACCACAACTGTACACAGTTCTATGCTGAATTTTAAGATACAGCCTTATGAACCATTTAGTTCCAAAATCTCATACTGATAAATGAGGCCTGTGGGGCAAAGAAAATGGAAATTTTTGCTAGTGATCTTTGAAAGCAATGTTAGTGTAAAGTGATTAGCACACTAAGGCAAATGAAAGAACTAATTTATATACAGTTAAACTCCAGAGACACTGAGAATTAATTTCCAAGTCCATCCAATCAAAATAGACAAAAGGAAAAAGAAAAGTTCTGACAACCGTTTGGTTAGCAAAGCTAGGAAATCTCCTCTTTAGAATTTTTTCAGATGAAAGTCAAAGGAAAGATATTTAAGCACAGCCTTTCAAAGAAGTGGGTCAGGCTATGTCCTAATTTGGGAAGAGAATGTGTCAAAAGAAAATCCAAGGACAGCAGAATATAATTCTCAGTCTGATGGAGACAGTGTAAGTCAAAGAAAGGACAGAGACGACTGTAATGCTGAAGAACCCTAAGCAGTCCTAAACAGGCAATCAGTCTTTTGAAAAAGTGTAAATTATATTTGCAACTGGAGAGTCAGCATTTAGCTATGAATAAATTGCAGCTTGAATGAAAAATCTCAAGAATAGGAACAAGTCTTTCAAGAGAATAGAAAACACAAGAAAACATGAATACAAATTATGTTCTTTATGCCATGATATGGATTGTTTGTTTTGTTCTTTCTTTTTACTTCCGCAGATACCTTGACAGAGAGAAGCTCAAAGACTATCTAGTGCAACCTACACTGATCCGCAGAACACTGAAGCTATTTGAACAGCTCATTGACTTGAAAAATATGATCAAAAATGCAGCATGTATGACAAACACTTGTGGCCAGTTACCACATCATCCAATATGAAATACTTGTTAGTTTGCAGCAATGTGACCTGACATCATCTAGCTCAGTTCATTAATTAAAAACCATACTCATCATAAATAGCACAAATTTCTTTTTAAGACTAAAATACATTGAAATCCTTTGTTTCAGTGATTAGATATCTGTAAAATCACATGTACTTCTCTGTAACCACGCCATACTGTTCCCTTCAACTTTTAGAACTGATGACCTATGTATCACAGAGAGCACTATAAATACTTTTTTTAGCACAGGCTTTTGATCCAAGGAGCACTGAAATATAAACATGTCATAACAGTTCTCTGGTTCAATGTATTCTAAATGCCATTACACTAAAGTTGATGACAGCACAGAGTTTCATTAAAATATTTTTTGTCAAACTGGGTTGGTTTAATTAAAAACTATTATATCCTGTAAGGCACATTGCAAAAGAAAAAGGCAGTATTCAAGAGCTAAACACAATACGATTAAGAAATTGGCAAGTAAAAATTACTTTTTCTGCTTCTGCTTAAAAATAGTAAGTTATTAGACCTAAAGTTATATAGATATGCTATTTAGTACTATTTCAAACTGACTTCAAGTACAGATTAGGGGCTGACCTGCTGGAAATCAGCTCCGCAGAGAGGGATTTGGGAGTCCTGGTGGACAAGAAGTTACCTGTGGGGCAGCAATGTGCCCTGGTCGCCAAGAAGGCCAATGGGATCCTGGCCTGCATCAGGAGGAGTGTTGCCAGCAGATCGAGGGAGGGGATCTTGCCCCGCTTCTCAGTGGGTGATCCCCACCCTGGTGAGGGGGTGAGGGGGGTCCTGGTGAGGTCACACCTGGAGTACTAGGTACAGTTCTAGGCTCCTCAGGATGAGAGAAATGGAGCTTCTAGAGAGGGTTGAGCGCAGAGCGACAAAGATGGGTAAGGGACTGGAGCATCTACCAAAAGAAGATAAGAGTAAGCGAGCTGGGCCTGTTTAGTCTGCAGAGAGGAGATCTCATCAATATGTATAAGTATCTGAGGGGTGAATGTAGGGAGGAGGGGGCCAAACTCTTCTTGGTGGCAGCAAATGATAGGACAAGGGGTAATGGGTACAAATTAAAACACAGGCAGTTCCATGTCCATGTAAGGAAGAACTTCTTTCCTGTGAGAATGACAGAGTCCTGGCACAGGCTGCCCAGAGAGGCTGTGGAGTCTCCTTCTCTGGAGATCTTCCAGACCTACCTGGATGCCACCCTGTGCCCCAGGCTCTGGGTGTCCCTGCTGGAGCAGKGAGGTTGGACTAGATGATCTCTAAGGTCGCTTCCAACCTCAACCTTTCTGTGATCATATGAAACAGATATCCTCGATGTAAAGTAAAACCTTTAAGATTTTAACAAAAATACTCCATGAAATGTGTTACTTATTATATAATCTCAAACGTAYAATTAAATATGTGACAAGTGTGAGTCCTGCTTCTCTACTTTTGAGTATTTTCACATGCTTGAGTTCGTGCTACATTTATTTTACATTACACCATAGCTGGCACAAAGCTATTTACAGCCACTGTAGAGGAAATTAAAAGTCCTGTCCTAAGCTATAGAGATAATTGCATTGATCTCTCGATGCCACTGCACACTGGAGCATGTTTTCAGCTCTAGGATCTTCTAACAACTCTTACCAGCTGCACTGAAGTCTTAGGCCACTGTACAAAGCACTGGGGAGAGAAGGGCAGAAGCAAAAGGAGCAGATCAGCCCCATCTAAAAGGGGCACTCAATAGCCACAGCAGCTGTATAAGACAAATTCTGGCCTTGAATAGCACTGCTGAAATGGATAAAAAAGAATGATATTTCACTGACTAATTTTTCAGTCAGTTCTTTCCAAGCATAGAGCAAATATGTCAGCAGATTTTGAAACCAGAATTAGGACACAGATATCAAGTAACCTTTGTAAACTCCTTACAGATTCTCAGATAAAATGCATTATCAGCACTATTACTGAAGCAACTACAGGCTGTATGTGGAACTGCATAACAATTGCATATATTATATATAATATATATGCATATATATTATGCATATATATATGCACATATAATTGCATAGCAAATATTTAACTTGTTTAATAAATATGGACATTAGAACACAATTTGGAGTATTTACTATGCTTTCCCTTAATTAGCTACCATAGTTCAATTTTTAAGATATTTCATTTCTATTAAACCTTTCCTCTGTTTTTGCATTTAAGTCATTACACCAAGAAGTTTAACTCTTCAGGAAGGACAGCAGCATAAAAAAGGGTTACCTCCTTCTTCCCTATAGTCATTCCAGACCTATCTATAAAATTTTGATATCACACCCTTATCAGTCAATTCAGCTTGCCAAGAATTAGAAGACGGCACTACTTCACGCAACACAGACCAGCAATTTAGTTCTGTTTTAAAGCAGACCACTTGTGACAGCTTCAGAAGCTATATACATGAGCACTGTTTGGGATTCCAGTCTGAACCCACCTCCCTCTGACTATCCTATAGAAGCAAACTTATTAATACTTTATCATGAGCATTAAGACTACCATGCATTTTACATTGGATGCTTTGGTTCCAACATGATTTCTTCAGACTCATTGGCCAGTGAGGCACTTGCTTCTGTCTGTCATGAATTATTCAGGAGGTGTTCCCCTGTAGAAATCATCAAGTTAACTGGAAGAGCCACTCTGCAGAAATCTTCTGTCAGATTTTATTTTTTCCCCTGAATTAAGCTCTAATGTAATGAAAAGCACCACATTTCTTCCGCTGAAAAAAAATTATATCTGAACTATTTATTCACTAGTGTTGATTACCTGCCACAAAACTGAAACAGTATCTTGAAATAAGAGAAATCAGTTGGGCTCCTAAAAATTAGTGGAAAATATGCAAATATGTAGTATTCAGTAATATTTTGATATAAGTAGTCAACTAACATTATCTTTGGAACACCTACATCTGTGAAATGACTTTTTAAAAGTAGTCACTATGATAGTAACTTTCCATGAACTTGGAAGACACTGGGTGAGCATCAGGTGGTACAGCTAGTGAGAAAATTCATATCATATTTCAGAAGGATAAGACTTTATTGTGAAAGCCGGATACACATGCACATACTTTCCTTACATCTTGTAAAAAGACACATAAATAAAGGTCTCCTCTCATGTGCTCTCAGGCAGGAGACAAAGTCTGTTCCTTAAAAGTTCACTTTCATATTTGGTCCTTTATTATTTGACAAATAAAAGATTTTTTATTTTTCCATTTCAAATAAACTTGTTGAACAGAAAGTGCATCAGAAACTTATATTCGAACTGTCCTCTCTTTTCCATCTACACACAGTGCCCCAGAAACGCCAGAATAGGTCTGCTGAACATCATATTTGACTCCTCTAAGACCATAAGGTCAAAACCAAGACATGCCTGGATGGAGAAGCAGGGATGACTTCATTTCTCAGGAAGATGTGAAAGTTGAGTTTGCCCTATTAAACACTGTGAAATTCTTATTGTTCACAGAAAGTTCAGGAAAATGAAACAGGGAAGAACTGTTGCTTACTTTCAGGGAGGCAGATTAATAAAACAAAACATAACACAAATCTAACAACTATTTTCATATCAATCAAAACACATATGAAAATAGCATGTTTCTCCAAAAACAAAGAAAACTCTTCTGAATAAGGGTTATAAATCAAAAGTATTCATACCTAATATATGACCATCATCATCTCCTATTAACAAATGCCATTATTCATACAATCCAGAATGAAACAATGACGAGTCTTGCTTAGTATTCAATATGACAACAAATAGAAATCCTGCTCCATAAACACTCCTAGGCAAACCTATTCAGTCTCTCTAGTGAAAATCATATTAATCATATTCATGTGCATTTAGTTTTCCTTATGATGCCAGTTCCATGTTTGGAATACACAAGCACGTCTAGACAGTTTTAAGCCATCCCATCAAAGAAAAGAACAGGACAACCGCATTTTGTACAAAATTAAGAATCACTTAGAGGCAATTTTCCAGTAACAGTAAGCTACAATAACTTGATAAATACACCATACTGTCACTTTTCCTCAAGGCCTACTCCTAACAATTACAGAAGAGTTTTTAATACAGACCTTAGTTCAGCAAGTATTTAATCACAACAACTATATAGCCCGTTCTTCAAAACACTCATTAAAAAAAAAAAAGTTTACATGATGTCTTTCATCTAACCATCTTATTTTCGAATGTTCATAGAACTCCTGCAGAGAAAGGAAAATATGAACCTAAAATCAATAACCATTCTTTAGCAAAAAGGTAAAATAATTCTATATTTAAAGAAACTGTTTAATATTTGGTATTAACTATCAGTAATTCATATATTGTAAATAAATGAACTGACATGTATGTATAGATGCAAAAACAGGTATACATTATTAATTTGCCAAATTCTGTAAATTGTTCCACTACTCTAACACATGGAATACATTTGTCTTAGTAGGCATTAAATATTTATGTACAGAAGAGTGTGTATCTTTATTAAGAGCTAATCCGAATATTCAAGCCCAGCTGACTTTGCTTGAGAATCCTTCACATGCCATAGGAAGTCCCACTTTCAGTTCACTGTAACAGATAAAATTTGTCACCTGTCCTTACCCAAGACCTCATGGCATATGGCCTGCTACTACAAAGTTTTCTAGTTATAACTTACAGAGGCAGAGAGAAGAGTTGAGCAGCTAGGCATCTGCTCCTGTGTCCATGACACAAGATCTGCAGGACGCAGGTAAGCACAGTCCACCTAGACCAAGTGCTATGTGTGTACATATACACACACACGTCTGTAAGCAATACTTGTGCTATAAGCATCGCTGCCCCATAGGTATAGGAATTTTTCCGTTGCTTGGTGATAAACGTGTCTTCTCATACACACAAAAAAAAGGATAGGCATCTTTCAGAAAATAAACATTGCAAGGAATACTTTAGTGCATTTTAAACAAGCAAAATGAAGCAGATGCTCTGGCATATAGCCTGCAAATAAGCCAAGCTGTTAGGACAACCCTGACACTAACACCAAAATGAGACAGTACAAGGGAAGGCTTCACAAAGGCAGGTTGATGGAACCTGGGGGTGAGAACCTGGAGGAGAAAAAGGTAACGATGAGGAAAATGAGGTATTCCTAACAGGACACTCTACTGGAGATGCAGTACTTGGTAGATGCTAGAGTATGGGAAAACAAACAGGTTTATGCRTGAGAAATACAAGGCAGTAACCAGTGCAGATATCAAGAAGGAAGCTCTGAAGTGGAAAAGTTTGTGCACTGTAGTCAGAGAATTTTAGTCTTCGTGCAGGTCTTGACGCAAAACAGAACCATTTTATCCAGACAGGCAGAAGAGGAGCCACTTCTGTTACTAACTAGAGTTAGTGATGCACAAAAGGCACAGCACTGGATTTAGCTTACATTATTGTGATAGTAGCATATGTGTACAAACTTAATTCGGTGCAAAAGCAGTGACATATGATCATACTAAAATAAATCTTTCATGCCTTCAAAGCAAAACCAACTATGTAACTTAAGTGCATTCATTTGTGTAAGTACAATAAACAAGACTCAAAAGAAAAACATGAGCCACTATACCTTTAAAAGTTCATTTTTAATTAAGTATTTTAAAACCCACAAACATTCAAAGAACACAACATGAATAATTTTTAACTGCAGTTGAGAAGAAAATGCCTATAATTTAAAAWTTTTTTTTTGACCATTCTTAAGTCAGCTAAACATTTAGATTTTTTTTACTTTATTAGCAGTAAATTAATAAAAAGAAACTGCTTGGTAGTACCTCAAAACCATCTTTCAGCTGGAATTCCAATGGTGTTGTTAGGCAATGAGTCAAATTCTGAAGAAAATTATATTTATGCTTGTCCTGAGCCACTTTTAACTTTCATTTTGAAGTTTTATAATTAAATGCTTTTTTTGTGTGTGTGAGATTTCTTATCTTTTTTTACATAGCTTTATCTTAAAATACATAGATTTTAAAATTCCTGCCTTTGCAACAGTGTTGCAAAATGTGCCCCCAAACCCATCCATGTCACTTGGTCCCCTCTAACATGACACAATAGCACACAGAAGGCAGATTTCAGTATTTGGAAGTACAAAGTCAACAAGGACAAAGGAGCGAACAAAGCAAACTCTTGTTCTTTTTATTCAGTATCTTGTCAGACTGCTGTTTTTGACTCATTAATCTTTCAGTAAGTAAAACCTGAAACAGATTGACCATTAAAGCACAAAATAAAACTGCTAATTAAATTCATTCTAATGAAAATGCTTGCAAAGATTGCTACATTTTCAAACACAACCTCTTTCTAAGAGTAAAGTATTTGGAATACCCATTTCTTCAGGATAATTTAGAGGTAAAACCTGAATTTAAAAGACTTGAAAACACTTTCTAAATTCTTAGATACATTGTTCTACTATATATATTCTTTTAAGGCCTTTTAAGTTCCTCCAAAAATTAAGGGAAAAAATGTGTTTAGAATAGCATCACACAAATCTATAATCTGGTATTGAATTTCATATGACTACTGAGCTACCTAAATGGTCAGTCCTAAAAAATAAAATGCCTGGAGATTAATAGTGAATTAATTTTCACTCCTTCAACAACTACTTCATAGAGATGATCTTCTGGTACTGTACAACATAAAGGATTAGCCATTAAAGGCCTCCATGTGCCTACCACTACAATCCTGCAAATCCTGTTAACCACAGGACAAAATGAAGCAACAATCTCAACCAAGGCTATTCACATTGTTAAAGTCTGCTTATATGAGTACTGTGAAATTTGTCCTTTGCTGAAAGACATGAAACCTCTGAACTTACAGATTATGCATACAAAAGAATTTAATGCAGGATTATAACTCAATTAACTGGTTTTTTGATCTTGCAGTTCTAGGGAATTTTAAAGATGTCTTATGCCCAAGCAGAAATATAAATTTACTTTTGTTCTTCATAATACAAGTTCTTATTTTATGAAAAGACATAATTTGCCTCTGCTTAGAAAAATAACCTTCACAGCACAGGTCAAAGGATATGCTATTGTAGTAGCTGAGTTTAAAGCACAGCAAATCAAATTAACAGATACAACATCAAGTAGAAATTTCTTCCAAAAATGTAAACGTGGCATTAAAAATAACCCTGATATCCTGTTTTCCTTTACCAGGAGTGCTCACATAGGTCTATTCCATGTCTCCAAGCATGAAGGAGAGAGATTTGCACCTCAGCACCAGCCTTGGTGCCCTGGAGCAGGAGGCAGCAACACACACACAGAGCCCGTGCACACACAAACTGCACGAGACTTAGTAGCTTCAGCTCGCATATTCCTGCACTGTGCTCCTRCACTACAGGAAAAACAAGGTCCTTTCTCCACAGCATTGCAGAGCRAACACACACTACAATTAATCACATTAGACTGCTTGCTTCAGATTTGTCAAAATCAATTCAGGTTTACCGATATTACTGAAAGATACAGGATTTATCTAGACCAGAAAAGGAGAACAAGGTTATATAAACTTTGCTAACATATACAGACAAATCAAATCACTAATCCATGCTTAAATAAAAGGTCACTGTCAGCTCAGGGTTTGCTAAAATTTACTTGCTAATCTCTGACCTAATTTTGACCTCTGCTGTTAACTGCAGAAACACTTTCAAGTTAATGTATTAGGGAGCTTTGTTTACACCCCTGCTTCTATAGCTTCTTTCCTTGCTGGTCATAAATTAAAACCTCTGTCGTGTAATTAGAACTTGATTAGCTCTATGGCGTTAGCTAGAGTGAAACTCATAATAAAGACAGATATTAAGCATTTAATCTATTTCATGAAAGAGGCATTTATGAGCATGAAGGAATGTTAAAGCCTTTACTTTGCTTTTCTTTTCCTTCAAATCATAAAACGTTACTTCACAGGAATCATTAAAAAAAMCCCCACAATTCTTTTGCTTGCTAGTGCTTGTCATTAAGAAGATGGGATGGAAGTAAAAAATTAACTAAAGAATACATGTAAATCTAATGGATCTGCAAACAYGTTAGCAGCTTGTATCCAGAAATAATCCTTTGCCACTGTATGATATTTCCAAATGGGCTGTTTTAGGCTGGTTTAATCCCTTTAACATCATAACTGTTGTAAGTATAGGTGTATATGTCTTCCCTCCCCTGTGCAGATAAAAATAGTTTTGCTCAAGTAAAATGTGAAGAACCTGAGTTGTTATTACAATAATCACATCTCTACACTTCAATATCCCCATCCTTCTAATTTAAATTGGAAGTGTTCAGGTCCTGTTAAAAATATATATGGGTTTGTCTTAGAGAAACAATCTGACATTAAACTTGACATTACAAGATGCATCTAAATTTACAAAAAGAAATTATAACAGTGTAAGAAATTAAAGGCTCARTCTTTAAAAAATTATACAAATATTGTCTTATGTTCAGGTGAACTGAGTAAGGTATTTACAGTTTGAGAGCTTACTGCAATTAAATATTTTTTTCAGCAAAAATTCAGCATATTTCTAAATGCTGAAGCCTTACCACTGCCTTATGTGCAAATACATTGTTGTTCAGTACTGCCAAAAGCTTTTCCAAAGTACACTTATCCAGTCATGCTGAGTCAACCAAGAGATAATATAATTTTAAATTATTCTCAGATTTATTTCTTTTAAAAAAGAATGTTCTTTTAATATTTGAAAAAAGGCACCTCCTCTTTTGCAGAAGGAAAAGTCATCCAGTAATAAATGCTGTTTGGATTAAGTCCAGACTCACTCATTTGCTAGCTTCAAATAAATCCCATTGTATTAACAGCATAGTTTTCCTATATTTTAACATTATTTACCAGAAGTTCCATTCTTCTGAGTTTGCGTTTATTCTTTGGCATGGGCTTGTCATACAGACCATTTCTGAGAAGATGCTCTTTGCTGTGATGGATCTGGGCACCATGCTGAAGCTGGAAAGAGCATAATGCTTGAAGTGGACGGAGCAAAGTCTGCAGAAAAACAACAGAGACAAAAAACCCCAACTTCTTAGGAAGTCAATAAGAGGAATCACTTATTCCAGCTTTTGTATTTGAGTACTGCTATTAAAAACATYGATTAATTATAATTTCTGGATTTCATCCCTATTTGTCCCCAGTGATATTTCATAAGTCTAATTAAACAAACTTATCTCAGATGGTTCCTAATTGCAGCTTTGTAATTTTCTGGATGCATAGTTTATTACTGGGCCTGATGGGCAGATGTGTAGAGCAATCATACATGGAGTCAGCTCCTAAGTCAGTAGGAGCTGAATTTAATCAAAAAAATACGACTTTGCACACACTGTAAAGCCTAGCGACCTATACTTGGCACCAATTTAATCATTTACTCTAACTTCCATTTTTCTCAATCTCAATGAAGCCATTTTTATAATGGTAATAACAACTCTAACTTAATTCAGAGAGGTTATTGAGAGTTCACCAATGTTTATGAAATTCGCTGGTATTGTAACATTTGTAGAAAACCTCCTGAGACAATTTTCTCTTTGAGATGCAGGCTGGAACAAATACTAAGCAGTAGGAACAAAACAGAGTGCAAGACGGAGTTGTGCACACTAAGAAAGGACTCATCCTGAGCATGTATGAGATAGGAGTCCTAATAGGGTAAAATTATATACWCACACTGTCCTGGAACACAAAGGGAAATAATAGTAAATATGGAAATCCTACCTGAATTTCAAAATTTCTAATTTTTCTTGTATATGACTTCTAAACTAACTACCCTCTTCCAGCATAAAAACATGTATCAGCTTACAGAAGTATAGAAGTACACAAGTTTTTAAGGAAGTTTCTTTATCCGTATTTCAAATTTCTGAGCCACATTTTCCTCTATGGCCATTCATTGCATCATAACTTTGTTCTAAAGATGACCAATTTCACGTTCGGATGACACTAATGTCACAGGGCAAAGTATCACTTACAGTATTCTCCCATCATCCTTGAAAAAAACTGAAGCATTGCTGAAAGAGAAAAGGGAAGGAAAGGTCTACCCTACATTAAGGTAACTGCCTTATGGCAAAAATAATCTTTTTGATGGTTAAGTACCAAAACATTAACTACTTACTATTATAACAGAGAATATGAAGACCTGCAGCAGATACTAGAACATAGGGAATACATGGATGAGCTTTCAACTTGTTTGTATGGAATCCCTCTGGAAGACTACTCTTAGTTCATTTCTAAAATGTTTCTAACACAAGCATTCTTAAATTTGGAATAAACTTATGCAGTTACATTCCATATTCCTCAAATGACACTGAGTAGCTGCAATGGAGTAGTAAGAATGAATGAGCAAGTCAATGGGTTGCATTCCCTGCTAAGGTGCTGGTAATCGGCAGGACAAGCTTATAAAACAGTTTGTCTTCAATCTTCATCTTGCAGGATATACTCAGAAAGAAAGAAAAATATATTACTTTCCATGAAATAATACTTACCTGTCCACTTTGAAATCAATCAGCTTCTGTTTTCTGACAGCTGAAGATCCTCTTACTGTGCTTTGATTTTAGAAGATCATTTAAAATATTTATGTATTAATAAGCTATTGAACTTCAGTGTTACAAAACCAACAAAATCTACTATGGAAATGAATCATAGCAGAACACTACATTAACTTTTTAAGATTCTAACTGCCACCAGTCTCAATTAGATTTGTCAGTCTAGTATTTTTAAATCCAAGTCACAGTTAAGCAAATTACCTGTAAACTTAAAAGCAGTTTTTGAAAATTCTAATCATGAAGAATAGAATCTTAACTAATGCTAGTTTCCAAATTTTAATATTACTTAAATTGTAGAAATACTTTTTTCTTTCAAAAAGAAAACTATCTGAAGCTACTTTAGTAAAAGACACTTGGCATTTTCTGATAGTAACTGACATAATTCTATTCCCCATTATTAGACTACATAGGTACACATAAAAGAAAATTTAGATGTTTCTATTTTGTATTCATATTAAATAAACCTTGTTAAGAGAGAGAGAGTTGTTGATACATATATATATACAGATATACAGATATCTATATCTATATCTGTGTGTGTGTATAGGATGTAGCATTTACAGAATGAAAAGATTTGCTTTAGCTTGCTGTAGATTTCATCTAACACAGGAAGTACTAAAAGGTCAAAAGGCATAAAGCTTTCAAGACTCAGCACAAATGTCATTCCAAACATGGATCTCTAACATTATTCAGTACAAATGAGTCACTAAGAAACTAAATGATCAAATTTGGCTGCATAAAAGTTATGTAACAGAATGATAATAGGCTATAATCCACTAATTTTACTAGTATTTTTCTGTTCATATAAAATACTAATCATACTTTTAGAGTGAATATTACTTTGTTAACATAAGAGTACAATATGTAAATTCTATACAATACAGCATTTAAGCATACAGCTTGTTGAATCAGTACATAAAAATGCTTTTGATAAGCTCTAGCTATGATATAAGTGAAGAAAAATGCTAAGAATGCATCAACTCAGTATGTCACAAATGCCATGAACACAGATTATGTTATTTCTAAATACTACAATAAAAGCATCAAATGAACTCAGGAAAACCATCAAAGGAAGAAACATCTCTAAGCAACATTCTTATTTGTTCTGCTACACACACAACAGTGCATCTCCTGTGCACACACAATGGTGCTTCTCTCTATTTTGGGCCAGATATGGGGAAAATTGAAATGGAGGTAAAAGTTGGTAACACAGTCATTTTCAGTAACAAATCCATTGTTCCATACTCAAACATCTTGCCTGAGGTAAGATTGATCCATTGGAGAAACACTGAACATTGCATTCAAYCCTGAGGTCACATCAACACCAAACACATTTTTGTTACAAGAGTTAAACACTAACTAGTATTTAAAACCTAACCCAAACAAGATTTTTATCTTTGAATCTTGCCCAAGTTTATCTTCAAATAACTCCTCAAAACAAAATAAGACATTCAAACTCCATTATTGATATAAAAGTACTGTATCACAATTTAATGCACTGAAAAAAATAACAAAATAAAAATCAAGATCATTTTATATTACAGTTTTCCTCAATAGTTTGACTGCAATGTAAAATAAGCCTTGGAAGAGTGTAGATAGTCCGAAATATCACAGAGCACAGTCATAAGAATTTGACTATATTATAGAGCTCACAAATACCCAACAGAAAATTGCTTTTATTAGTACACTCTTGTTTTCATTTGCTACAGAACATGACCATTATATAGGTTTTAAGGTCTGGTTTGTCAAACACAATATGAACACTAACTTTGCCGCCCCTGTGCTATTCATAACAGAAAAAAAATATTTTAAAACAGTTACATACCTCTTGTATATTCTTATTTTTTTCCATAATGGTCAGAGCAATAGCTGCACATTCTAGGGTAGACAGACAGGTGTTTGTTGGCTGTGTACGAATTACATACTGACTTGAAATGTTGGTTTTTAACTGCACCTGGAAAACGGTAAACTAAAGTAAACAGATCAGCCCAGCAAATAAGATATCCCTCCCCTACATTAAGCATACTGAATACCCTAGTCTCCTTTTGCTCAGTAATTAATTGTGTCCTCTTATCTATCATTTTTCTTCTACATTTGCAAAATCAAGGTCTGCAGTCTCCAGTTCTGTACATCATCTGGCCCTAGGGTTGGGGGAATAGTTTCTACTTAACACCTACTTGGCAGATTGCTATGGAGTCAGGAACCCGTCGTATAATCCTTACTTATATTTTTAGCATACTAGAGAATTTTTGCTGTTTTATATTTATTATATAAAAGCTGTTAACATTTGTTTCTCTATTTAAGCACAAATCTGACTCCCATACTGAATAGATGTACAGCAGATTCAAAAATGAAGCTAGTGAACACGTACTGGCCATTGCCAACTCCTTTCTTCAATTTGTTACAGTGCTGTCAAAGAGAAGGTAGAACTAGAACCTTCAAGTTTTATGTATATAAATGAAATGCAAAAATAAATGAAAACGATATTTTTGTTGTTCTCTCTGATCTGCTTTATTTTACATTCGTTTTCTGGAACCATGTATCTCAACCACAAAACCATGCAGGAAGGCTGGTTCCTAGGTACTAGGTACTAAGAAAGGTGAAACTCAGGCCATTTGTTCTCCAGGCTGCAGCTTGTGCAACAGACCACACATGTAACCTCACTTGAAATAAATCTTTTTCTCAAATGTGGACAATCACAATCTTCACAGTCTTTCCAGAGAGGTAAAGGAATCTATCTGCTGGGATCTCCTCATTGCTTTGGGCTCACACCGAAAAATATCAGACCATAAGTATTACAGAAAAACGGAACTTGATTCTAACATTGGCTCATGATTCCAAAACAAGCTTTACAGAAAAAAAAAAAAAAAGCTGGCTGCACTCTGCTTTATGCTGTGAAGTCCAAAATCTGTTAAGTACAACGTTGGAAGAGCTGACTTTGTACAAAAAGGAGAATTTCTATTTCAACCAGCAGAGGCAATGAAGTTCCTTCTTTCTAAGGAAAGAGGTAATGGAGATAATAGGTCCCAATTAATTTTTCTGAAAAATTTAGTATTTACTGGGAAGGGATGAAAACACACACACAGTTCCACAGTCAGCACAGAAGTGGAGGTCACCGCTAAATTAATCGATCACTGTTCAATTAATACTTCGTCAACAGAACTACTACCTTCTACAGTTAGTCTTTCCCTATAGCAAAGATGCAATTTACTCTCAAGACATACCACCCTTAGTCACAGGAATGTCATCCAAAACACGACTAGGGTAGCCTACCACAAAGTGGACACTCTGACTGAATGACCAATGTCTATCAAAAGCTATGCAGACTTGCTGACTAGACAAAATACATAAAGGAGAAGCTCTCCCAACTTAGAACACAAACTGAAAGGTAAGACAAAAGCATAACAGTACAGAAGTGAAAATAAAATACAGTCAATACATATTTAGGATATCAAATTTTATATATCCTCTTGAAAGTTTGCCTAAAATTATCTGTAAAGATATACACAGTATTCTGGTTTTCTGTTTTCTGTTTATCAAATACACAGTTCTCAAGTGTGACTTAAGTAGACTACTTCTAACCATTTTAACCAAGAGAGGGCTAAGATTCAAATGTGTGACTTGCCTAGACTTATGTAGAGCAGAAGGAATACTTTGCAAGGCCATTTCAGGTGGACTAACACAAAAATCTCATCAAAAATACCTATGTAGACAAAGCACTAAACTCTGGTCTTATCTATCCCAGATTCCACAGAACAGGCTTAATTCAGTTAAAAGAACTTACATAAAGAAAATCAGGTTCGTCTATGTTCTGCTTTGCATCTGAAAAATCTCACAATGAGTATTCATAAATGGTCTATTCAAATACTCAAAACAAGGATCAAGATTTTATGAAAATTTCCCCATAATATGATGAAAATATAATGATACAACGATTGACTATTTTTAAGCACGTCAAAGCAACTTGCAAGCCATAAGTATACTCAGGAATATTTCAGTTAGTACCAGGATGCAGCAACTCGAAGAACAGCAACACATTTAACACCACTCAGCAAAATTAAACAATAGCATGAAAAARGAAAACCAAGAATATCTCAACCAACTCACACGAGGGGAGAATTTAGATAAGCTGAATGCAATTACTCAGTGGATTTAGCCAAGACACTGAAATTATCATATCTTCTCTTTTTGTAAGTGCCAAGGAATTTGGGGGTTTAGTTTTCAAGCTATCAGAAGTCTGAAGCAACACATACAACAAAGTTTCGTTTCTACGCGTAACTCAAGATTCAGGCTTTCCAGAGACTTCAAAGTCAGCACTTCTCAAACTATTACATTAATTTAATAACCACTGGCTCCTCTAACAACATGTCACCCTCTGAGCAAAAGGTAGAGCCTGTAACCACCTGAAAAGGCTTTGAACCTCAATAAAAATAGCAGCCTTTCAGCATTTTCCAGGATGGAGATCTTCTTTCGGCACCCTTTTTGGGACTACCCCAGCTGGTGCTGTTCAGCTGTTCAGAACCGATGAAAGCGCCATTGTTGCTTTCATTTCATTGTTGCAAACACTGTTGCTCAAAGACCTACTGTGTTTCAGAAATTAGGTCAGGTAACTGACTTCTGCTCCTGTTCTGAATATTGGGACTGTAGCTTGGGCAGGAAACTCCAAGCACTGCCTCCTACATTCGCTACAGGGTTCAGTATTCCTACCTTTTGCCACCATCTCTTCTGTGTCTATTTTTTCTTTCCTTATTGTCCCTTTCCTGGATTTACTCTCCAATAGAGCCTAGCACTACCACAAAACACTCTTGGGAATATAGCACACCCTGAAGAACACAGAATGATTACAGAGAAGTAACACCTGTTTCACAGGGCTAATTCTGCAAATCTTGTTTCCATTTGTCCTGTCTTCTGCAATTAAACTACAGGCTCCTCAAAAGAGAAAAAGGAACTAAATAGTCTTTTGCAGCTTCTATGRGAAGCTTGTCATTTATTTTAATAGCAACCTTATAGAATTGAGATTTCTGCTCTGTAAATACTTTGCTCAGTGTAARAGAATGAAGTAAGGACCTACTATCATTCATTCCGTCTAACATAACCGGTGGTTATTTTTCTTTAGTCTTGTTATTTATATATTTTCTAAACATGATAACATCAAAAAATTGTTCACAGTAAAATAAAGCTATCTTCATGACAGAGAAGATTGCCTGAGTAAAGTGAGCCTCAGCATGCTATTGAAATTTACATCAACAATATAAATAACTTATTTGTTCAAAATCTTGGCTTTAATTTAAAGTGACATCTTAAGAGCTCTCTTTTCAAAATTGTGCAGAGTATAACTTGTCATGCAACTGTCACAAATGGACAGTCCAAAAAGTAAATAAGTGTCACAGAAATCTCTCCTCACTCTGCATGCCTTGTGAGTGAACATTTAGATGCATCTATGTATTTGTTGTATGTAAATTGCCAGGAAAAAAAAATCACAGATTATACTGGAACCCTGAAGGAAGCATTAGAGAAAGAAATGTGGTCAAATTCTTCGAAACAACAAGAGACTCTCACCCTTTCCCCGGGCAACTTTCCCTGCTTCCTCTTCCTTTTGGTACCTCACAAGCATTTTCTCCCAGTTTATCACTTCTGGTTAGTCTTTACAGCTCTGCAGTTTCTTCACCGCAACAAGCCTTGGAAGATCTCACTKTCACACTAACAGGAACTAGAGTAATAGTCCTTCTTCAAAAAAAGCAGCAGAATTGCTTCTGCTAAACAACACAGCGTGGCTGAAAAACCTGCTTCACGACTGTTCTTTCTTCTGTGTGTAGGAGAATATGAATCTGGGACTACAGCTCTGATAAACTGTTCAACAAATCAAAAGATAGATCTTTTAATTTCTTTAGAAGAATCTGAGAATTACCCAGAATTTCCTCCAAGGTTCACACATATGGCTAAAGTGTGAAAATGGTTAAATTTCTACACACTTTTGCTTGTGAAAGCAAAATTATTTTAAGAAACAAACTCCTATTGTTGGGTGTACTATTCACTAATGAAAAAAAAAATTAGTAGAAGTTACTCACTAAATGACTTAACGCTCAAAAGCTAAATGTAACCTTACAAGATGTGTCWTTCTTCCACACCTACATCAAAGGCTATATCTTAAAAGCATTATATCTGTATTTAGTTCCACTTCTTTCCAGTTACTATAACAGAAAGAGTTTGAATGAAAATAAGATGAAAATATAAATATGAAAATAAGATGAATGTATAATCTGATGTACTCTCAGGAGTCCCAAATACTTTTATCTATATTCTCATAAAATGTTATTCAGTATTTCATCTCTGATTTTTCTTTGAAAATAGCTTTCTAACAAGGATAACTCAGAATAGGCATAAGATTTCTCTTCAGGCTTTTCTTTCATTTTTAGGTGCCATGAATGGACAGAGCAAACAGCAACTGCAGAATTAAAGAACACGCTCAGATTTACCCCGCTTTACTACAGAAAAATTAATTAATAAGAAATAATTTTAATCAACAACCACAAAAGTATGAACGTCCGCCTCARATTTCAGTTTTATATGCTATCTGAGCCAAATCTATTCAACACAGACTATTTTCTAAATGCTGGGAAAGTGGACAAAGGATCTAATAATTAAAACACTGCTTTTAAAAGAAGTAACTGGAATACAGGCAAATTCTTGAGGTATTATACGGTATCATTATATCTTGCACAAAAAATACAAGATACAAGAATAAGAAACTTATTTWTTAAGTAGCTAAGAAAACTATCATGCTAAGTGCCTACTCAAATTAAAAGACAGCAAGCAAATATATCCAATGCCAAACATATCTATAACTAACAAATAAATCCAATACCAAAAATATCTATAACTAACCATGTATGGGTCTATGTTGATCACCTTTAGAAAAGATAATACTTGAAAGTCAGATAAAACTCAAGTTCCAAAATACAACTTCTCTCAGAGAATAACCTGATGCTTCAGAATACTCACTACAAACATGCATACTGATTTGAGATAGCCCAAGAACTTCTTAGTAAGTCTTTATGCTAATTAATTAATTTCTCTAATATAATATGAAATAAAAGACATCTAAGCAAAATTAGTGAACAACATATCTTCTTCCCACTTCATGGGTTTTATGCTTACAACTTATTTTGTCTGTGTACTGATTTCCATCCACCAGGAAATTGTCATCATAGCTCTTACAATAGTTCAAATTTTGAYCATTTTGTTAGAGAAGCTAAAACAATTCAACATTTTATCACTTGTCACACATTCAAAATGAAATACATTGCCTTTCCCTCTAGGTTCTCAGCGCTTCAAGGCAGGATACGTACTTGCAAGGTCTAGTAGTTTAGAAATGTCACCAAGCTAAAGAGGCTTTTGTATTTGTTTTGTTCSTCAGGAGGAATGGAAACTGTATTTATATAATGGACATTAATTGAGGAAAAAGAAAGCTAACAGAAGAGTAAATTAAACAATGAAAAAATACCATCCAAGTTCAAACAAAAGCAAATAGAGAACCAGCAAAACATACTCATACCTGTAAGAAAGTGTTATTACTTCCAGAAGCAGAGCTATGACATTCAAAAGCAACTTGGAAAATAATTTGAAAAATGAAAAGTCCTTCAAAGAAGGGCTTTCTCAATTCAGCACAAAGGTTTGCTTGGAGAAGCAAACACACTTTAAAAGTTATTTATCATTACAAATGTTACTTTCATTGTATTTATATCCCACTGTCCAAAGACTAAAAGCATGGATATTCATTCAAAAGCACAACTTTCAAAWACTATTTTTACAAGGAGAACCTAGTTTTCAAAAGTATTGCATATATACGTACATATTTTATATTAAAGTTGCTTATGCCCAACTGTCTGTTTCCAATCTTTCATGATATGTACAACATGAAGGTGAAGTTACAAAATTATCATTTCGTAACCATTTCCCATGTCTTTTATCATTTGGAGTATGCATGAACATACAGAGTGAGATAAAATCCACAACCCAGAAAACAATTATGAAAATAAACAATTATGAAAATAAACCTATGCTTATCTGAAAAAGTCCTTTTTCAAAGGACTAAACAAGATATTCTGCCATACTTTATTAAAATAAAAGCATGTAAACAGCACCTATATACATTTCTTCTTTAATACCACTGGTCTTCAGGAAATAAATGTTTAACTTTCCAGAGAAACAATATTAATTTTAAGATTAATTAAAGTCTTTGTCTTACACAGTGCTTTCCAAGGCAACATAACCACAGGCTGCTGACAGCGAAAGACAAGTCTATAGTGCTGGAAGGAGGCTGAAATRTGTTTGCATCCATGTATCTTGCTTCTCTGAGAATAGGATACCGGTCCAGAGGGCAGAAAATAACCTGCACTAAATAAACTACCACATACTATTGGCAATTTGCATTCTTTTTGTGAGATCTAAGTTTTCTATCTGTAACATTATATTTATTCAGTATAGTAAAGCACTTTAAGGCTGGAGGAAGGAGTGATAGAAAATCAGAAACATTAAGAACTTATAATAGGTAGGGAATATCTTCCCCCCTCTCTTTGAACAATACATRCTCTTTTGAAAAGTTGTGGGAGTGGTAAGGAAGAAAAAGAAAATAGAAATTATGAGAAACCTTCTTATATGTAGAGATATCAGAAGAATCAAAATTCTCATTACTATTTCCGCCTGTTTYCTACATAAGTATAGGGAATATTAAAAAAAAAAAAAAAAACAAAGACCAAAAGAAAGTCAAGCAGTGTAGTCTTCAGTTAAAATAACTGAAACAATGACCTAGTACAGACAAGAAAAGCTGTTTTTAAAGTATAGGACAAATTCTTGTAACAGAAAGCATCACGAAGAGTGTACTAACACAAAATTAAGAGCTAATAGATAGGGAAGCTGAGGGAAAGGAAAGACCTTACTGTTAAGATGCAAAGACAGGACCAATCTAACAGCATCTGGACTATATGCTTCAATGAATAATTAAAATATCATCTAGTTATGATCTCATCTTCTGAAATTGCAGAGTTTTACTTATAACAAATATATGATAATAGCATCATGCAATGTAAAAATAAACACACTCACACAGGAGTTTTATAGTGCATGTTCAGCATATCATAAAACAAATAGGCAYTTTTAGCTAAATTTCTTTCTATGCAATATCTTTCTTTTATTAAAAAAAAAACTCAAAAAAACAGTACTTAGCATTACCTCTTAGTCTGGTTATATTTCAAAAATGAATGTCAGGCAACAGATCAATATTTTATGCAGTACTATTCTTTTAATTATTAATAGAAGAGGAAAGGGCTGCAAATAAATTCAGTCAGTGAGCAGAATACAGATCTACAGAACAGGGTCATGAAATGAAGAAAGAAAATTTAATTACATGTATTGTCACAGCTATTTAACTTTAATTACCTGCAAATATCGGAAAACTGAATAGGAAAATTAAATACCTCGGTGTCAAAAATTAATATCAATGTTCTGACATTGTTCTTTAGAACCTACTAATTACTTTGGCTCTCTGTTTTCTTTTTTTTTATAAGATGTAAGTGCTTCCTTGGAAAAGGGCAGAATTAGCTCTGGAGAATCCCAGTGGGGGTATGAAGGTAGAAAGGCAGAAAGGCTAAAAGAGGAGGAAAAACTTAAATTATTTGTTATTTGACAACAAGGTCATTCATTGTTAAAAATATTTAACTCTAGTTTTAATTTCAGTTACCTTATTACAAGGTCTTCATGACCTGTAAGAAACCTGCTCTTCTAATGTTCTAGCAGCATGATGTTCACACATAGACATATATGCACATATATAAAACACAAGTAAAGTATTTTAGAAAGAAATGGCAAATGAATAAATTAAGGAGAAAGGATGCTTCTATCTAACATTCAAGAAGGAAATGGTATGTGTTTGAAATTCACCAAACTATTCAGGACAAGTCACACTTAAGACCAGAAGTCATTGTGTCACTGAAAAAAGTCTCAATACCTGAATGTCAGTATCCTGTTGACTGCTTACCTGTTCGACTCAAGATAATTCCCAGTTCTTTATCATACTAGTCCACTCCAACTGGTTCTAGCATAAAACACTTTGATCTTTAAGGTCCAAGACACTTTTTTCAATGTTATAATAATAAAGCAAGTGCAACCTGAACACATTCAAAACATTTCAGAATGAAAAATCAGATTTTAATCTTTAGCCAAATCCACATATTTATTTTTCTTCATCTCTGAATTTATTACACAGCACATAGTATGAGCTACTTATTCAACAACAACAAAAAACCCAGCTGCTTTGCAACAACTATTATATGATTCATAAACACCAATTCCAACATGGAAAAGAGCTCTGCTCTAGGATCTTGAAGATTTCTACATCTACCATTCACTGGGTTCTCTTTAGAGATTTTTAGTAAAATCAAAGATGTGACACAGATCTACATTAAGAGTGTTTACAGTGTAAATCATTGGAAACAAGATATTTCTCTTCCACTAGAATCATGGCTGAACACATGCCCCTTTTTAGGACCTACTCCAATTTCCCCCACTTCAACTGTGCAAATGGATTCACAAATGCGAAGTAGCAGATAGCAGAGCTACAAATCCACAGACTCTAGTCAAGTAATCCACCCATCAGAAAAAAAAGAACATTTCCTYGGCCTAGAAAGGGACAGAAAACCACCTCGAATGTCCCAGAATTGGCCACTGAACCATTGCCTCTGGCTCCCACTAGCCTTCTGTTCACCTGCCCCACAGGTACACCTGGGTAGTCAGTAAGCAGCGGAGAATAAAAAGAAAAGCACAAATGTTTCATGTATATTTAATTGCACTGTCTTCCTATTTTAACACAACAACTTGGCCATGTCTGTCAGAAGCTGAGGATAAGGTAGTTCACCCCACTCCATAAGGTAGTTCACCACTCCAAAGACTTATAGAAGTTCTTTATCACTGATTGAAATTCAAGAGAGCATCAAATTGTGCTAGCAATCTCTRTTAGGACAGCAAGTATACTACTTCTAAACAGTTTATGAGAAGAAGGTCATAGCTTCCTGTGAGCAGTAACACTTTYAGCAAATCTCCTCCTTGCATTGTAGATGATTTTATTGAAGAGCTAGATGGGTTTGGGGAACACCGTGGTCTGTTATCAAGAAGCAGTCTTGAAAATCTGCTCATATGGATTAAAAATTGAAGCACGTTTAGTGGACTGTGTTCATCTTGGGCATGAAATAGATCAAGGGCCTTAATGCTTTCCATAAACTTGCCAAAAGTCAGAGAAGGAATGACAAACTTTGTCAGAATAAGCCATTTTATAAACTCAGTGCTGAAGAGTATTTGCATATTAGCTTGGAACTCTGCAACTCATCATTACAAATAGGATAGTAAGCAAACTGCCCTGAAGATTTTGGCTTAAAATCATTACGTCTACTTATAAAAGTAAAACTTTCTAAAAACTAAGTTTTATGACTAAACATTTACAAAGCACCTTTTATCACAGGATTCTTAAAATTACACATGAGTAACTGAAAAACAATAAAACCTCACTTTTTTAAGGTATCACTTTTTTTTCTAGTTCACTTAAAAACTCTTTTGAAGACTGTTAAAGTTGTATAACACCAAATACTTACAGGAATTTAAACTATAGGTTAATTTAGTTTAAGAAAAGATTCAATTACACAGGAAGAATTTGGCTAGGATACCTAACAGCCCAAGACAAGAGCATAAAAAATCCTGCTACATACTTTCCTTCTTCCTAAGATTGAGTAGTAGGCACTCAATGAATTAGCAGTTCCCCATTTACAGGGGAACTTGGTTCAAACTCTATTTTTGCTGCCTTTTGTGAGAAACCCATCAGTCACTTTGTACACTCAGCGCTGATGACTAGGAGCAATCACCAAGTCCTGGGAAGCTCTAGGCTCCACAACTTGCCACCTACTACACGTATCTTCTCACAGGCACTCCAGCTCTGGCTCATGTCAATAATGGGGTGACTCCCCTCTTGCGGGCATTCAGTGCCCCCAGGAAACCACGCTCTCAATTAGCTCACAGGACAGAGGCCTTTGGGTGTTTCTGGCAGGGCATTTTGAAGCTCATCTCAGTCTCCTCAGAACATACAATCCTGTGGCAGGAAGCAAGAGGCAGATCTAAAGGAAATATAAAGACCTAAATACCGGCAATAAAGTTATACCTCAAGCAAYTTAAGCTCAAGAGCAAGTAAGCTAAAGTAAAGGAGGCCACACAAGCAACTTGAAGAACTGAGGCTATAGGCAAGAGGGGAAACACATGTGAGATGAAGCACATCTCTGGTGCAGGGAGACAGTATTTAAACATATAAAATTAAAAGTAATCCTACAGTTAGCATAAGCCAGTAACAAGGGAACAACAAAGTAGGCTTCTGCTTCCCGCAATTGGCAGCTTTCTCTCAGCTTGGTTAATGATATTAGCCAGCTCCAGCTCAYTCTTAATGCCCCTTTCTCTTAATTTAGCCATGCAACTTAGCACCAAAGCAAGAAAAAAAAATTTGTAAAGGTCTTAGAGGATCAACACACAAAAAGCCAACTAGATCACTTTTCATTAGAAAGATTTTTTTTTTTTTCCTCCATTGAAATAAGAGCAAAAAGACTAGCCATTTTGCAAAAGCTGAAGCAGGTATGGCACTATACCACCTGTGATGGGGAGGATTCAATTTGTCTTCAGCTTTACTTAGGTTGCACAGTTAAAACACTTAATATGAAAAAAACAGTTGATTGCTTACTAGTTATTCCAAAGTACGATCAAAAACCAACACAACAGTCAAAAAACCCCCAAAGTAATTCATCTGTATTTCATCTTAGACTGACGGCCTAAAGTTGGAAATTATGTTATAAACCATTGTATTTTCCTCTAAAAGGAACTTCCTCTAAAACTTTTGAATAGAAAGATTCTGTATTTCACAGAAGAGATGTGCAACATGAAAGACTTCAGGTAGTATATTAATACCTCTCCCTGATCTGAGAAAGATCAAGAATGTAAATCTCTCCAAATAACTACTCTAAATGGAATTACTGTGCTTGTCTGATCAAGCAGCAGTCACCTACCTAGTTGGGGAAGCTTCTCGTTTTAACAATAGCATATATCTTATCTAACAAAATAAATATTATTTAGAAAAAGTATGCAGTGAGGAAATATAAGAGCAAACTACTGCCTGGTTTATATTTTCTTTGAAATAATTTATATTAAACATACAGAAGGATTAAAATACGCGATAGAAGCCGCAGGCAAATTAATGAAATAGCAGAAGTAATGCTGTTCAGAAAGCATCCTAATAATAATAAGTCTATACACTGAAGAAACAAAATGCGTGCACAGTGGTTTAGCCGTGAAGGATCTGAAGAACCTTACTCCTGCAGTACTGACTGCCTTAATATGGTGAAAAAGGTGAAACCAGAATTCTTGGAGAAATGGTTTCTTTTGGTCTTTCCAGAACCTCGCCTTCTGGGCTATACTATTTTCAGTCCCAGCTGCTACGTTATATTCCTGTTGTCCATGTCCACCTAGAGACCTATCAAGCTTCAAAGCCTCTGAGTCAACACCTTGCTGTCTTTTTCCAACCTTTTTCAGTGAGGATTAGAAGGTCAAGTGTTTTTTTTAGCCATCTGTTCCCTCTACGCCAYGTGTATATCGTCATAAATGGAAGCAGTTCAACCCACAGTGCTCTGTGATTGCTTCATGCAATATACCAACTGCCTAACTGCGCCAAGCGTGCCTGCTGTGCAAACCAGGTCCTTCTTCTCTTTCAACTAATTGCCTCCACTGGGCCAAGTTAATGCAGTATTTTTCTGTATCAACTTTGCCAACCACAACAGCTGTTGCAAGAAAGCCTGCAGTGCAAACTCTGATGCTTATGGCCTCTGCCTCAGTTGTGGCTATGCAAAACATCCCAGGATAATGTGCTTCTCTAAAGGGTGCCAGTTCATAGAGTACAAAACAATCAAAGTAATCATATTATCAGACTATAAAGTCACCTTAAACTATGCATCTCGTAGATAAAAGTTCCTGTTTTCCCAAGTTTGTCCTTTTCAACTTAGAAAAATACCAGATGATCAGAAAGACTCCAGATACATAATAAACTAGCCCTTTTCGGTATTTATCCTAAAGTYGAAGAATTTTAATAGGAAAAATTAAATATCCTCTGGATTTTTCTGTAAGAATTGAATAGAAATTTCTGTAAAGATTATTTTCCAAGGAATAGGCTTTACCTACTGTTGATTTCTACAGCTCTTAACCACAGATATACATATTCAATACTAATTTAAAACAGAATGAAAAAGTTTGTTTAAAAATCTGACATATTTAAAATCACTCAATCTTACATTTCATTTTATCCGAAACAGTAAAGCTATGATGGAACTACTTAATGCAATTTTCTAGTGCCTCCAAGTTTGTCTCTTTGTAGTATATCTTGCAATCCTGAATGGATAATCTTTAAATTACTAAAAAAAAAAAAATTACATTTAAAATCTCGCGATCAAAAGCTCATATAATTATTCCTGTGAGGTTTTAATCACAACCAGCATTTTTTTTTCCTTCATAAGTTACCCCTATACAAATCACCTTCTCTTTACCTCTTATTCTTCTTTAGATACTCTCCCATCTACCTCATTCTCTTTTGGAAACATAAAACTGCCTTCCTAAGTTGCAAACATAATGATATTCTATTTTGATCTTGCATAATTGCATCATCAATTCTGACTTTGCAAACATGAAATAAAACTTCATTCCAACAGAGATATATTCATGAAATATTTGAACTCAAGTATAAATTACTACTTGCATATGAAGGATGCCTCTTTCATGTTTCCAATATTTGGCTGCATCATTGACCAAGTTCAACAACTGGAGGTTTCTAAAAGCCTGTGTGGGTAACTATCTCAATTGATTTCAAAACAAAGTTAGAAAGCAGGAGGAACAACATGCCCACAACTGAAGGAGCTAGGTAGCTGACATCCACAAAGTGGCATCAAGACAAGCCAAAAAACACAGAAGTAGGAAAAAGCCAGAATGTCCAGCACTGATAGCTACTCTCTCACTTAATAAGGAAGAATAAACACAGATAAGAGTCATAGAGTGAACAAAATTTATATCATAGAGTGAACAAGATTTAAACTGCAAGAGGTCTGGGATATGTTTTCAGAAACGTCTTTTAAAACCTAGACTGCTGATTTCAACAAAAGAGTAGCTTGCTAATCTTATCAACTACAGTGGATTGCTCAAGTAGCTCTAGTTCATTTCTGCCCAGAATAGCCTAACTTAGCTCACTGCACAGTTATTCAGGCAGAGTTTAAACCTACTCTGCTTGTCTTTGCAGTGCCCTGCATTCAATTGACGTCCTTCCTAACAGCACAYGGGTCTGTGAGCACTACCACATGCAGTGGATCTGCACTAGATCTCGCTCACTATTGCACTACCAGGACTGCACAAGCAAAGCTGAGCTCA
The DNA here is from genome assembly GCA_003342815.1 of Eudromia elegans. Taxonomy (NCBI): domain Eukaryota; kingdom Metazoa; phylum Chordata; class Aves; order Tinamiformes; family Tinamidae; genus Eudromia; species Eudromia elegans. The sequence continues at coordinate 3,013,695 of PTEX01000065.1, forward strand.
TACTCAAACCACACTATTTAATCTTTATATGTGATGGAAGAGATTGAAGCCCCTTAGCTTCCACTTAACTCCAGAAAAGTAACTTTGCTTTGCAGGAAGTTATGTCTGCATTGGAGAACTCTACCACTGTCAGTACAATTCCTAACAGTTTTACAGCTGAACAACCTCTTCTGACTTTCATCTGCAGATCTGCAGGTATCAACTAGTACATAAAGTTTTGAAGAAAATACTAGGCCTAGTAAATTTAGTAACACCAAGATATCTATCAGTTGGAAAAAATCTTTTKATATACTTATTGATTCTTAAATTGCACAAGTCAGCATTTTTTTGTTTTTAGTAAAAATGTAAAGCTTTTAAAACAGGATTTGCACTGCAATTCTGATCAGATGGACATAAACCAGATATAAAATACACAGTATTAATTCAGGCAAACACTATTATAAGGCTGTGATCTTTCCCCAAGACTTCAGACTGTGACAATTTTCAGCATTGCTCAAAAAGAAAAAAAAGGAAAAAAAAAWTTTTTTCAGAATGTCCTATCTAACCTCTGTGATAAATTAAACTAGCAGTTGGYTTTTGTGATATCTTAAATTCTTCATTTCTTTGTAAAGCTGCATACAATGATTACTACAKGTAAAAGCAGTGCATGGTGGGCTTGAACTTTAGGTTACCATGCAGTTATGTATTTTTACCCATACTTCCATAGAGACAGTTTCAGATTAACATTGCCATTTACTCTCTAAATCTGTATAAAACAAATTTTCAAAAAAGTTGTTTCTTTAAAAGTTTCTTTAAAATCACATGCTTGACTTTCTAATTAGCCTTTTCAGCATAAAAAAATAAATCCTACAGTAATAGTAGTCTCTGTAAACAGCTATTAATTTTTAATTTCACCTAGCACACATCCAAAATAYTTCATTACTTTTTAGATTCAGTAACTTAAACTTTGTTACTCTATATTTTAATACTATACTTATAAAATACCACTAATTCTTAAGATTTTATGAAAGTTTTAGAAAAAGATATAGTTGATCTCTTCACTCAAAATCACTGAATCAAATGTAACTTGAAGAGTAATAACTTTAAAGGGACTTTTTCAGAATACCAGTTGTAAGTATGTAAAACATGATGACTACTCTCTGCCTGCCACAGTATTAGTATTGTTATGATTATTCCATCATTTAAAAACAATTGATAGGTTTTAATGAAGAAGTATGAATTTGGTTCTTTTAGAAGAGAAATTTATTCAGGCATCAGTGTTTAAACAGTCAACAACAACAACCTACATCAGTGCAGTGAAATGAACACCCACCCATAAGTCTCACCTTAGCAAAACACACACAAAAAGRTATAAACAGTTTGTTTTGTCCAAGTTATTTAGAAATTATGCATTTATTCAGATGCTAGCTATTTCCCCAAAGCTGAAGATGATCATGAGGAGAGAGACAGAGAAAATTATAAAGGAATTTAACTATGAAACTCATGTCCCAGAGTGAAAGGTCCACATAAATAACTACATATGAAGTCAGTTAAAAATGATCTTCCAGTAAAACCTCTGCTTATAAGCCCAATCATTAGCCCCAATTACTAYACCTAACAACTAAGCTACTTTCCCTCTCCAACAGTTAAAAGCTCAAACACCAAACAGCAGTGTTTGGAAACAACCAGAACACTACTTGATATTAATGAATTCCATAATTGAGCAATTACTAGAATCTGCATGCAGATACAGATTGCACAGAAATCAGAATGAGTGCAAACACAGATTATATTAGAAGCAGGGAGAGGAAGACTCCTTCTTTGATTCTCGTATACGTGAGAAGAAAAATAGTACAATTTTATCCCAGGCACACGAAAAAAAATCCATTCCATTTACCCTTCACATGCATCTGGAAAAGGATGAAGCCTTCCTACCTATTTTTTTTTTTTTCAAACCGCTGCCTTATTAAGGGCTGCCCTATTAAAGGCAGATTCAAGACTGTTCTGTGATGTAGAGCACCATACACATCCTAAGAATTTGAAATGCTGAGAAGGACAACAAAACAAGTGCTGTAGGCTGGCAGTTTACAAAAGCACTATGAATACTGAGTTACACCAAAATGATAGTTTTTTTGTGTCAGTCTCTAGTTTTGTTGTTACACATTAAACCTCAAGCTGGCTTGTCTGTGTTTTGTTACTGTCAAATCACATGCTACAGCTAAATTATCTGAATGTACTGCTTTCAGCCATGAACATCCTAAACTCTAYTATAATAGCAGAAGAAAAAACAAATACAGTTCACCTTCCCCAACAAATTTTAAGTCAGTAATGCTGAAAGATCCTGCCATGACACTGACTGAGATGGTCTCTGTTTAGGATGATCKATTAAACCAGTTAATATGGCTTTGCTGTTCAAAACATGGCACGGTTAGCTCCTCAYTATCAGCAGCAGTACAAGAGGTGGGTATATTTTCTGACTGTTCATCAGAACTGCYCAGGTGATAACTGTCATGCTATGAACAAGGAATCTTTTGTTGCAGCTCTTAGACAGAAGTAGTTTTGAAACATTGGTGGCCATTCCACACATTGACATAGCTTCTTTACAGATGGAAGAATCTATGTGTTTCCCATCTCTGAACAAAATGCCCTTTATTTTTTCCTGATGATAAGAATTTTAYCTGCTCAATTCCACTATAATTTTTTTTCATTTTTTTCAGAAAATCCTTTTTATTTGGAGACTAAAACATTCATTCTGTGATTGTAATACAGAAATAAATAGAAGTACCTAGTTAAAAGTGTATTTAAAATAAAGAGGAAGAAGTTTTATCACAAAGCAACTGACAGTGTGTGACTTACTATGCAGCTTTATAATGGAAAAAGTTGGATTCATTTTTTGCTTGTCCAAAAAGCTTTGCCTTTTTTCAATCCATGAGAAAAAAATAACCTGATTTTTTTAGACTCCTCTTTAATACAGGAATCATCAGTAGCATAAAAGAGCATTCTTTATCAATTTAGACATCTTAAGACCCATACTGAATAGTAAGTATATAACATATGAGAAGCTCACCTCCATACAGCTCTCACATAAGAGCAATGGTATATCAGTAAGGCTAACATGACCCACTCTCCCCCTTGGACTCACAGTCTGCCTATGGCATTGTCAAAYGTACTGCAAGAGGGAAAAAAAAACCAACATAAACTAAAATCCCAAATACCCCTATATACAAGACACTACATTCAGCATTTTTAAACTCAGCTTGCTACTACAAGGATCTGCTGACATCAAAGTTATTTGACCAAGCGCATTTCATGATATTCTCAGAAAGTAGAGTTACTGGTATATTCAATTGTTTTTTTCAAAAGCATTTTTAATTATAAACATATTGCTTTAAAAGCTTCCTTTTAATATGTAGCAATAAGTTTGTTAATGGAGAGCATACAGAACTAGAGAATAACAGCTGAAAGCCATTGCAACCTGTTTAAAACATCCTTTCTATCAAGACTGTATTTATTATAGCACATCAGTATCAGAGTAGATCCTGTAAAGGATATAGACTTTATCCTATCAACTAAAACAGGTATAAGAGCCACTTTTGCCAGCAAGATTAATTTCTTGCAATAGTTGGTAATACAAAGCAGCAAATTTCTGAAATTAAACATGATATTGACACAAAATATGAAGAGGACTGAATTTCAGAAATAAACTGAAGATCACAATTTGTTTATCACACATACTCTTACATTGAGAAACATGTAAAGGCAAGCACACTTTCCACATAAAAGTTTAAGRCTAAATAGATTACAGAAAAATGAAAGGTTTGATAATAAAAACTATGCTGAACTAAAACCAATTTGAAGTCTATACTATCTTTGTCATGGCCCTCCTATTAATTTAGGTCCTACAATGTCAGAGATACCCTTTACATTAATTAAACAAAGAAGTGTGGTTTCTTCTACATTCAAAACCAGTATATAACAGTCAAAAGYGAAAACAACAAATTATCTTTTTTTCTTCCAAAAAAAGACTATCATCCTAAAATGGAGCGGATAGAACGAGTTGATTTGCAACGCCTGCTTCAGCTCTACTCTGTTTTAGCCAGAGAAGCTTTCAAAGTCGTGCAGCCATGCTGGCACTCCAATCAGAGAAATTTTCATTATTAAACAGGAAGCACATTTTTTCACCATGCATTTCAATTATAGGTATTTTAAGGGGGCAGTCCCACAGAAGGTCTTTCTCCTGCCATCAGCTTAATTTTCCCCACTGTTTAAAGGCTGGCCTAATAATTGCAATATCTCTGTTGACTCATGTCACATACTAGATAAAGCATCAGAAATCAAAACACATTTTAAAACATATATAAYGTCTTCTGAATTTTATTCAGAAATATAAAGCACTTTGTCCTATAGATAATCATCAAAGATGATGATATTTCTACTATGAAGCAGTAAAATAAGGTAGATAGCCCATAAATTCTTGTATTTAGATAACACTCAAGACCATAAAAGAAAGCCAAATTTAGACTTCATCTTAACATCCAATGTCATTAAAATTTTAAAACTAGAACAAAACTTAGTAGAGTACACCCATCGCAAAATGTCTTCTGCTACTTCCCAGAGCTTTAGGAAAAATTTAAAATTTTGGACACAATTTTGAGCACACATCTATAAATACTGAGAAAGTTAAATACAAAGCTGGGACTGACTTGACTGAAGTTAAGAGAGGTAGTAGGAGTCATCTGAAAAGAGATACCTACATTTAATCAGCCTAATGAATCCCACATCAAGTTAAAAGCAGAATATGAAGAGTAAAAAGTTGTAAACAGCTAATACTGCCAGTAGGCAAGGCAGACACTGTGTGCCAGGATATTAAGTATAACTGCTGTAATAAAGAAAGCAAATTGCAGGATTTTAGCGCTTTCCTTCKATGTGTCTTTATTCCTTCATAAATTCTGCACAATCCCAAATAGATCCATCTTTTCTTGACAGTCTTCTGAAAGAACCTAATGGCTTTCTGAAACTCTCATATTTCTTTAAGTCATTTACACAGCAGTCTAAGCAAGCTTTCTACATTTTCTTTAAATGGGCTCTCCTGAAGCCCAGATCAAGCTTTCTCACCCACTCTTCTGCTTCTAGGCTATCCTCACTAGCTAGATTGACTATATGTGCTACAGCAGACTTTTGTCAGGGGTTTGGTATGGAAGAAGCAGCCTTATATGGAAAATGAAAGAAGCTGATCATAAAACTTAAGCAAGTCTGGAAGGGACAAAATAAATTTTATGATGTACTGTGAGGCCTGCATTAGACACTTGTTAGTTTTCTGAGTATCCATGGATTTATGCAGAATAATTATTAAATAGYTTCTATCAAAGTTTTATCTATAGATTCTTTCATTCACAAGGTAAAAGTACTCAGATCTCCCAAAGGCTCTAGAAAACATTTTGGTGTGTTTTCAGCAATTGATATTTTAAGTCCTTTGGATTTTCAAAAGAAAAGAGTTCTAAGGAGATWTTCAACAATAAGCCATAATGTTGGCTCAACATATAAGCCAAATTAAGAACTTTATGTGCCTTCTGCTCCTTGCTACAATCAGAACTAGGTAASAAAGAATTTGGATAACTAGAAACATATAGTATATATACATAATACATATACACACATAAACATGTCCACATAGACACACACATACACACAAAGTCATCTCTGGGTAATAAACACAGGTTGCTTTCCATCATTCCTTTTAATTAAGAAAATTACATTTTGCCTATAGTTCCAAAACAAAGATTATTATGAGTTTTTCCATTTAGATTACAAAAATTCTTTACGCAAATGTTGTTTTCCCAAGAGASTATATACGTCATAAAATTAATCAAGTTAACTAATGCTCAAAATGATAGTATAAAAATGGGGCCTCTCAAAACAGGTTTCTGACCCAAACTGCCTACATACCATGAAAAGGTGGTTATAATTCTGCTCAACAACCATAAAGAGCTGTAATTAAGAAGTGCAGTTCAAAAAGGAAGAATCATGTTTCAGTTGCATCAGTGTGATTATATTTAAGTGAAAATTTTTTTTTTTCTGAAATTTTATTTTATGATCCTAGTGATTCAATATTAATTTTGCCAGGTTAAAGCAAATATTTTAGCTTTATTTAAAAAGAAATGATTTTTCTATTCCTTGCATCTACATTACACGTTTCATAATTTGATATTATGAACATTTAGTTTTGTGCTTAAAGATTTTTTCGAGTATTGCACAAAACTCTCTGGTTATGTCCCTTTTTATTTTTTTTCACTATTCACTGAAGTCCAAGAGTTAATGATGACTGTTCTTTACAACCAATTCCATGCTGCTATATTCTGAGAAACCAGGAAGTACCGGTTACAAAATTCCAGCATATAGTCACTAAAATATCTTCCAATAAAAACACAACTGCATCCAATGTTTTATATCATTTTACTAGTTGGATAGCTCATCAATTGTTTTCTTCTAAACTATAATGCATTCATTTCCATCTAGTCCATTATCAAAAAGCAAATAGTGCTGAGCTTCATTAAAAAAAAAATTCCTAAAAATTTGTGTACCTTAACAACCTACCAGTTATTAAGTTAACCTGCTATTAGCTTTTTTTCCTGAGCAAAGAAATATAATTTCTTCCAGTTCAGATATTTTTATTTCAAGGAGAAATTAAATTTAGCTTATATGTTGACAACTGACTGCATAAAAGCAAGTTTGACAGTTTACAACACAGAACAAGAAATAGGTTCCTCCATGGTAATAGGATTGATCTGAAGATCTCTTAAGAACGATTTTTTTCAGTCATGCTCCTCTGAGAGGAGCTCCTCTTAAAAAGATTAAGAAATAACAGTAAACTAAGCTGAGCAAGTTAAAACCTAGAGGTCACTCACTTTTACAAATGTCTTTCAAGAGAAATGGAAGAAGATACTATCTTGAAGAAGAGACAGATGACAAAAATGGATTATTTTCTCAATCACCTCTTGTCATAAYGCCCCTAGCAATCTGACGTGCCAAAAACATAACAGTGCAGACCTAGCTTGTAGTTAAATGCCACAAAGGAGACATCATCTGTAATGTAGCTCAAATTGCTGCTCTTCTAAGAATCAAAGTCCTCTAGTGAAGACAATCCAACTACCTATAGAAAAGAACCTTACAGGATGAACCTTTATAGATTAAGACAGTGTGAATCTCAGTACTCCAAACACAGTAGGACTGACACAGAGAAGTAATGCACTTCAGTTACTGAAAATAAACACCAACTCTAGAAAGCATACAAAACCCTYCTGTTTGCTCCAGTTTTTGAAGAGATTACCTTTTACATGTAATCACAAAGAGAAAATGTAGTACACAGGAAGGACATAAGAGAACATAAGMAAGAGGCAAAGCCACCTAAGCTAGTTTCCAAGTAAATTTACAAGTAAAGAATACAAGTTAGAGAACAAATTCAAAAGCTGTCTTGTAGAATAGTGGGCTGGAGTTTAGCTGTAAACATTGGATCTTAAACTGATATTCTATTTAATCCATCTTTAAGAACAGTAAAAGCTGTAAAAGCACAGGAATAGTTAGTTCCTAGCTATAGGAAATATATTCAGAAATAATTCAGAAAGTTATAAAAAGATTTTTAAAAGATTATTTTAAAAATGACCAAGTTTCACTTTTATCTCTCCTTCTCCAAGTCAATAACTTAACAGAAATTACTTCTGTTTTTTTTCTAATTGAGGGGTACATTTGGGGTACATTAGCTAACAGAAATAGAGATGAATGACTTCTATAGGCAAATTTAGTWAGCAGCAACTAAGGAGACTATGGAAACACTTTCTCACCTAAAGTTAGGTTGTATATGAGCAGTTAGGTGCATTGGTCTAAAAAAAAAAAGAAAAAAAAAAAGTTCTACAGAATTTGAATTTGAGGTAAATTGGAGTGAATTAAATACCATAAAATCTACTCATAAAATTCCAGGGAAATTGAAACTTATAGAAGTTTTAAGATTTGCCTCCTTTACCATCTTTTTCTGACAGTCAAAATAACTGGACTAAAACTCAGGATTTATTTTGCATTTCACTTGCACAAGTCTAACTTAATTGCTATACCACAGCTAAGATCCCAACAGCAATTCCTGGATCTGACATAAAATGCAGACTTCACCTTATAAGGGAAATTATTTGCAGCTTACATATGTAGCAGCTTACTTGTGCCTTAACTGTATTCAGCAGTATTCAATTTAAACTATTCTAGCATTGTAGTCAAGAAGGGTTCCTTTTTTACAAGTTTGCAAATTGCCAATTTTTTTATCCCCAGAATGGATACTGTCAGTTCTTCACTGATGAAAAGAAAATTCAGTAATGAAGAGATTTTTTTCCATTATTAAAAATGGGAATATCAATACTTTTCCCATATAATGCCTTCAGTAATAACTCTRAGCAAATAAGTCAGTTCTGCCAACAAAATTATACCTTCAGCAAATAATCCTCATCTCATGGAAGTATTTCAGGAAAAAAAAAAAGTAAGTCAGTTTTCAATAATTTTACACCTCCTAAAAAACTGCCCTCTAAGCCCCAACTACTATGCATTGGCATATGGGTAAAAATATTCTGGACACGGTTTTACCTACAAAAAGCCAAGAGATGGGCACAAAGCACTGCTGCTTATTTTGATTCCAAGCAAAACTGCTTCCTTTTCCAGGTCTCCATAACAGACACCGACTTGAATTTAGACGTGTTAGGTTCTTCACAACTTTATCCAAGGATATGCAATCTGTACCACAACCAAGACTCAAAATAACATAGGCTTCACAATGCAAACCACCGTGCATACACACAGATCTCCAAAGACACTTGGCAGCACTTGAGAGGAAGCCACTTCAACACCCTCCAGTACAGAAAGTAACTGCAAAAATGCAAGTGTCAATGCARTTCAAATACAACTTCCCCAGGGTCTCAATTGTCTAAACTTCCTAGATAACTRGCACCATTCCCACTAAGAACTCAGAACCAGAAAGCCCACCACACATCTTCCACCAGCTGCCAACCTAACTGTTAACCAAAAAAACCCCCAAATACACCGACCTGCAAGTGTGTTAAATGAGCACTTTCTCTTGAAATTCTGCAATGGAGACATTTAATTCAGTACAGTATTGTGGTGCAAATGAATGATGTCTGATATGTTTACATAATATATATAAAGAAGTACAATCTTATAGAGGAAAAAAGTTTCCAAGTAACAGCAATTGAATCACATGCAATTAAGTTTTACTGTCAAAGCTTACCAAAAGGTTTTCACATGGTACAGGCCAAAAATAGGGAAAAGTCTGACGCTTTCCTAAGAGTCAGAAAATTTTACTTTCATCTTCCCAACTGGAGATATAAAATACTTATCCAGGGAAGAAAATGCATGTTTTCTTGCCCATGCTCTAATGTCTCAGGTAACAAAGAGGCAAAGTTTGCCATGTAAATTTAAGTAGTGCTCAAKCTGTAAATATTTGATTAACTAGGAAATTAGATTCATTAATTCAACAAACCACAACAACCAAACCAAAAACGTCAAATGATAAAACGAATATGCCACTATTTGGAAGTCAAGAGATCCTTTTTGTCCAGTCAGAAAAAAAGCATAATTTTACACATTAAAATAATAAATAAATAAATAAATAAATAAATAAATAAATAAATAAATAAATAAAACTTACCTGCTTAGGAAGGCGGAAGAGAGAATTTTTGTAAAATATATCTTTAGCCTGACTCCATGTTCCATCAATGATTATCATCACAGATGGACTAGAAGGCATCAATGCAATTTCTTCCAAGTTAGTTGCTTCAGCTCCAGGATACAAAATTAGAGTATTGGGATTTCTGCAAACTGTTGCTAATTCAGGATACCTTCAATGCACACACAGAAAAAGATAGTAATAGTTAAATGTTTCCCTGACAAATAAGTATTTCCCAATATTCTAATCTACTAAATCCAGTTCACCTTCTCAATTTTGTTTATATTTCAAAAAAGGTGGACCAAAATGGACTCAGCCACCTATATCTTTTCAAAACTTCAAGTAAAAGTCTTGGTTCCCCCATAYTACATAACTTTGGGGGCAAGGCACACCCACAAATGTAATCAGTGAAAAGTTTAATGAAGTACTTGAAAATATTTTCCACGGCTTTACTTGCTGGAGATTAAGAAGATTCTCTAATGTCTGCTTGCAATTAAGATGTTTTSAAGAGTTTACCAAAGACTTAATATAAATATTCAACAGTAATTTAATCTTTTGGAACCTTCAATACAAAAATACTATCAGTAGCCTTTTTGATCCACACAACATTTATGAAAATTATATCATATCAATTTGGTTTAAGTTACTATCACCATAGGTATGCTCTCAAAGCCCACACAATCTCTTCCTACTCTCTCTTGGTCTGTATATTTGGCTTGAAGTAGACGAGTTAGGTTTTTCTCTCTTAAGTGTTCATGTATTGAACAAGTTACCCTAAGAATCAGTGGTAGGCACATATATTCTGATCATATCAGAAGCTTCAAAAATCATCCAGACAAGTTAGTTAGCAAGGGAAAAACTGATGAAAAGGTGACCTTGTAATAACAACATATTACTTGTCATAAACTAGTTCCAGTAATATCAATTCACAGTCTTCAGAACTGCCTCAATTCAGGAAAGAAAAAATATGAAGCAAGGCTTGACTGAAGCACAGGTGTCAGACTAAGAAATTAACTCTGCACAGTACTTCAGATTAGAGAGTGACTTGCTGGGGAAGAACGGTCTGGCTTTTTCACACTCCGAGTTCGAACAGGAAGCCAGTACGGCTTAGTGAAGCTCTGGCTTCCTTACCTCTTTTAAGATAAGATTGTTAATAGAGCCAAAAGTATTCCTGATCATTAAGTTCCCTTAGTGATTAGCAATGCTCCTTTTGATTTACTATTTTCAGAGTATCATCAAAGCAGTCATGTGAAATACAGCACATATATCAACATATACATTTAAAAATAGCTAGGGAACCGAAGCAGTATATTAATTTACAAAAGAGACTAATGCAAGGAGGAGAAAAAAAAAAAAAATGTGTAATACAATGGGATTCACAATAGCCAGTGTACGAGTGGACTGTCCATGCTATCCAGAAAGAATCACAAAGGACTGGTATACACACGGAGACCACAGAAGCAACATTTAAAGGTATCAGACCACAAAAGCAAATTCCTAACACTACTACACTCCCAGTTTTGAGGCTCAGGGACCTGGGCAACTGCAACATTTCTCTAAAATTCAAGTATCTCCCTTCTTTCCTTCCTTTGAGCAAAGGAAGAAGACAGCTGAATGAGAAAGCAATGCTTAAATAATAGTTCTTGAGTTGACCTATATTAGGTGTAGTTCAAGCCTGCACACTTCACTGTCACTCTGTGGGCTGGTGCAGAAACACAGTTTGATCAATACTAAGTTAGGGCAGAATTTCACTCTCAAGACCCAGAGTTCAAGACTTGTTTAGGACCACATGGGAGACATCTAAAATGGAAGAGGAATTGAATTCTGCATACTAATATCAGCCCAGAGCTAGTCTCCCAAAATTTGGTCATCCTCATTCCCAAGTAAACAATCCAGATTAAAAATGTAGTGTTGAATCAGGTCAATATTGTCAATGTTATTTATCAAAAGACATAGAAAATTCAGTAACAAATTTTACTTCCAGAATAAACAATAAAAAAGTGTAAAAGTGTAAGAYTACCAAGGACTATATGTAAGCTTATCTGTACCTGTAAAAGGTTCCTAAAATATATGTGCTGCTCAACCCTTGCAAGCCATGGTATCCTATATTAATTGCACTGCAGGTTTTGGTTTTGCTTGTTTGCTGAAATTTTGCTTTCTGTTAGTTTGTTACACAGTGCAATAGTGTTCCCCCTCATGAAGCATCGCTATGGAGAACTTGCATTTTTCTTCCAAACAGGTTTGATGTGAATCCTTTAGTCACATTTAATTACAATTGCATAAGAACTGAGAAAGTCTCAGGGAGCCTAAGTTTACAATGTTGATAAATAAATAAATACAGCTCCGCGAAGCAACATTTGAAAGGCAAATATGAAGTAGCAGCACAGTAACAGCAAAAATAAATTTGCTTGGATAGACATTGTAATACAGTACATTTAATCATACATTACTATTCAAATACTGCTTTAGGGCAGGATATTCTCTACTAAAGCCAGATGTTTTAAAAGGAAACCATTATAGAGAYCAATTGTGATTTCACTGCAATGCTGAAATGCAGTTGTTGCTGCTCAGCTCTTTTGAAAACCTGATCCAYGCACTACAAACAATCTTTCTTTTTTTCATATGAGCTTTGACTTGTGTGCTTTAGCTTACTATACCATGAAGTAATAGATTATGAATTATATCTCATCTTCACATAATTTTAGTTCTAAAAGCAAGATCATATAATCCTGCAATAAAAATACATTAAACAATGTCAATATTGATTTTTCCCCAAGTACCACTAATTTATTCCATTGTTTAAGTACAAGAGTAATTTGAGACAAATAGTATGGCTCATTAAAAATACAGAAGACATTTTTATTAAGGTTGATGTTTGTATTCTTGACAACTCATGAAAAATTAAACATATGCCAGCTTTGAACTCTCCTCAGAGCCACAGCAGTAGCTGCTCACTCAGTGCTATGCCTATGCATTTGCTTTTCATCACCATCACACAAAGATGGAGTCAAAAACTCACACAAGACTTGCATATATATGATATCCAGCCCATCCCCACATTGCCTAGAAAAATCCCACTGACCAGTCACAAACCCCATAGACTGGATCAGTGAATTAGGAAGGAGACCTTTCTAATCCAAGAAGATTCCTAATCCAAGAATCCTCCTAAATAGGATAGGAAGACCAAGTCCRGCAAATTGCTGAGAGGAGAACTGGGAAAACCTCATTAACCTCCCATAAACCACTCTCCTGCGAGCCTGTCTTTTGAGGCAGGAGGCATTTGRGAGTTTGTTTCTGTTTTATTTCAAGCTGCTGTTATTTAAGTTTGGATAGGTTTCAAAACAACTGTGGCCTAATGCTGGCAAATGTGTCAAGGCCAACGGCACAGCTGGGTGCACCGAGGAGCAAAGCAGTCAGCGGAGCAGGAAAAGGAGAGCAAATAAATGTCTGGCTGCCAGACATTGCTAGAGACAGAYTAAAGTTGCAACTTACTCATACACAGCTTGTCCCAGAACACTCTACCATGCTTTTATAGACTGCTGCATTTAAAATATGTAAAAGGAACTTTTAATTTTACCTAGCATTTTAATCCATACTGCCAGCATGTTCATAGCAGACTCTTTGAAGCAAGAAAATCTCAARGGGGTACTGAAACTGTACTTCTGAGCAACTGGGACTTTTCCTACAGATCAGAAGTTGACCTTTTAAAGATTTTACAACCYTGTCAGTCAGACCAGGTAAAAAAAAGGGGGGGGCGGAGGAGGGAGGGAAGCTCCTGTACATAGAAAAGAAAAAAAAAAAATATACTTTCCTCAAAGAGTCTGGCCCATTCTGAGCATTAGCCTTTTCAAAGACCCTGCAAGAGCATGCTATAAACTCAAAACCTAAATGGGAGCTCATTTGAAGATTGTAGGAACTACACTTCAGTGTGCTGTTAATCTTGGTGGGATTTACAGTTACTTCACTCTGGATGCTCTTACTCAAGTTATCTCATTAAAAAGTGGAACTGCTAAAGCACTTCAAAAACTAAGTTCTATAGTAACCGAACAACTGACTGCCCAAATTCTTCTTTCATTTTGTCACACGTATTCATGAACTTTTAACAACTTTTATCAAAACAGATTTGTTATGATTATGACTTCAAAGACACAAACCTAGATCCCTTTATAAAAACTATAARTGAAATAAAATCTAGTGAATCACTAATGATGTTAAACATACACAATTCAATCATACATATGTATGAAGGAAGGAACATGTGGAGCTAGCCTTCAACTCTAGCTAAGATGACTGCAGCTGAGTTTTTAATTCTTTATATTGTGCAAAGAGTTGAAATGGCAGTTTAATTGTTTTGGAAATTTGACAATCAGGACCAYAAAATAACAGATTTCAGGCTAGTGTAAGCTGAGAGGGCATGATCTATGTTTGCAAGTTAATGTAAAACAAAGAATAGGCAATATAATGATAAAATATAATTTGAGAGATATAAGAGACACTTGAGGGGAACTATAGAGACCTGAAATTTACACGCACCACACATTTAAAAAAAAAAAAAAAAAAAAAGGAAAAAAGAAAAAGCAGGAATTGCTCAAGGTTAGAGTCACAAAAAGAAGTGTTCTTTTCTTGTCTGAACCCACAGGATAAAGCAATATCCAGGTTGTTCATTGTGGGTCTCCAAGTTACAACTGAAGGAAAAAAACCATCAAGACAAGAGACCTAAGCAGATAGGGAACTGGAAATGAAACTAAAGCCTTAATACTTCCACAATATAAAGTAGTTGCACAAATTAAGAAGATGAAATAAAAGAGATTAAAGAGAGACTTCCCAAAGGAAGACCTAAGTTAGACCACAATCACATGGTTCTGGAAAAATAATAAAAAAGGTGTTGTGTGAAAATGACTGCTAGAGTAGTGAGATACTATTTCACATGACATGTGACATTACTATTATATCAAGTTTTTATTTACTGGAAGTGAGAAGTTTATGCCAAAAGAGAACATGCACCATCAAAATAAAACCCAACATTGATTGTTGTAAAAGACATTCGGAGAAACATCTCAGCAATATAGGGAGAATGGGACAAGATATAAATATAAGCAGTCCTGCTCACCTATCTTCACTAAAACGGCGACCAATTAAAACTTTACATTTGTCTGGAGGGAGACAAGCCGYTAAAAGAGGTACTGTCCTTAACACTCGGCTTTCCTGAAAAGAAAGGAAAAGATCCTTCTCAATAAAAATCACAGATGGCATTTATTAATTCTTAAAGTTTCCATGTAAGTTTTTTGACGGCACTGACAAAAAAGTGGTTAAAAAAAAAATCTGCAAGAAAGAATWCCTGATCTCAATGTAATCAGTTCATGCTGTAGTGATCATTACCAAACTTAGTACAAGGTAACAAGTACTAGACTTAAGTCTTGTCCTAGTCTACCATCATCAGCCTAAGTTAATTCAGTTAGGCCACCTGCATCAGAAAAGCAAAAATTTTAACAGATTAACATTAAAACTGGGTGAGAAAATAGCATTCTCATTAACATAATAGATGAGGAGCTAGCCTTGCTGATTCTCCAACACAGAACCAGTGTAGATGAAAGCCTGACTTTCATAAACAAATGCTAAAAGTAAAAGCACCAGTATTGACAGCATAGAATTATTTGTCTTTACTTTACAATGATCAAGTAACACTAATTCAAAACTCAGAAGACTTCTTTCTTCATAAGGATGTAAAGAGTGGCAATAAATGAGCTGGAAGAAAATCAATTATTTTACTCTGCTGAGAAAAAAATAAAAGAACTATCATCATTCAAGCAAAAGTCATTCAATCGGTCCTTTCAATGTCATATCATGAATTACAGCTATGAATTAAATTTCTAGCAAACAAATACATTCTGCTACCAAGAGGAAAAAGTCAGAATTTTCCAAAGGACTCAAACATATTTACAAGAAGATAAAAGAACAGAAAGCTGAAGGAAGCAAGGAGAAAAGCTGGAAAACAACTAAGTCAAACTATAAGTTCAAATATGTTTCATGTTTCGACTTAATTAAAAGTTTTCATTTAATTGATTTAAAAGGTTTTTTTAATTATTTAGCCTATTTGTCAATATACGAGTGATTTTGCATTTGCTGCTGTGATATTGGGCAAGATAGCATCTTGGTTTTCCTCCTGTCTAAAAGAGATTTGCACTGCTTCACTATTTGAAGAACTATACACAGAGGACTGGGGGACTGACTTTGAGTTTTGTCTTGTTTTTCTTTTCTCTGGGAAAAAAAAAAAAAGACTGGCTAGCTCAGAATAACCCATCTGCAGTGTCCAGAACACTTCTATCTACTAAAAATATTTATTAAAATTAGCAGACATATTTCTCTCATCCTTTCCATACTATTCTTTTTCTCTCGTGATTTTTAAGTTGATTAGCAGAAATATTTGCTTTATATTTGATCCTTACTGTTCAATAAGGTCTAATTACACAGAGTGTTATACTGAGCAAGTAAAATATAGCACAAAGTCAATATACAATTTGTTTAAATACATATAATTAAGTTTTCTTCAGATGTTTAACACTAAAAGTTATTTCAGATCTGGAACGAGAAGGAAAAAATAAAGCTGAACAGCTACTGTCCACTATACTTTAGGGTTTCTGTTTTGAGCTATCAAACTTGAACTATCAATTAGGTTTTGAAAAGTACAGAATGGCCTACATTTCTCCAGAGATCCTTCCAATAGGCAGAGGGTGAAACAAATGTTTATAGGGTCTAGTACACCTAACTGTGCCATACACCTGACAGAAGGTCATGACAGCATTAAAGAAAACATAGGAAACATCTACAGCATATACACATTCAGACAGAAAAAGAAGTTATGACAAGCAATAGCAAACAACTCACAGAATCACAGAATGGTTAAGTTTGGAAGTGACTTCTAGGGATCATCTAGTCCAAAACTCCTGATCCAGCAGGGACACCCACAGCACATGGCACAGGGCATCATCCACGCGGGTTTGGAAGATCTCCAGAGAAGGAGACTCCACAGCCTCTCTGGGCAGCCTGTGCCAGGGCTCYGTCACCACCATAGGAAAGAAGTTCTTCCTCATATGGGCATAGAACTGCCTGKGTTTCAACTTGTCCTATCACCCGCCACCACCAAGAAGAGTTTGGCCCTCTCCTCCCYATATTCCCCTCTCAGATACTTATACATATTAATCAGATCTCCTCTCAGTCTCCTTTTCTCTAGGCTAAACAGGCCCAGCTCATTTAATCTTTATTCATATGGTAGGTGCTTCAGTCCCTCCTCTTTGTCGCTTATCGCTGGACCCTCTCCAGAMGCTCCAAATGTCTCTTCTCCTGGGGAGCCCAGAACTGTACCCTGTACTCCAGGTGTGGCCCCACTAGGGCTGAGTAGAGGGGCAGGATCCCCTCCCTCAACCTGCTGGCAACACTCCTCCTGATKCAGGCCAGGTTCCCATTGGCCTTCTTGGACACGAGGGCACATTGCTGCCTCACGGGTAACCTGTTGTCAACTAAGACTCCCAAAACCCTCTCCGTGGAGCTGCTTTCCAGTAAGTCAGCCCCTAATCTGTCCTGGTGCCTGGGGTTATTCCTGCCCAGGTGCAGGACCCTGCACTTGTCATAGAATCATAGAATCATAGAATCATAGAATGGCTAGGGTTGGAAGGGACCTGTAGAGGTCATCTAGTCCAACCCCCCTGCACACGCAGGGTCCCCTAGAGCATGTGGCACAGGGTGATGTCCAGG
>PTEX01000065.1:3032713-3089303 GCA_003342815.1 Eudromia elegans
ACCTAGGCTCTGTAGTTCCTGGGGACCAGCCCTAGCAGAGAAGACTGAGGCAAAGAAGGCATTTAGTAACTCTGCCTTCTCCACATCCTCCGTTACCAACGCACCCTCCCCATTCAGCAGCGGACYRAHATTTTYTCTABTCTTCCTCTTGCTGCTGATGTATTTGTAGAAGCCCTTCCTGTTATCCTTGACATCCCTCGCTAGTTCTAATTCCAAGTCCTTGTTGAACTTCATGAGGTTCCACTCTGCCCAACTCTCCAACAGGTCCAGGTCCCTCTGGATGGCAGCCCAGTCCTCTGGAGTGTCAGCCACTCCACCTACTTTGGTGTCATCAGCGAACTTGCTCAGGGTGCCATCTGTGCCCTCGTCCAACTCCCACTATTCCTTATGGTATCTACTACGGACTTGCATCTACTTAAGTTTTTTAATTACTCTCATGATGACTAATGGGGCACCAGCACTATTTAGAAAACAAATATTTAACCTTTTGACATGTAATGCTGAATTCTAATCAAATTGCTTCACAGGTCAAAAAATAGAAGTATAATCAACGTAAGGGCATATTATGGAAGGTGAATAGTTTCCTACTGCTGTACAATGAGATTCTTATTTTTAACAATACCTGGCATTTGCAAAAGTTCACCTGGCAGCCCTCTAGTCATATTAACTGAAGAATACAGGAAATATTGCTCCCAAATTCCTAAGAGTAGGCAATTTAATAGGCTGTTGAGTTAACATAATAGCCTTTCAGATAGCCCTTCAGGAGGAAATAGAAATGGAGAACACATTTTATGGAGAATCTGCCTACTCATTCTAATGCCTTTTATTGCGATTAGAAAATGTAAGCCAATTCAGTGCCCAGTTTGAAGTTCTTCAGTACCTTTTTAAATCTTTTTTTTCTTTCCCCCACAAAATATTTTAAGCATATATATATTTCAGGACTTTTGAGATCAGAAAAACATTAAATAATTTTTATTTTTAAAACACCTGAGAAAGCTCATTTCCATTTATAAGGGATTAATGTTTTGTTGCTTAGGGACTGACTACTTCATGGCTTCTGCTTGTTTCTCCAGACACTTTTTCATCTACATGCTGCTGAAGCTTCCTCAAGCAAGAACTGATGCTGTCTGCTACCTGTGCAATGCTGGTAAGCAAACACTAGAACGTAGGTTTCCCTGTTCCACGTCTTAACTTGTGAGTCCAGCATCTCCACAACTTTGTGTAACTGCAGTCTAGCTCCCAAAATTCTTAGAATCCACTATCACACTTGATTGTTAAGAGGCAAGAAAACCAACTCTGCTATTAGTTAAATGAAAAAATGGGAATCCATGAAATCTTCAAAAGCATGAAAAAGGAAACAAAATAAAAGGATACAGTAAGTACATTAAGTCCTCTACAGGATGCTTCACCTGGAATCTTTCAACATTGAAAGTGCCTTTAGCAGGCACAGGCAGCAGTGCAGAGAAAGCTGCTGTTTTTGTGGTACACAATGTGCTCCTCTAATAAAATACTCACAAAATGTACCATGCTGAACTGCAGATAAAGTCTTTGTTGCCTATATATTTAGGATCACCACTAAGAAAAATTTGTTAGTTCAAACATTTAACACAATACTAGCAAGGAGAACTGCTGTATTTAACAGACTTCTCCTTGGACCCATTTGAAGCCTCCATGCCACACCACACCAAGAGTCAAGATTTAAAAAGAATTATTCAGATGATTCCTGAAGACAAAAAGTGAAGGAAAATAACAGTGGATAAATTTGAGAAATAAATTCAGTAATTCAGATGAATTGACAAAAGTTCTAGCTGATAACTGCTATAGCCTTACTCACCTCTGCTGGATGCTGAATTATATATAAGCAGGTGGAGACTCTTAGCGGATGCACTGGCAGGAATGGACACAAGCACACCTTCTGCGGACGGCTACATGGCATAGGGAAGAGGAAGGAAGATAAAAAAGTAATGATGGATAGAATAAATTCATTACAAATACAGCCCACCCCAACAGCCACACTTGTTATTTTGCTCTTACAACACAGCATGCTAAACCAGTTGATATAATATTTCATTTGCAAAATAACACATTTTTAAAAAACAAAAAAGTTGAAAATTTTCAAAATTTAAAACACTTTCTTTATAGGATAAGAGTTTTAAAGAGAACACCATTTGAATACCTTCTGCAGTATTCCTGCTAAAATTCTTTTACTCTTTTCAAGAAAAACAAGCTATCAGTAGCCAAACCCAGAGAAATCTGTTAGTGCATTTCACAAGTCAGTGTGAATTAACAATTGAATCAATACTTTAAAGAAGTTTACATGCAGGAAACCCAGACTCACTATGTTTATGAGCAATGGTTTTATTCATTTATTCTGTTTTTATATCTCCAACTACACTGACAGATAACATGGCACCATAAACAAGAAATTATTTCTTTGAAACAAAAAAGCTATTTCAGGATTTTCTATTTTAAGTTTAATCATGAAAACACAAAATAGACATAAGCCTAGTCTTAGGTGCACAACATGTTTGTTAAAATAAATAGGGAAGAAAAACATTTTAAAATAGTTTGGCAAATGACGATTAGGCTGGAAGAGCAAGAATAAGTTCAAGGAAAAAATTAGGATTAAAGTCACATAAAGAGAAACTGAAGCTGTTACACGTACATGTATACGCACACACCCTCACAGAAATCACTATAGCTACTAGCATATTTTGATCGGAAACTGAAACAGAAGTATTTCCTTAACACTGATGCTGTTACTAATGTTCACCATGTAAAATCAGACCCTGCCTGCGAAGTTCTCTAAACTAAAAAAAAAGGTATTTTCAGCAGAATCCTAGGAACTCTTGCATACGCCTTTATCAACAGTCTTCCTGCAAACTTTACCGACACCAGTCTGTACAGTGTGATCACACTCAAGACAAGCACCACTGCAGTAAACTTACTCAGTCACTTACTGAGGTGGAATTGTAAGGCAGTCCCAGATGAAGTCTATGGCCAGGCCATACAACCCTGCAGTCACTTGTCCACAAGAGCACGCACACAGCAGCACTACACCGTCTCACAGACCAGGACAACTCTTCCCTAGTGCACCCTGAAACAAAACAGGACTTCCTACSAGCCCATGGAGCACTGAAGACAGTAGACGAGAACTCCCCACAGCCTGTTGGATGCTTGACTCCACTACTTTTAGCCCTATCTACCGAGACTTTTTTTTTTAAACTTTTGAGATCACTCCTCTACCAAGCCCAGATAAAGTTACTAACAACCTAAATTCAAATTAGAGAGGCCAGGGAGGAGGGGAAGGAATTGGTACTGGTCAAAATAGGCACTGGAAGTAAAAATACAAAATTCAAAGATCAACTAAATGAATTAGTTTAAGACAGATAGTCAAATACAATTTTTTGATAAAATGTTCACATCTAGTGTTGTAGTGTATTTTGTTGTTGATATTCTGCACAACTCCAGAATATCCTGTTGCATTAACGCACAGGCTGAACCTATATTTAAGCATTCAATTTCAAGAGTCAGTGCAGTGTTCTGGGGACCTCCTGCTGCAAGTTCACTGAAAGTAACCTCATTTCTGGGTCTGATTAGCCTATACTTCTAAAGCTCTCCTGCACTTTACCATCACCTCTCTTCCAAAACAATTCTCTTTACACATAACTTATTT
Organism: Eudromia elegans; assembly: GCA_003342815.1. Classification (NCBI taxonomy): domain Eukaryota; kingdom Metazoa; phylum Chordata; class Aves; order Tinamiformes; family Tinamidae; genus Eudromia; species Eudromia elegans. Next base: position 3,036,390 of record PTEX01000065.1, read on the forward strand.
CAACATAAGTTTCTGAAAGCAGTTTGTTAACAACCTGGAAGCAGCAAAAATTCCCAGAGTCTGTTACCTCTGCCTTGAAAGTTAAATAGCAGTGCGCGAGGTTTTTGATCAGCACATTTACTGACAACTCAGTTTTWTATTATGTGCGATTCTTTGGTTTCTCCTCATTATTAAGTAGTTACTCTCATTAATAAGAGAAGCTGTTGACATTTTCACCATGATGGCATTTTCTCCTGGGAAGAGATTAAGGCATTTAAATCTACTACATAAAACTATTTCAAAACAGTGAGCTGGTGACTGCAACCCAAACAGCTGCATTGTTCTCTAGCTTTTTTAACCAGAGAGAAACAGGTTCCAAGGATTTCTGACTGCAGGGTGTTGACCATAACAAAGAAATAATTTACTTATTTCTATTTCCCTTCTGTATATATATACTTTTTGTCTTTTCAAGAGTGATTTATAATTTTCACAGGTAGCTTTTCTGAGCTTTGCTAAACCTATAAAAATAAAACAAAATACTGAGAAAGCAAGAAATTTTAAGTAGTTACAGAATTAAACCTTCCTATAACTTGATTTGTTGGCAGTAGAGCACAACTTATTACAAACAGAGCATTTTCAATATAACTTAATTACTTACATATGTGTATATACACCATGTAACTTTAAGCACCCAATTAGATACCTAATTATGTTCAATATGTATTTTTACGATCCCATCCTGAGGGCACAAAAACTGACTTCAGTACTTTCATTTTGGTTCCTAATGGTTATTGTGCTCCTGCAAGGAGAAAGAGAAAAAAAAAAAAAAAGAAAAACCGTATATTTAAAACTTTACCCCTACATGAAACCTACACTATCAGCCTGCAAGGGCTCGGCAGAAATCACTTCAGAACAAGAAAAGTTGTGTTCTACCATCACAAAAGTCATTTGTACTCTGAGACAGGCCACCTAGGCAGAAAAGGCCTTTTGCATTTTGCTTTTTTTCGAGTTTCTGGTGCACTCTTGCCTTCCACATACAGCAGATGGTACAGAAGAGTAGGGGCTGYAACAGAGAATTTAATTATAAACATATTTCATTTCTGGAAATGGTAGTGATCTGCAAATTCCAGAAAGGATGAAGCTTCTGTTAGTCAAAACTTTTACAAAGTAAGGATACAGTTACAGGCAGAAACCATAGTATTTGGAACATTAATGGAAAACTTTCGGGTGTGTGAGGAATAAGGATTTGAAGGGGATGATTTCCGTAGTAGTATCCACTTATATGTAATTTCTCTACAACTCAAAGCTATCTAACAGGCTTTTACCTGCTTTTCAGCATTTTTAATCTAAACTTATTACAAAGCAACATGCCACTCTGGTGGTAGCAAAAATTACTCTATGTCTAGCACAGTGCTACACATGCAGGAAGACTTCTGTGCACAGAGATATGCCACAGCTTTCCCTTCACTTTTTTCACATTTAATTAGGATGTTGGCCAYAACATGTATTGTATTTTCCAAGCAGAACAGAACCCAGATAAAGGATTGTGAGGATTGTGCCATATTGAGGTGTCAGGTTTAATGTGCCCAGTAGTTTCTGGGCAGAGATACTCTAAAAGTGAAGATGCAGCAGCTTGGAAAACAGATGTCTAACTACAAAATTCTCTCCAAGAGCTTCTGCACAGATTTTCCCACAATACAGACCTCCTCACTTGCAACAAGGTAAAAGTTAAGCCTGAAGTAACACACCTAAAAGGCTTTTCCAAACAGATACCATCCTGGAAATGCAAATAACTAAACTAAAGGGAATTCAAGCCTTTTATCCCAAGGTAAGTGAAGAGAAATGCAACATTTTTGAGTTCAGTATCTTAAATTTTTCTGAAGAAAGACATCAATAAGTTAAATGTGCCACAACATATGTTCTAGAAACAATACTTGCCAATATTAAAATAAAAAAGGAAGCTGATTTTTTAACTATGAATTGCAATGAAATTTCCATGAAATAGCTGTTTCAAGTTAACTAGATTTCTCTGGTATTTAGGTCAAAGCACCAAGGGATCCAAGGTCAAAACTCACCTGAGAAGTCTGTAGAGAAAGAAAGTCACCATGTTTAATACTAGTATTTTAATACATGTTTTGTATTCATACAAGTTCACTACATATATATCCATGGAAACAATGTTCAGGAGTTGTAAAGACTCACTGGAATTCTGCACAAAGGTTTTAAAGATATCAGCTCCTACATTTCATAAAATCTGGAATAAACCTTAGTTTTTCTAATTTTATATTAGAGACCAATAATTACAAATAATTTTAAACTACATTCTGCAACTTCCAGTATTAACTGTCAYAGTTACAGAAAGGCCTTAAAATTATGAGTGGCAAAGCAATAAAACAGCAGATTGAAGTTAAACATAGATAAAACAGTGCACATGGGAAAAGAAGGAAAAACAATTCTACGCTAACATACAACAYATAGGCTATAAGATGAATGTTACCATTCAGTAGAGAGCCCTTATGATCAGTCCTTCCATTAGAACGGCAGCTGAATGGCTAGTAGTGCTTAGAAAGGTAAATCAGATGTTAAGTGTTATTAGGATGGGAAGAACAAAGTAAACAGAGGAGATGCTTGTGCCACAGCATGAATCTCTGCCTCATCTGCACCTCGTCCTGAGTGCAAGGAACGGCTACAAAGCCAGTCCAACACAAGCSGAAGGAGGCAACCGCTCAGGCCATAGGGGTCTCACCAGTGGATGCTGCAGATACAGGAACTTTACATAGGTTCAAGGAAAAATAATAATAAAAAAGGAATAAAACCCCATTGAAAACACAAACACCACCACTGAATAAACAAAGCCACATCTGGCTCAAAGTCGCCTGAGCTRCAGCCAGTTGAAGAATAAGAAGTAGCCAAACATGCTTGCCCTGTTCTTAACTCTTCCTCAGGTAGATACCCTTGACTAAAATCTGTTTTAAGCTTGGACATGGCATGCCGAACAAGACAGACCACTGCTGTCCCCTATTAAACAAAACCCTTTCTCTTTCCCTTTGTAAAAGGGAAAATATTAATTTCTCTATATATGCCTGGGACCTATCTGGCAAATTCAGGTTAAGCTCAGTCAGGAGGAACATTTGGTTTTCCCAAAATACCCTGGCCACCAGCTCAATTAGAGAGAGGCCTAAAGTTCACGCTAGTCAGGCCTGCACAGCAGACTTCAGGCTTCTGAAGACTTGCTCATCATCGAAAGCAAACAGATTTGAGTCAGATTTAAACAAGCAGACAAGAACAGCATAGAGCAACAGGGCCACCTCCTTTAATCRTAACAAGGCAGGTCCTACTGGCAAGCAGCGAGGAGGCAACACCACAGATCCTCGTGTCAGACTCCATCTGAACCAGCTCTCAGCAGTTCCTTTGCAGCTAAGTACTCAGTAAGAGGATAGCTCCTTGCCTTTCCCTACATTTTCCACTCTTTTCCCAGTGCCAACAAAGGCAATTATCCCCACCAGAACATATAATGTTATCCATCATCTTTCAGTAAGGAAAATTTATCAATTTGAGAACTACTGTTGTCTTGTAAATTTAATTCCTGGATCTCTTTCACCCTRGGCAAAAGACTTCAGTAAAACCATACAAATCATAAGGCTGGTTGATAACAGAAGCACTTTGTACTAGAAGCAGGACTAAGCAGACTTGCAATTTTCAGTCTGGAGCACAGACAACTAATGAAAGAAAAAGTGAAAAGATACAAGGAGCACCTGAACAGGAGATATTTTCCTCACCTATAAATATGTATTTTTTCCCCATAAATAGGAAAAATAAGAGAAATAGAATACAAGTAGACATTAAGTTCAAAGGAAATGGCTATTAACAAACTGCACAGTTAAACTGGAGATCTTACGATTAGGGAAATAGAATTCATAACAGGTAACAAGTACCCAACACGAGCTATTACAACAGGATGATGAGTTTTTCTTTCAGAGAATCCCAGAACTACTATTGCAACGGGCCAGAAAGCACCACTCCACAGCTGACCTATTTTTCACTATTCCCTAGGTAGCTGCAGTTCTCTATTGATCAGCCATCCACCCTGGTCTGTGCAAAAAGTGTAAAATATCTCAAAAAGACAAACAACAAAAATACTCTCAGGACTAACCTAAAAGAAGTTTGTTAGTGCCAATTTTGATCTGGAGGGTTTCTGTTGTTGACACRCAACCATTAAAAATGATTGACATCATCAATTCATTTTTTTTTCAGCAAATAGCCATCATTTTATAATGATTTTCAGKCAAAGCTGAACTGGTCTGGATTTAAACTGTAGCAAAATATTTCAAAAACATTACTTAAGAGATCACAAGATGTCATTCTTCCTAGACTTAGGGCCAAAACCGGCCAAGAAAGAGCACCTCTCTGGATATGAGGAATAGATGCAGTAACTTACTTCATGACAAGCTGAGAGTTCTGTCTAAGAACAACATTCTTGTCTTTTGCAAAATTAAATCAGCTGGTATGTTTCTTGAAAACATAAGCAAATAAATAAAACTCATTTCCTGGAAAGAGGCAAATAAATATCTAAATCTAATTATCTTTATGCTGTAAGCAAAAAAGCTTTCCTTTCAAAGCATTTTGTTATTCATCTATCACTCCACACTTCCCTTTTATTTTTATTATATGTGGTTTTGAATTCTAAGTAAACAGCACAATAGCAAATTAAAGGGGTTTTTTTTTGTTTTGTTTTTGCATTGAAGAGAAACTTCTATCCACAAAATTACCATTTCAGGGTGAAATTTGGTATAACAGARAAATTTATAAAAGTATAGTGCTAAGCAATTACATTAGAAGCTTTTAAAATTAATTTGGATGAATATTCTAACTTGACACTACAGTAGATGGTAATGGGTACCAACAAAATTTTTGGACTTCTTAGTACAACATTTGTACAAAAGCTAAACATAGAATATAAGCTGCCCTTAACGAATACTCTTTTACATATTTTCCCGCTGAAGATACAAAAACAAGTCAACAAAAGTCAACACACTTCATATAATATAGATGTAGACAAGATCCATGCTGGCTTTGTTAAGTGGTCCCAGTTGTATAACACAATCATTCCTCAAGACAAATAAATTTTTTAAAAGGCAAATTGCATAACAAAGAAAGGGCAAACAAAGAAGTTTGGGGCAAAAGGGCGTATTTGACTTTTACTCATGCCTGCTTTACATATTAAACACAAAAAACATCCTGTGTCACTTAAAAGATAACATATAATCCAAAAGCCAAGAACACAATATCTACCTTGTATATTTTATTATCACAGTATATGAAAGCACATCTTGGCAGATAGTTTTCCCTTGCAATACCTGAAATGAACAGATCAACTGGAGGACACTCAGCTGTTTAAACTGCTTACATTACAGCTGGCTATAGTCTCCACTGTCACCCAATGAGAGTTAATAAAACAATAGGATTTAGCTTATACAGCAGTGGACTCATTACAGAGAGACCAGGAATGCCAAAAACTAATGAGCCTGAGACTGCTGACAYTTTGTGCATCATGCATCTACAGTCTTGGCAAGATAGCTGGAACTCTGACAAGCTTGATGCCAGACAATTAACAGAGCCCTAAATTTGCTGAACAAGGGAAGGCAGTAATGCCATTTGAACTCAGCCATTAATATTGAAACACTAAGGTTAAGGTGATAAACTGAAGTTTTCCCCTGCTAGCTTTATAATTTCTCATCTGTTTCTCAGAAGCTTAGAGGCTGCCATCAGCAAAGATTCCAGCAAATTCTGTAACCAAAAAGGTGATGTGGGAGATTCCAGATGGAAGAGAAGAATCACCAGATCCAAGAAGGTAAAAAAAAAAACACCAAAAAGATTCAGTACCTTGGATACTTGATCCTCTTGCATATATGTAGAGAACACCCTGATTAGCAAAATGTAATATTTTGCAGCACTATGGAAATGCATTCATTTGAAAGCTTGCTTCAAACTGAAGAGCTTTGTTTCCCCAAAAGCTTTTATCCTTTCATTCTTTGGAATAAAAATTAGGAAATGAGAAATTGGGATTGGCATTATGAGATAAAGCTAGATCCAGCTGTGCTTTAAGCTGAAACACAACTTATTTAAAAGACAAGCGTCTGTATCTGCTGATGAACTAATTCCAACACATGAACAGACAGTAATCATAGAAAAAAGTATTGAAGAAGATCCACTTAGTTTTCATCTCTAGCCTTTCTTTAATTAGTGTCACTCCACTGATTCTAGGTGATGAGACATTGAATTTGAACTATCCATTAATTTGGATTATTCATGAAAAGGTGAAAAATTGTGACTAGCTATTTGACTAGAATTAGACTTACTGCCTTTCGGACTTACCTGCAACAAATGCATTTGTGAAGGCTTACGTTATCCTGGTTAGAAATTTTCCCATTACTTTATTCTCTTCACTAAAACAAAACACAGAAAGCTGAAAATGATCTTAAAGGAATGAGCTGGAGCAGGTCAGAGGACTCTAAAATAATAAATCTGAAGAGAAAAATGGCTTTCACCCACACTCATAACACAGGAAACCAGTACAACAATTACTTATAAAGCATTGCCTTATACGCAATCTGTGCTTTTGCTACTTAGTGCTAGAGCCCCCAGAGTGCACATCAACCCCATGCAATGCCAGTGCCACCTACTGTTCTACAGCTTTATTCTCATCTCTTCTATTTTCAGCAAGTTTTGACAATTTACAAACAAAAAAATGGCATTCAATATTAAGTTGTATTGAATACTGTGCATAACACATCCACAAGCAAGTAATATTCCTGACAGTATCTCAACTTCTGTATTAGGTTAGCAATGAATAATAACTATGCAATGATAATTTGAATATTTCATTGTACTTTTAATTATATTTTCATACAAATCAGTCTAGGGCTAAGACCAGTACCTCCACACACAAGAGGAGTGTGGATATTAGAGAACATTAACACTATATTAAAGAAACAGAAACATTATAAAAATATTAACACAGCTTAAGGAAAGCTTACTTCCACCTCCAGTTCAACTGTCTTAAGCAAAAAGCGTATTTTTCCAAAGTAATAACCCATCAAACAGAACTAAAAGAATAATGCCCAATACATACTTGGGCATCCATGCAGACAAAAGAAAGCACACAACATGGAGCAAACCGCCAGACATTGTTTTAGGAAGCTACATTTTAGGAGGACAGAGCAGAGGGAGAAGTCTCTGAAAGTTGAAGAAAAACACAAGAAATCCAAGCCATGGTAGAACAGAACGCTTTCTGCTCAGTTTGATCAAGCACTTTGTTTTAAGTATTGGTCAGCTGTCTTAATACATGAATTTCTCTTTAAAAATAYTAAAGATTTCAAGACTAGGCAGCTCTTTGACATGAAGACTGCTACCCTCTACAAAGAACAAATGCTCATACCCGATGCAGTACAAACTAAGTTAATCTGTATGCCTTCAGAAATTACTRGGTACTTTGATATGCAAACCAGCTTAGTTAAAGATTAGGACACCAAAATAGATACCTATGAATGCTACATATGAGATGCTCAGCTCTTCTGGAGAGCAACTCAGAAAAAAAAGCAAAATAATCTTGTGGATCCGCAGGAATAGACATCTGCCTCCCATGTCTATACGTGCCATTGAGATGTTCGGGCAGCCCTGCATCCACATGCAACTTACAAAGAGCAGATTAGTGTTCTTCTTAAGTCACTAGCAAATGTATATTTTTCAATATGTGTCATTATTTCCACTGAAAAATAATCCATGACAATCTTTTAGTTTCCTTCAAAAGTGAACAAGTATACTCACAGCRGTAATACTATATTCATAGAAAGAAGACTTGTTACTCAGCTAAAYTTAGTGGTGTCTCCCAGGGGTCAGTCCTTTGTCCAATTCCAGTCAATTTACTTATCAATGACCTAGATGAAGAGACGGAGTGCTCCCTCAGCAAATTTGCTGATGATATCAAAATGGGAGGAGCAGCTGATATCCCTGAGGGCTGTGCTGCTATTCAGAGGGACSTGGACAGACTGGACAGCTGGGCGATGAGAAACCTCATGAAGTTCAATAAGGGCAAGTGCAGGGTCCTGCACCTGGGCAGGAATAACTCCAGACACCCGTACAGGCTGGGGACCGACCTGCTGGAGAGCAGCCCCGCAGAGAGGGACCTGGGCGTCATGGTGGACGACAAGTTGACCATGAGGCAGCAGTGTGCCCTTGTGGCCAAGAAGGCCAATGGGATCCTGGGGTGCATTAAGCAGAGCGTCTCCAGCAGGTCGAGGGAGGTGATTCTGCCCCTCTCCTCAGCCCTGGTGAGGCCKCACCTCGAGTACTGTGTGCAGTTCTGGGCTCCTCAGTACAAGAGAGATGTGAAGCTGCTAGAGAGAGTCCAGCGCAGGGCCACAAAGATGATTAGAGGCCTGGAACATCTGCCCTGTGAGCAAAGGCTGAGAGAGCTGGGCCGCTTCAGCCGAGAGAAGAGAAGGGTGAGAGGGGACCTGATCAGTGTGTGTAAGCATCTCATGGGAGAGAGTGAGGAGGATGGTTCTGGCCTCTTTTCAGTGGTGGCCAGCGATAGGACTAGAGGAAATGGCCACAAATTGAAGCATCAAAAGTTCCATAGGAACTTAAGGAAAAATTTCTTAACAGTGAGGGTGACAAGGCCCTGGAACAGGCTGCSCAGAGAGGTTGTAAAGTCTTCTCCTCCTCTGGATCTTCAAAACTCACTTGGATGATATCGGGTGCCATGTGCTACAGATGACCCTGTATGTGCAGGGAGGTTGGACTAGATGATCTCTAGAGGTTCCTTCCACTCTTAAGTATCTATGATTCTGAACTTAACTACTTTTCAATTACTCTTGTGACCAATGCTGTTTATATTATAATTGAACAAATGTTTGAGAAACCATGTGGAATATCCACACAAATGTCCGTGTACATGTGTACATGTGCATATGACCTTAACAGCACCAAGAAGTTCACCCCTGCTTTGCTAAAGTAGTAGTATCTTTACGGCTCAACTGGCTTACAAAACATTAGGAAACKATACTGCAAAGCTAGCAGCTTTCCTGAACCAAGACTAAGTTGATTCCTTGACAGCACTAGACTTTCATGATAATTCAGAAGACGACCAAATACATCACATGGCTCTAGACTGATGACTGACAGATAACTTTTCAACCTGTCAGAACTGTATGACAACCTACTGCTCAGCCTGGGGTCCCCAGAAGTGAGGGATAGTAATGGCAGCCTCCAAGTACCAGCCTTAAAAGCCTCATTGCTAAGGACTCTTAAACATGATGGCCAGTCAGATCTCTCCCCTTCTCTTTCCCAATATGGCAGCTGTGTAAGTCAGGGAACACATGCTCTTTTTACCCTCTGCAGAAGAAAAAAGCGGCCATGGGATTGAGCAGGAGAAAAGCCAGCTGGAGAAACAGAAGGATTACAAGTAAGTTAGCTGGAGCCAGTAGCTTTCATATATATTCCAGTGGTCCAAACAGTACCTGAAGTGGTGTAAAACTAGTCCACCATCTGAAAAAGTTACACTACCTTCATAATTACATCATGTATTTAAAAAGTTAAACTACTTACATAGCTTTATATGTGGCTTTATTATTTTATTTTACTTAAAAAGCATCACTTGGCTTTGCAACAATCTAAGGAAGAGTAAAAGCCTTTAACAGTCTCAGCAGCCATGTCACAGTTCATGAAAAGCAATAGGTTTTGGTTTGAGGCTTGCCAGGTTTTACATCCACAGCCTTCTCTTGRTCTGAAAACATACAGATCAAGTATCAATAAAAAYGACAAGTGTCACTAAAAGTGACTTTTTATCTCYGCATAAACAATAAATCTACATTTCAAAATACTAGAGAAGTTAATTATGCAACATTACCTTCCTTAATACAGTATTTTAAAGATAATCTATGGCACATACATTGCATTTGTCACCAAGAAAATATGTTGCCATACCAAACACCTTCACAGAGAATATTATAGTTTAAAATAAGGAGATGAGAAAGGCATTGCATTAAAAGCCCAGTCAGTCCTGCATCAAATTAAGTGAAGAGTAAACTCTGTTAGTGATTTTTAATATAAGTAGGCCCAGAATCCACCCCTTTCACAAGTACTAGATGTACTCCAGCATAAAAATAAATGTTGATGCCTTATATCAGACAAATTTACTTAACAGCTACCTATTCATGTTTATTAAAATGACAATATACCATAATTGTTTTCATTGAAACAACTACAGTTAGCAGAGCTCCATATGATAAATAATCTGCATTAGGAAAACAGTTTAATTTTTTTTTTTTCAAATCTCAGCTGAAGTTGACTTTAACTCCTCACTTCTAGTAAAGTTTTCACACCTTGCTCAGCTAAAATTGTTCTATCTTGTAACCATCCTGACTTTTAGATTTTGGCATTCARTTGGGCCAAGGCAGGTTAATTTTTAGAGAACTCTTTTATTAATATAGAAAACATATGAAAAAAAAGAAAATAACTCTGGTGTAAGTGGTAAAAGAATGGAGTTCTATTCATTCAGAAAAATTGCTCAGGAGATTCTATAATACTGCATAAATAGGCATTGTGCAAGCAGATGAATGCTGTGTTCCAGAGATTCTCTGATAGTTCTAAGCTGTCAAAATGTACTGCAAAAAATGYTACACTGCACTCTAGCGTCCTTTTTCTAAACAGCAAGTACTTCTGTTGGATATGCTTTCCCTTCAAAATTTAACATAATTTTCAGATAAATTTATTAGTTGACTCTCAGCTGTTGACATTCTTCTATCATAATGAATGGATGCATCTTAAAATAACAAACTAGCTATTCAAACTAGTCATTAACAAACTAACTGTCCAAAACTATTGGACGGATTTCATGAGGCAAAGCATTATTTAAAGCCACCTCTTTCATTCCTGAAAACAAAYAATCAAAATACACTAACACTTGTGTTTTACACAAGTAATAAACAAAATACATCAAACCAAAGAACAATACAGACAAATAAAAAAACTCAGACTACTTTGCAATCACTGCAATGAAAAACCAAAATGAGATGCACCCCTTTTTCTCTAGACTGAACAAAACCAGTTCCTGTAGCTTTTCTTCACACACCATGTTCTCCAGCACCTCAGATTCACTCCCATCCTTCTCCCCACCTGGTCTGGAAGGTCCAAGACTGGACACTATTCTAGGTACAGCCAAGGTGAAAKAGCCAGCTCCCTCAAGCTGCTGTGGTCCAGGCTCAGAGCGCTGCTGGCTGGACGGATCACGTCTAGTTCCAGCCCACTCTGTTGCCAGSCAGGGAGCTCCCTCACCAGCTGGCTCTCCAGCCCTGCAAGGCTACTAGGGGCTGTTCAGTCCCATGCACTAGGCTTTCAGTTTTTTGACTTTCATGAGGTTCCTGTGGACAAGACCATTCGGCAACATTTCTATGAAAAGCAGCTCTACCCTCCAGCTCCTCCTGCAAGGCTGGGAATGTGTTGGACACATCAATCCCTGCAAAAAGACGTCTCCTAGGCAGCCGTCAAACAAATTGTGAACTGGCTGACTCAAGCTACCATTTGAGCTCAGTGGTACACACAGTTCTTCTGTCACTTTGTAGCATGTTCATCTAGCCCATACCCCCTTAGTTTGGCTATCAGAACACTGACGAAGCCTGTCACAAGCTCTAATGTTCTCCAACTCAAATGAATGTAATCATTACGGTCTTAAAGCCTCTAAATCTGGTTAGAAACCTTTACATCCACTAAACAATCTGGTACATGCACATAAGCATGCTGCCTTGCCTCTTCCCTCTCTCCATTTGTTTTTGTAGGTACTCCAGTTCATCATTGTTCCTTGTTAAATTGTTTCCCATCCCTTCAAAACTGCTACTTAGTCTGTATTTGCAAACACTAACAGATGCCTCTAAACACAAACTAAAGCAGTGGCTCATAAAGAATAATATTAAGGGGAAAAACAGCTCCAATAGGATTTGAACAATTATATCCATTGTACGGTTATAAATGTCAAAGTGTCATTACCAAAGCATTTTGGGGAACTCAAGCACTAAGTTATTTACATGTCTTGATTCCTTTGAAACTACTTGAGCTTAAAATGCACACATGCCCTACAAAATCTCTTAAACTTTGTAAGGGATAAGTGGGTCATAGATGAAAAAAAAAAAAGTACTGAAAAAAACACCTAGTATTATATCCCTGAAGATGATATATTCCAGGAGGCAAGTAAAAGAAGTTTAATGATCTGCATTAGCTACCTGTTTTTTTAATGCATGAAGGTTTTCAAAAGACCTTCAATGTTCATACAGAATTAGATGTACGTCTCCAATAGAAACAGCACACGTAGATTTAACTACTGAGCTCTTTGCTTTTTTAATGAAGAAATTCCCTATTAGAGGATACAATTAGTAAACTCTTCTATTAAAAATAGTAACTCCCATTTAAACCTTAATGATTTCACAGACTCAAAAGTCCACCTCCTTATTAACAAGCATTTTTATCATCCTATTTCAAGTCCAACTAGAAATTCTAGAAAAAAAATTAGAAGATTTATTACCAAATTATACATATGTAACATTGAACACAAAACTATGAAGAAAAAACATTTCTATTCTACAAAACTGGAGTAGCGCAATTCCATCTCTCAATTTACCAGGGTCCAGACATTAAGAATAATCACATAACAAAATCAGCCATTGATAATGATTCTCTCACAGCAGTCTCACCTCACAACTGGGCTTTTCTTATCACACTTTCAATTTGAAAATAAGTCTGTTATCGATCCACATCGGTGGATCAATCCCTTGCCTCTCTGTGACACTTCCACTGACACTTCCATTGCTATGTGGAAGATCCATTGTTCTAACACCCGTGGATACTCAAGGATAATTGTCAGCATCACAGCTTTTAACATATGAAAACTGTCACTATCAGGTTTTTTCTTTTCTGTGGTCCAAAAAAAAAAAAAAAAAAAAAAAAAAACACTTCTGGAGACAACAAAAAAGCTAAAGAAATAATTATTTCAGAGTTCCTTAACTTCAGTTATACTCAGACCTACTAATTTAGTTATATCAATATTCTCACTGACTCAATACCAAAGATGGTGAGTGAATTTGACAAGTTTTTTTAAAACTTTTTAAAAATCTTTTGTTTACTAACCCCTTCACATAGTTACATGTCATGTTCTATGCCAGTTTAAATGCTGATCTCCGGAAAAACACATCAAACCAGTACCTAATGTTAAACTGAAATTTATCATACGTAATCACAGTACTAGCTTTCTGCCATGTTCTGCCACTCCTCTGACACAGCCTTTATCCAAGACTTTTAAAAGAGCAAACAAACATTAAGAGCTACCTTGAAACAATTCTGACAATTTTCTTGAAACATCGTAGATGAAAGATTATCCAGACCACCGGAAACCATCTAGCTTTAGTGAGTGCTATTTTACATGAACTATTTTGAACTAAATAGGAAAGGTTCTCCCAGAAATAAATACAGGGAAGAATGCCTATTTCCATGACTCTGTAAGTCAAAAAGATATTAACACAAAATACAGATACTATATTCTTGTGTTGTGTTAGCAAACACTGAAAATTCTCACAAAAGGTGCCTTTTAAGGTGCTCTTAAAAGTTTAACAGCATGCACGCTTACTCATATAATGTCTCTAGATAATCTACTGTTTAGAACTGTATTTTTAAAAAGGCCACAAAGAATTACATTGTCTATCATTAACAGAAATGCAGAATGCCTCAAAATAGAAAGAACATGTAGAAAGAAGACAAAACGTCTTATCTACTGAAGCCTCCACTGAGAACTTAATGCAAATGCATAGAAAAGTACTATCCGTATGTCACTCATTAGGTAAGAAAAGATTGCATTTAACTTTATAGCTTAATTTTTCTACCTACCATCTCTACTGCATCAGATAAACCACCGTGGGGGCCTCCAAAGACTTATTTTCCTATTTTTTTTTAATACGTCTCAGCAAGATTTAAAAAAAAAAAAAAAAAAGTGAAGCATAGTACAGAAACACTCTCCTTTGCTAGTCTGATATATCTGACAAGTGACAAGAACAAAATATCGGCAAATTTGAGACTAAGCCACAGCACTGTTACAGACAGTTCTTCCACATCACACAGAAATTAAATAACCCTGGAAACTGAGGAGAAGAATTAAAAAAAAAAAAAATTACAAACATACACCCCTACTAGTAAGTATAACTGATATAAGCCTGGAAACCTCATGGAAGAGGACAGGAAACAGGGGAAAAKGATGGGGAAAACAGATGAGTAAAACATCTGAGAAGCCAATAAAGGGCTGTTTCCAGGAAAAAAAGAAAAAAAAAAGTATACTACTATATGGCTGATATAGCAAGGAATCTCAAGGTGGGTTATCTGGTCTGAGCAGAAAGTAATACAGATTTTGAYAGCAGACATTTTCCAATCTTAAAACAGAAGGTAGGAAAAAATGCCTAAGCAAAAGGTAGACAAAAATCATGGCATGAAAGAAGTCAGATCATTCTGGTAACTTGTTCTCAATGGAAGGCACAGAAAAAAACCCGTAAGAAATCCTAAATATAGAKGTAAGTGAAGAGGAAGGTTTGAGCAGTAAATATGAAGTGACAGGAAAGCCTGGGACTGTAAAACTGAAACTTGACTAGAACTGACAGGGAAAAAATATTTTTTTTTTTTTAAAAAAAGGAGGTTAAGCTAAAGAAGAATCCCAGTGAAGTAAGAACATCTCAATCACATATTTTACAAAAAAGCTCTGCAGCCTGCCTGTCATAGGCAACACTGGGATACGACAGGACTAGCTTTCCTCAAYAGGAAAGCTAGTTATCCCGTAGTTTAGCGGCTCCCTGTTTCAAGTCAATTCTCCTATGCCATACTCTATCAGAAATTACAAGAAAATAGTACTCAAATTAGTTGTGATTAAACCAACTTCTTATGGATGTGTAAATAAAGTCTTCAGCCCTAATCTATTTTCATAATCATTAGGCCATAAAAAGGAAAATAGATGTTGTTTTATGTTTTGCCTCATGCTTTATTTATAAAAATCAATAGGGATTCTTGTAAAGGAACCATTTGTCTTTTTAGTATTCCTTATGATCAGACCTTGACAATTTAATCACTGTTGAAACATCTTTGCTTTCTCTCACAATAACTTACCTCCCCAGGGCACAGTTGCAGTTGATATAATTACAGAAAAGAAGCAGATCAAAAGGTACTAGAGTTGCTTTAATTAACAAGATTATTCTCTGCTGCAGCTCTCATTTTTATATGTGCTGAACCTACCCAACAGCTCTATACAGTCTGAAAGACATGGCCATTTTGACAGAGCTGCTGCTATCTGCCTTTTCTTTCATGTCAGTAGATCAAAAAGATACTACCCGAAGTGGCTGAGCACAAAACGAAGTGTCCCAGAAAGGTCCCTACTCATTAATCTAACCACAATGTAATAGGAAATGAGTAAACAACTTAAGAGGTTTAGTCAAGCAGAAAGTAACATCCTGGTCACCAAAATTTAATTAAAGAACACTACTCGCACCACTCATGCTGGGTTAGTACAGGCCAAAGAAACATGAGCATGAGAAATTCTAGACGTATCCACCACGTGCTGAATGAAAATCAAATGAAACCCACTGACCCATTTTTATTTTTATAATTCTAAATACAAGCCACTGGAAGTTCCGTAYATGAAGCACAGTGATTTAAATGCAATACAATTAAAAGTATGTTAAGATTTCAAGAGATCCAAAGCAACCAAGGCAATCATTAATAGAACAGTTCTATGCTTGGTAATTTCTTCTGCTTTTCCTCCTAAAATGTGATAAAAGCTTGGTAATAGAGAATTACCTTCATAACATGGTTTTTTATGTATTTATTTTAATTAGTATGGGAGGTATCCAAAAGGCAAAATAGAATCCCAGAGTAGACTTTTGAGAAACTCTCTGGAAAAAAATATCTGAAAGATTAGGTATAGCAAAGATGCAGAACTCTTAGAAAAACACCAAATCCCTGTTAACCCTAGAGCTGTTAACCCTAGAGATYTTATGTCATTTGTTCCTAAGCAACTCTTATAGGAAGAAGTAAAGACTAAGAAGGATGCTCCCTTGCCCTGCTTATATTACCAGGACATGCCCAGTTTTTCTCCAGTTGCTGGCAGAATTGCCCATCAGAGGCAAACTGTCATATATGCACCTTCACAGCAAATACCAGGATTAGGAAATATGGCCATCGTYTGTGCCCTGCAAACTCTTGGAAAGAACCTCAAAAATTTGGAGTAGAACTAGAGAGTGCTATAATTATCATAATTACTCCTGCAGTTGTTACAGTCTAAAATGGGCCAACATGAACCAACTCCTACAGGCTGTTATGCCTGTTATGAATCTGATAGCAAATAGTAATCAAAGCTGGTTGGTCTTATGTTCCAGGTAATGACTAAGGACTTTGTATCAGCTCAAGACTATCTTCCTGAAGCAACCCAGCCAGTCTGTCCAAGAAACAGACTAGGCCAAAATTACTGTAAACAGAAGGAGGGACCGCAGGGCAGACTATAGGGACTGCCTGAAGGAAGTACTTGCATGGCCTTCTGGCATAAACTATGCTGATGAAAATGCTCCAGAAGCTGTGGTAGCTGTCTTTGTCCAAGGACAGCAATTCAAAATTCAAGAGCAATTACTGCTTATTACCATAGGGGGGCAGACTAAGCCTCTTATTTAGCCTCTCAACAAAGCTTGATTAGCTGCAATGTACATCCGGAGTAGAAAGCGACCAAAAGGAAAGCTAAACTCCTGGCACTGCAAATCCAGCATGTTACTCCTAGAAATATCAGGAGATGGAGAAAAGCTACAAGAGGCTTGCACAGAAGAGGTGCTGTGGGAAGAAGCTACAATCAAAGATTTGAGAGACATTTTAGCCCCCCTGACAATTTCTGTCACTRTTGCAAACAAGTACCATGGAAGTTAGAATGTCCTTATAGACCTTGGTGGAAATCTGTCTATCCAGCAGCATTCAGAACCCCCACCTTTCCACCCAGCCCCTCCTCCATGCCACARTCTCAGAAATGCAGTTCAGACAGTCAGAAGAACAGAAACACTACGGTTTCACTTGTGGACAGTCCTTACTTATCTGACTCTGTCAACAACAAAACTGTCTCTTGCACAGCCAATACTGGTGTTTATTGGCAGTAAATGCTATTGGTATTTCAGGACAACCAAATTAATGGCACTATAACAATCTTACATAAAGCAGTTGAAGAAAAGTGAGACTGAGTCACAGATCTAGATGGATGGTTAGAAATACTGCTTAAGACAGGGTATGTTTAATTAGGATTATTTGTTTTATTATTGGCGTATATAGTGGCTACATTCAGCTATCCCCACATTAAYGCAAATTAATGTGTAAAGGGATAAAACAAGGAGTAACTCAAGCAGAGGCCAGAACAAGGATAAGGAAGACAAAAAAGAAATGCTTATACTATCTTGGCGTCCCAGGATAGTGGGCAGGGGCATCTGCGGCAATTCTATCCTAYTCTAGGCCTTTAAGAGAAAGATGAAATGAGACTAAGTCTCAAAGGGAGGAATGCAGAAGTAAAATATTAATGCTTCACAGGCCTGTGAAAGCCTGTGCAAGCAAAGAAAATAGCCGCAGCATGACCTAATGGCACTGACATGTCATTATGATTCAATTATCAAAGAAATGTATTGTTTGCAAAAACAAGCACTGTCTGTACTGTGAGAGATTGTTATCCATGACTCCTCCTCCCTGTTTAACTTACTACATCCTTTTTTAATATGACACGTAACTGCAGCTCTGTGAAGAACAAGTCACATAACACAAACATAGGGCACCTTTAACTGCCTCACYTGGGTGGAGCCAAAATGGGCAGGGTCTGTCACTGCTGCTCTGTGCTCTTCCCTACAGCTGTAGCAACCAAGCTTCTCTCTCTCTTCCCTAGCACTAGGCTTTATTTTCTATCCTTCACAGTGCCACTGTCTGTACACTCGCATTGACTGACAGGACGCGCTGCTCCTCCTAAAGCCCTATCAGATCACGTCCAGTCACAGGGCAAGCCCATCCCACTTGATACAAAAACATGATTACAGGCACAGCCTCGATTTTAATTCCTTCAAGGCTTGTTAACATGATCAGATCTCATTTTTCTGCWTCACCTGCTCTGCTTTTTCCTTGCTGTCTCCTCTCACTGTGCAAATTCAGTTCCCTCTAAACTACAACCAACTMAGTTACCCAGAACAATGATATAATTTAGCTGCAAGACAGTAAGTCACTATTTACAGATCACGAAGAACAAGAAAATATATAGCTTTAGTATCATAAGAAGCTTACATAAGCACTACAAAATAATATTTTCAGGGAGTACAAAACTTGAATAAAACTTAGAGCTGTGAAAGTAAATGCCTACAGCTCATATTTTAAGAGTGTGAAAGAAATCAAAACTCATGAAGCAATTTTGATACAGAAGGCACTGCTAAAAAAATGCATAATTATATCGCTTTCTCTGATATTCTTAATTGAACATGAAATTTCATATTTATTCCATTTAACTACCTTAGCAATGCTGTAAGTAAGCTGTATATATTTATTATTACTAAAAAAACCATATTGCTTGTTCATTCTTCCTGCAAACTTGCATAAAGTTCTTGCATTTATTAATAACTCTGCCAAAAACATTATATAATTTTTAAAAAATATGAATTGTGACTATTCCTTCACAGCTCATTATCAACCACTATCAAATGACATTCATACAGTACATAGAATAGTTCAGTAGCTACCATATCTTAGACAGAAGCACAAAACCCCAACACAGTATTGCRTGCAGCCAGCAGCTATCGTATTTCACGATTTACAGGGAAGCATAAGAAAAATAAATACTAAATATTAGCATACACTTGTATGCTAACACTAGTAATAGGAAGTAGCTTTTTCTATTGCGTGTGAAAAATCCTCCAAAAATGAGCATTGCACAAATGCACTGCAGGACACTGAGCTGTGCTTGAACAGTCTGGAAAAACTGAGGCAAGAAGAGGATAAAGTAGCTGCCAGCAACTAATGGGAAGGGTGCTAAAGACACACCAAATTGTTCTCTCCAGGACCAGATGTAATGTGGGGCCATGACTGCAAGCTAAGGTTTAGATGGGTCAGACTGTGCCTCAAGAAAAGCTTCTCAGCCGTGAGGCCCTGCAGGAGCCCTTGCAATAAAACAGCAAGGAAAAGCCTCAGCTTCCCTCACACAGCCCAGCTCATGGCCCCACTTCAAGCACAAGGCTGCATTGGTGACCTCCAAGRCCTCTTCCAGGGAACAGCTCTAGAATTAAGCCCTGTTTCTCATGCTCATATTTCACTTTTCTCTGTAGATATCATACTCAGAACTGTGGAGGTTGGTCACATAAGGAATGTCTTGTCAAACCAAAACAATGAGGAGGAGGGCAAAAAAACAGGAACTTCCAAACACATGAATCCCTAGGTTTCTCCCTAAAAGGAATCCTCAAATGATGCTTAGGAGAAACTATTCTTTTGTAAACTTGCATTGAATTCACACAACCTCCACACTTAAGAATTATTCCAAGTACTACCTCTTGAAAATCATCCTTTTAAATGTTTAGAAGTACTATGCATTTAGATGCTTTAGAGGCAAAATCTCATCTACAACTTGGAAACTGAGAGATTCAGTTAAACTTCAATTAAATCTCTTGCCCCAAATAATCCTTGTGATCATAGCATTCTGGGCAAAAAGCAAGCCTCAATATTACAACCTCAATATTACTTCTCAATATTACATATCCTTCCCTAAGTCGCCAATCTAAGTCATGCCTCAGAAGGCCACACTCAACAAGAAGCTTTCTATCCGTAACTTCATTAAGACTGTTCCCAAGAAAGGAGATGAGAAGACTCCAAAAAAACAGATTCCAAAATTCAGTTGAACATTAACATCTAAATCTTTATTTCTCAGGAAGTTGCCATATTCTTCCCTTGTTTCTTAAAAAAAGCAAATATCTGTGCAGTCCCTTTATCCTCCCCTGTTTCTCCCTCCCTACATATCTTAAGATCTAAGGTTGCTTGGCCTCTCTGGACTCTTGCTCTTGGTAGCAAGTGGTCTTTATTTGAGTTATTTTCAATACTGCACAGTGATTAGAAGTGTGATTATATCCTATCCGTCAGGGTTGACTAAGGAAGAAGACAGAGAGATTCTCTATCTGGAARCCTCCTTTGCAGGTGACTCAGAATCCAGCCAGATCTGGAGAAACTACGAGTAGCAATTGTGAAACACATCAACAAAATTAACACCAACATATTATATTACTACCATCCCACAAGCATCATAACAGAACTCAAGATTAAACTGCCAGACAAGGGTGGATTAACTCTCGTTTAAAAATTATCTAAAACTAACAATGGCAAGCAGGAAGTCAACTTTTAAAAACGTGCAACAAGTAAAATTATTCATTATTCCTGTAAGCAGAAGTTACAATAAATGGTACAGAGAGCAGGCACTGAGAAAAATAAAACTACATATGAAGAATTAGCATGACTTTTGCAAACAGAAAGCCTGCTTTTCAAAATTCTGAAGCTCTCTGAAAGGGTCACCTAACATGTGAACTGTCCAGTCAGGAAATAATAATAATAATAATAATAATAATAATAATAATAATAATAATAATAATAATAATAATAGAAGATAACTTTGGCATTCTAAAAGGCTTTAAAGAAGTTCCTTGACAAAAACTTACTAGTAAATCAAGCAACCAAGCATGAGGAAAGGTATAAGCAGAATAAGCAGAAATTTCATCCAACATGCAAATCTCTAACGTATCCACACTGTGCGCAGAAGAGGCAGTGAGAAACCTCAGCCAAAACAAACATGAAGGGGTAATTCTTCATACAATGGTTTTACGCCCAGCAGCTCCTTTCCATATGAGCTGTTGTGGATACAAGAATTTTACCCAGATTCAAGGAGGATTGGAGAAATGCAYTGAACAAAAACCGAGAAATAGAATTCTGGCTCAGTAAGACCCGTGAGCTAAAAGCAGCTGGAAAACAACAGAGTATCTATCTGGGAGTGTCATATACCATGACTTTGGGTTGATTTTGTTCTTTTAACAGTTAACATTTCTAACAGTTAACATTCCAGCAGTAATAGTCAAGCATAATGACTTGAAGGATGCTTTAAATAAAATGTARGTTTAGAATAACATCAGAGTATTGATATAATATGTGTAAAAAAACTCAATAATTTTTTTACTGACTGATTATGGAACTTATTTACAGAATGACAATAAAGAGTAAGTTCTTGAATTCTGAGGATGAAATATAGTAAACTAAGTTTATTAAGAGGAAGTGCATACGCTTCCTCTGCGTGTGCGCGTTACAAAATCAAATGAGGGTCTGTATTTTAACACCTTCATTCTTCAGGTCTCGCACAGATTTCAGAATTCCCTGCGAAACTGAAACAGGAGCTGCTTCCTGCTTTGAGCCTTCTTCTGCGGGGCAGCAGGCGCTGGCAGCTCTGCTGCCGCTCCACCACAGGCACGCCAGGCTCTCGCCGYGCACCCTGAGCCCCTGATGCCTTGGGGACATTTTCCAGCTGCCTGAGCCGCACAGAGGCTGGCTGCGCTCAGGGATCCTGGGCAAGACAAACACATGGCATCCAGTCGAGGGCAACTGCAAGCTCTCCATGAAAACAGGCACGGCGCCCTTCCAAAACAAAATACATGTACAACTTGATATACACACACCATATGTATATGTAAGTACATGTACTATATGTACGTATAATAGATACAGGCACCAGTGACCAGCCCCAGGGATATCCCTGGGCACAAATAGTTCAACTCAGATAAGCGGATCACAAGACTTCACATGGAGCCCCCTGGCAAACACGCCACCACCACAGCCAGGCTTTTCTCAAACACTCAATTTACCAAAATTTTTATCAAGTAAACTCATTTCTCTCAGGCAGCACAAGGGTCAACTGCCCTATTTACTGCAAATTTATTTTAAAAACAACCAATCAAACAAACAAACAAACAAACGGCACCCGCTTTCGCCGACGCGCCGACACCAGGAATAGTGCCGCCCCCCCCCCACTGCCACGCGCAGCCAACGGCCGCGCCGCAGCTGCGCAGGCGCGACCCGCCCGCAGCCCGCCCGTACTGCGCAGCCGCCGGCCCCGCCGCGCCTCACCCGCAGCGCTCGCACTGGGGCCGCCTCTCGCTGCGCTCCACGGGCAGCTCCCACAGGCCTGCGCAGCCCTCGCGCTCCTCCTCCTCTTCCTCCTCGTCCCTGCTCGCCGCCGCCGGGGGGGCAGCGGCCGCGCCCGCCGTGTCCGCCGCGCTGCCGCCGGCCGGGCCGCCCCCTTCCATCCCCTCCCGTGGCGCCGCCGCCCGGGGGCGCCCGCGGGCAGCCAGAGGCCCTCACCACGTGGGGCCGTCCTCGCGGGCATTCCGCCAATCAGCGCGTGGGGCCGCTTCCCTCCCGCCTATGGGGCGCCTCCGTCCTCCTTGGGGGGCGGGACCAGCTGCTGCAGGTTCCGAGGGGCGCGGGCCGTGGGCCGTGGCCGAGGTGCTGCCCTGGGCCGTGGGTTCGGCGTGGCCTGGAGAGACCCTTGAGCTGTCCCGAAAGCGCCATTATTCCGTGCGTCCCTTCCGCGTTTGAGCGTGATTCACTTCCCTGGTATTCCAGGCTTTGTCCTTGTTGAGCAAGACCATCTTGTGTCACTGGGTGTGCACCCAGAAGAAAATCYCCTCCCAGAAGCTCACACTCAGCAGTCACCCCAGAGAAGCAAAGGAGGTGCCAGGGCAGCAGCTCCCAGGCAAGGGTGTTTGATGGGCAGTACAGTTTCCCCAGGGCCTTCATGTAGGTTTAAGGCATCAGAGTGCAGGTTTTATTCCCAGGCTTGGCTCATAGCTTCGAACACCAACATGTGCATTTGTGGAATCATGAAATCCTGTGAAGTTGATGCTTTTTGTTGCAGAAGAGGAAACCTCATGCAGGCAGTGCTGCCGCAGCAGCTGGGAGTCGGATCCAGCGCTCCTGCAGTTCCTTCTCACCCTTGGTCAGCCAAACCTGCAAGGAGTTGGGGCAAAAACCTACCTTGTAACAAAAGCCCAGGGTGCRGGCGGTGAAAGCGAGACCAAAGCCCTGTGCTGGGAAGGGCTGATTCGCTCGGTACAACACGGATGAGCTGGGGGGAACGCCAGGGACCCCAGCTCAGGGCCACTGTGTTGGCTTGTAGCTTCATGTGAGGCCCGCAAACCCAGCCCAGGTGCCCTAGAGCGGGAAGTGCAGGTGCCAGTGGAGAAAAAAAATACTGAAATAGGGAAGCAGGAGAGCTAGGAGGAAGCCATAAAGAGCCTGTGATGTGGCGAGGAAGAACAGACGATGTTTGTGTTGAGTCTCTCATCTTTCTGCTGCATTTCCTCAACAGCAGAAAACAGTTGCTGTTTGCACAGAAAAATATTAACACGACACAACCTCGACAGGGAACATTCTGTGAGCAGAAACCTCCATACACGCATAGAAAGTTGTATGGTAGATGAGGGATTTCCAGGTTTAATTGCAGCCTGTCATGAGCGGYGCTGGTAGCTACCACCATGGGCAGGTTCCAAAGCCAGGAACTGGTGAGGTTTAGGGAAGATCTCAGTTTCTGTTTGAGTCGAGCGTGCCCTGACCTGGTTTGCCAGCCCACTCATTTCCTGAAGCCTTTTCTCACCAAAGGACGGATTTAAAGGGGCCAAGTAGTTGGTCGCAATAACACCCATGGAGGACTTGCTCCGGGCACYGCCGTGGTTTCACTTGTGTGCAGAAGGCTCTGTGAGCCCCAGGGGCAAACACTGAGCCTGGCGCTGCTGCTGTGCTGAAAGGAGCTGCACAGGGGTTGCAGCTTCAGGCGGGTGCAAGCTGTCAGTTCCTGTTTGTTTGCAGGGACGGGTAAGGATTACATCTACAAAAGAGAAAGCAAAAAGGAGCCATGAAGGGGTGAGGGGGAAGACTGCATGATAGGCAACAATGCGACAACTATGTACGTTTTTTCCTAATTTGTTAATATATTTTTATATATACGTATAGATATATATTTAATCATTCCTCAGTACTTAAGTGGGCTTCAGATATTTCTTTTTAAAGTGTTGGATTTGTCTGTCATTCAAGCTAACTTACTACTTTGCACAACTCATGGAAACCGACTTACAAACAAACAAGAAACAAAACCCAGAACATCTTTGTCACTGTTGTGTGGTTTGAAATGTCCTTCACATAAACTACAGCAAAAATAAGCTAGAAAAACACCCGTTTGTTGCTTAATCTTCATTTGCATTTCTTTCTATTGACCTAGGAACAGAAATTTGTGCAAGCATGTCCAAAATGCTGTGCAGCAGTGATTCGTCCTTTACTCTCTCATGAAAACCCATCTGCAGAGCAGACCGTTGCTTTTTAGCTCCTCTTTTCTACAGCATCTGCCAAAATAGAGAGACAGAGCTATTTTTAAATGGGCAAATAGCTTCAAACAACTTTCCTATCCTAGCTGTCCCACATTAGCTCTCCTATAAACATTTTTGTCTTCTACTTGTGTAGACTAAAACTAAACAAACAAGCTACTATGAAATAAGCGAGGGTGCAGTTTTACCAGGTGACTGCTGCATCCCCAAGCTCTCAGCATGCGTGTTGTGTGAGGAAATTATTTTCTTCCCTGTTTCTTTCACCCATATTTTGAAAAGGTGTATGCGATAATCAATGGTACAAGTAGAGCCACAATTCTTCGTTCAGTCTTTCAGCATTAGCCTCTTTTYTTTGTGAGGCTGCATTGGAGCTGATTTCTACAATGTTGCTTAAACCTTGTATAATACTGTCTGAAGAACAGAAGTCTGAAGGCTTTGGTGAAGGATGACTACCAATATGACAGCTTTGCTATCTCTCACCTTAGTGTTTGTGACTTAGTTTAGTGCCATTTTTAAGAGAAGCATTTAGGAACCTAAACACTGGTGCTCAAGCAATCCACGGAGTTCTGAAAGTATCACCTGAGGATACATTGTGCCTCGTGCAGCTATATCTGCAAGTCCAAAACCAGAACTGCAGAGATGCAGTTAAGCCAACAGATGTTATGCTATTTTATTTGATAATGATGCCCAATATTGCTACAAACACACAATTTGTTGGGGGGGGAGGGGTCCTTTTTAAAAAAAAAAAAAAGTCATGAAGTGGTTAAATATATTTTTAAAAGCAAAATCTTATTATTAAAGAGACAGTTTTTGAGCATTCTAATTATATTAACTACCTTGAATTATGGCAGTTAGGCAGAAAGATAGCTTCTTTGAAGCAATTTTATAAATTCTGCAGCAGCCACATGGCTATTTATTATGTACCCTTTCTTAGCATTCGGTGCTCTGAATTGTGGTTTTTGCAATAATCTGCAACCACCAAGATATTCACTTTTAATAGTAGATTATCTGTCAATTCTCCCAGATGGAGTTTTCAGCAAACATCCATATTTTGAGTTCTCACAAAAATAGCAGTTTGAATGAGAAATGTCTTTACTGCCCTTATTTCAACTCAGAAACTCTTGAATATTGGCAGCAGAGCAAGTGTTACACAATAACCACTGCAGGCTGTCTCCAGACACATCCCATGAAGATCGAACAGCTATGTTGTTCAAGCCTAAATATACTTACCAATGGTTTGATTTGGTCTCTTGACACATAAGTCGGCCAAGATGCCTTGCTGACGAGAATGATCATCATTGCTGGGCAGGAAAAACTCCACCTCTTCATGGGGATCTGACAGAAAACATCTGCCCCTAGATTATTATCCAAGCTCCTTGTCAGCCTAATCTGGCATAACCTGGCACTGTTGCTGGGGTGAATATCCTGCCCTCCTCAGCCCATCCACATCAGTCTCACCTTGCAGTAACACTACAGATTCAAGTGGTCACACAAACAACGTGCTTCTTTTTTTGTGTTATTTTCAGCCTAATCACTGTTGCTTACCTTGTGGCCAGCAGCCAGGTGCTACTGCCAACATAAGTGTGGCGGAAGGAGGTCTGAAAAATGTGGAAGCAGTCAGTTATTTGGGAGCTGCCCATACTGAGCCTGGATTCAGTGATGCTTACACTCAGGTGGTAGGGCTTGAAGCCTGCCCATGATAGCAAGATTTGCAACCCCCTTATTGTAGAATGAAGCTAGGTCAATGCTGGAATGCTGTTTCTGTTCCTGTTTGCGTCATTCTGAGCTCTGCTGCCAGGGAAGCAGTAAACGGCCAGCGGGAATGCCAATGCCAGCGAGGGAGCTGCTTTCCTCGGAGTGCCCTGCGAGCCGCTAGGCGTCCTGGCTGCTGCACCACAAGCACCAGAGCGAGTGAACCCTGCCCCAAGCGCTACAAAAACGCACTGTTAGGGAGATTTGGTAACGTCGCCAAATATTTCCTGCCAAAAATCACTGTTCACGGCAGCTCTACCAATGTTTTTCCCTGACATTCTTCCTTTTGAAAGCGGCCACTTGTATTTCCTCTTCCTCTGTTTCTGCAATCATGTTAATCTTTTTCACACACTGGTGCTTTCTGAAGTGATTTACCTGTCTATGGCTAGTGCTAACCCTAGCACTCTTCTGCTGCCAGCATGGTATATTAAGCAATCTTTCTATGATTCTAGATTTCTATGATTTCTATCAAGATTCTATATTCTTTGATTTTTATTTTAGCTTTTAACGGGTGCGTTTTAAGTATAAGAGAACATAATTCGGAAAAATAAAATATTTTAATTGCAGACATCCAGTCAAGAATGTGGTCATTTTCTATGCTTGTAAAATGTAACTATGTGTATTTAACATGCATGTAAGTCCATAATGGTATTTTTATGAGGTCACATGCAAGAGTCATTTCCTTTATGAAAGGGAAAGCTAGTTTCCTAAGTTCAAATAAATGAAACAGCTATCACAGCTTGTTCATTTTTACTCACTTTTTTTGCTTTTATTAAAAAGAAAAGATAATGAAGGTTTGTAAAAAGTAAACATATATTCAAACAAAGTCTTTTCAGTGCTAGTCTGCATGTTTATCAAGAACTGGCGATTGCATCATGGTCTAACTCGTGATACTGGGCTAATAACAAGTAATACTCATAGCTAAGCCTGTAATTGCAGTTTGTGATTACAGCTCTTATGATATGAGCATAGTACAATGATAGTTGACTGATGCTAATTTTAAAATTCCTGCTGAAAAACAAGATGAAACTTTAAAATCCATGCCACAGAGAGATATGGCTATCGCTTGGCTCATAGTCTTGCTTTGTTGTATATATTTTCTGGGAATTGTAAAATGCAATTGAAAATATAAAAAGCAAATGAAAAACTAAACAAGCATATTAACATGGCATTAAGTGACAGAGGGATTAAAATAAGCAACAGTAGATAAATAGATAGCATTTGAAATGGTACTTGCTGAAGTGCTGTGGAAGGAGGACTCAATATGTCTTCCACTCCACTGTCTTTATTTCACTTCTGGCACAGTTCTTATTTTCAGGCCTGTCCTGTAGAGACGCTTGTTCATTATGCTGGGAAGCTGACAGCACTAATGGAAAATTTGCCTTTATCGGCTTGTTCTGCTGAAGCAGAAGTGGAAACTCACAGGCAGAAGAAAGATTATGAGTGCACTGAGTAAAAAATACTGACTGAAACCTTTGACTGTAAGGTTTTTTAAAGCCCACGGTGGTCAATATGCTGCTCAATCCTATGTCTACAGGGCATTTGAAGCCCTTCTCCCATTGATTTCAGATGTTCTGCATCTACAGAATCATTTCCAAGTCATAACAAAGACATTACCTAAGTATTTGTTTCGGAAGCCTGTGCTGGGAATCCAGCCAAACCTCCCGATTTACAACATTTCTCGGTGTGGCTGCTCTGGCTCTGGTGTGGCCTGCTCCAGTGTCAGCAATGCTAAGCCCCTGCGTGGGTCAAGGAGGCAGTCAACACATGGCAAATGGTCCCTGTTTTTCACTCCACTCCTGCAATAATACCTGTACTACCCTTGGTCTTAGGGTAAGGAGTTTTAAGGATAAGCAAGGAGTTTTAAGGATAAGAATATAAACTGAAGTTATCTTGCACTATAACATCGTGCTTGTTAAGTGTTCCTATCAGAAACTTTTCTACAGCCGAGATGACTGGTGTGGGGATTTTTGGCCACAGGAATATATCTCCAAAAAAAGGAAGTACCTCTTTTTAAATTTAGAGGTTTTGGTCATTTGGGAAACATGACAATACAGAAGGGTTATGCTGAGGCAAGTTTGCTCATGCCCATGTGCTTAGCAACATCTTACCATTGCTTAGGCTGGGAAATTTCACAGAACATTCCACATTTCTGCTTTTCTGCTTCTTTAAGCACAAGCTCCTAGACAAACACAAACCAAACTTGAGTAAAAGCCTCTGGTTACAAAAATAGCACAGAAGATTCTGCTGAAGTTTGTTATAGAGGACAACAGACTAGCCATAGCTGTCTGCAACATGTGAGCATAACTCTTCCACAGATTTGTCTCTAGACTGCTCACGAAAATTATTGGCAGAAGTGAAAGTGTGTGGCAGGCCAGAAGACTCAGGTCTGCCAAAGGGACATCTGTCCTGGATTTACGGGCCAAGCCCTGAACGAGCAGTAGACAGTGTAGCCAGTCAACATGCACGGAGCAGGTACATGTGCCCTGTTGCAAGAGCACACTGTGGTGAGAACATGGATGCCAGTAAAGGGTGTGAGAGGCAAATACTGAACCAGCTCACACTGGTTACTTTATGACTGTAAATTCATCCCTTATATCAGGAACAGGAAACAGTATGTGGCACAGAGGGTATTTACAAGCCACACCGTTTCATCAGGACACACTTCGAGCAGCCTGCGTGTGCGCACAGACAGCGCAGAGCCAGAGGGATCATCTTCGCTGCGCTAGTTCAGCAGAGCTGACAAGTGCATGAGGAGGAACGATGCGGGATGTCACCTGCTATGGGAACTTTCCTGCATGCTACCTGCTTACTCTCTCTACCCTGTGGAGCAGATGGCCCAAACTTCCTCTTTTGAAGGAATGTTTCCTAATCTGTTCCATGTTGAGACACTATGTATTATAATATAGCCTTAGCTTCTATACATTCTGGTGTTTGAGCCTGAATTGTTGAACAGATGCACATGGACAATTACGATCATTTTTAGACATATGATGTGAACTTCAGTTTTCTGCAGAAAGACATGGGAAGATTGCAACTGTTTTTACTTTGCTTCTGAATGCTTTGCTTTCTGCAGCAATACACATACTTTTACTTCCATATTACAACAGTATTATTAATGGCATTGATTAAATGCACATAAGATAACTTTCATTAAGTTCATGGATTTGTTTCTCCAACAAACAGTTCTTTGCATGAGAAAAAGTGCTGTCAAGTAAAACATGCCTTTTCTCCCACTAGTTACCAAATCAGAGAGGGTGAAAATGAACTATTCAAGGAATTTTCCTGTTTTGCTGAACATTCAATTTCCTTTCAAATGGCTGAATTCCAATGCTCAGCCAGTTGCTGGTGAATTATTTTTTCTTAAACAGAACAGAGTCTTTCCCCACTCTCCAAAGTTTTGCATGTTCCAAACAAGACTCTGAATGAAGCTGAGTAACCTGCATGTGCACTGTGTTGTGCGCAGAAAGCGGTTGTGGCAGTGCAGATTACGTTGTGCTACTGCAGCTCTGCCATCTGCTGCGGTAGATAATGGAGCAGGCGCAATCATTTCCCAAAATAATTATGTCAGCAGAACCCTTGACATACTGTAGACAGAGTGGCCTCCGCACAGTACCAGGGCACTCCCCCTCCATGTGCTCCCCGCTCACCAACCGCAGCCCAGCCTGACATCTGCCTCTTGAGCAGAGCCCTCTGGCCTTGCTACAAGTCATGACGGGGCTTTTCTTAGAAGGACCTTGGGACTGTTCTGCCCAGTGTTGTCCTGGCAAGAGCAGCAGGCTCTGTGGAGGCTAAATGGAGTGACACAGTCTATTTCATCTCCTAGAATCACAGCGGGGCCACCTCTAGGTGAACACCAAGTGTGTTACTTTGGGAACATCACGCTGGCAGTTTTAGTTGTTAGGTACAGGAGGACAGAGAAGCAAGGAGTTATTTTATATAGCACTGTATATAACACGGCAGCAAAATCATTAAAAATAGCGCAGGGAAACAGGAAGCAGAGGCATATGTTATTACTGTGAGGTAGCTTCCTGCTGCAGTAACTCTAGATTTGTGAGTTTAAGGCCACATATTTCTGCTTTACAGTGTTGTCCATTAAAAGGAAGAATGATCCTTGTTGGGCAGACATTCCAGAAATAAGCATGTTAACCAAAGAATCAGGACCTACCTTGAATTAAAAGGTAGTGGTGAATATTAAAAAGACTATCAATCAGCACAATTTGCTTCCAAAACTTTTTACTGTTTTTTCCCTTCATTAGCCATTTGACCTATCTGAAAGGCTACTGTCTTAAAATAGCTTAAAAACACTATACAAAATGCATTTTTAGTGAAGAGCAGAAAATATTATTTTTCCTGAATATTGCTGCAGCATGGATTTTTGATATCACTAAGAATTTATAAAAAATCAGAATGAGAAAGTAGGATATATATTTTACTGTAAACTCAGTGATAACTGCATTCTTAGGAAAAATTATTTTTGAAAAAATGCAGATTTTACATCAGAATGCAGAAGGAAAGAGAATTTTCCACATAATTTTTGACTGATATGTAAATAATGACTGAGACACACTTCACAAAATCAGAGAATCACAGAAAGGTTGAGGTTGGAAGGGACCTCTAAAGATCACCTAGTCCAACCCCTCTGCTCCACCAGGGACACCCAGAGCCCGTGGCACAGGGTGGCATCCAGGTGGGTTTGGAAGATCTCCAGAGAAGAAGACTCCACAACCTCTCCGGACAGTCTATGCCAGGGATCTGTCACTCTCACGGGAAAGAAGTTCTTCCTCACATGGACATGTAACTTCCTCACATGGACAAGACCAGCCACCCTAAGAACAGTTTGGCCGCATCCTCTTTACATTCTCCCTCAGGTATTTGTACTTCATTGTATTCCATATCTGATATCACATAGTGGCTGAAATCAAAGGTTGAAAATGTAGAAAGGACTTACAGAAAACAGAGTAATATTTGTAAAGTTATCCAGGTGTATTGAATAAAAAACAATCAGCTAGAAAGAAGATAGAGAGGAAACAACACATAAGCACAGTAAGTAGTCTGTCTCCCAGAAGAGGAACTCAAAGAGCTGGAAAACTTTGCAGAAGAGACTCTAGGGAAAAAAAAAAGTTTCACACTAAGTGTGAATAATGTCTAGCACCTGAAAATGCGGCAATAGCTGAAAGAAAAAGCAAACATTTTCAAGCATTTTGCAATAATTTGTTATCAAGAGAAAAAGAAGTGAAAGAAAGCAAGTGGGAATCAGCAAGATAGACAGTGATAAGGCGGCAGTACAGAAAGCAATAAAGAAGAACTAGATAGATAAAAAAGTTGAACCAAAAGAACAAATGCTTTCACTAGTGAGGGAATTCATGTAAATTATCCAACATTGATAATCAGGCAAGCATTGCATTTGAAAATGTAACTGCTGAGAAGAAATAGAAAAAGAAGGCAAACATGACAGTTCATAGTACAAAATCAACTTTCCATTTGAAATTTCACATTCTTTAGTAGAAGCTAAAGTTTGGAATTGATTTATTTCATATACTTACCAGGAAAGAACTTAAAATAAGCTTCCCACCCTCCAGCAGCAGTTTGCAATGTGTACGTGGGAGAGGAATCCAGAAACATGAACAAATAAACTGACAGCAGTAGCAGAATTAATCTGGCTATTGAAGCTATGGAATGCCAAGGTCTGCTTCGGATTCCTTGCCCCAGAGGCATTGCGCCAGTCATGAGGAAGAAGCTCACTGCAAGAAAAGTAAACATTCCTTTGCACTGTAAGTGATAATTTAAAAAAAAGAAGAGACTGTGGAATACAGGAATACAGAACCTATCAATTACGGAAAGTAAAGCAAACACAAGATTGTGACTGTGATGCCTGGGAGTAATTGAATACATGGCATTACTGACAGCATATTCCTTTTGGTGGAAACCAAATGGAGAGAGACCCACAGGAAAGGAGGAATACACTGAGGCCCCACATAATACAACAACTGGGAGGGCTTCCAGCTATTACACTATGATTTGAGAACAGAGGATAAACAAGGAGGTGAAAGACTGATAAGAGATATCTGATAAGAGGGTTGCTTTCAAACATATTTCACAATTGAAAATGATAGACTGTTATAAATGTAAGTCATCTTCTTAGATTATCCAGTCCTAGAAATAATGAGGAATAAATTCACAGAGACCGATGTGAAAGCTGAGACACTGTAGAAAGGCATTGAGGCCATCCTAGTGACATAGCCAGGGAACTACCTGCTAAGCCCCTATTATCACTTCAGAGATATGTGTCATCAGTGGCTCATTACTTAAAAATACAATGTTGGCACAGGTATTATAGCATGACATTAGTATGCCTGAGAAAAATATATGGAGATCACATCATAAAAAAGTATTGTAGACAAAAGAAAAGTATGTAGGAATAGACAAAATATGGAAAGTTATGAAACTTGTCAAAAATCTTAGCTTGGACAGCAACAACTTCTGGAAATAGAGAAATCAAATACTTCCTGAAGATACATCCTGACAAAGACAGTGTTATAATGTTGTGTTATTTTGCTGAAATTGTATTATTAGAAAATCTAAAAACCAAATCACATTACAATAAACTTAAAAGTCTTAGCATTGAGAAGTCTACTAATAGTTTATGGTAAGATGTCAGGATTTTAAGCAAATAGTGGAGGATTTCAGAGTTAAATAAAAAATATTCAGTATCAGATATGACCTACTGAACTATTTACTGGAAGGTGGAGTAAAAGAATAAACTGATGTCTGAAAGTTTAGCTTTTTACAAAGAATCCCAGGTTGGCTTTGCTGAATTYGAGAAGAATATGTAAAAAGAGACAGATGTTAATTAATATGGAATAGTAACCAGAAGTCCTTGTTTAAGCAAGGCAGGAAGAAGTATAATCTACCTTGATGAATTAAAACCACATACATACATATATATATATATGTAACAATGCCAAAAGTAACAAAATTACTGAGATTCCAGGATACTAAAGCCTCAAGATGGTATTTGCATATGCAGCAGCATTTAGTGGACTCAAACAGCTCTGAAGTACTGAGGGTATTGCTCCTGTTTCTGTGAAATGCAGGATTTTGAAAGGTAATCTTTTAGGAATTAGCTGCCTTTTCCTCTTTTCTATATTTTCAGTGAGGGATATAAAGAAGGAACGTGTAGCAGCAAAAGGAAACAAAAAGAAACATATATAGAAACAGATCATTCTACCAACTCTTCCACTGGAAAAAGGAGTCAGCAGCTATGGCAAAGAGTGGGAGGAAAAGGGCATCTGAGGAGATCCATTTAATTAGAAAAGTCCTTGAAAGTATTCCTGAGCACTTTTAAGACAATTAATATTGCTAAATGTATGTTTCATTAGGATGAAATTGTAAGGTGAGGTTGGTAAGGTGTTTCTGATCATGTCAAGGATAGGCTCAGTGTCTTCAGAAGTGAGCAAGACTAGGCTCAAAGGTTCCCAGACCCTAGAGATAGCTGAGGTGGGCTCGGCCTCAGGTCCCTGGCCCAACATGCCAGAGTTCCCCCCCTGAATCTGCCTGCTGTTAGAGACCCCTGGAGCTGTCACTGCTCCAGGCTGGATGAGACCTCAACCTCTCTGCACAGCGTTGGAGCTGTCTGGAAATGCGCACAAGTTATGTGTTCTGAACCGAGGGCCCAGCTACCACTCTGCTTCTTTAAGTAGCCTGAAACATCCTGGTATTCCCCTTATCAGAACATAAACACTGAACGTTTCAAGGAAAAAGAATGAAATCCAAGTGAGGAAAGAAGCATAGAAAGCTGTTACTTTTTTTCATAGCATTAATTGTGTCCACAGACACAATTGCACTGTGGACACAATCTACAGACTTTTGCTTGAGGATTTGGAAGTACATTATGGAAGAGACCTATAAATAATCAAACTCTACAACTTCCCCTTACAACTATGGTCTGTAGCACACAGGAGCTCAAAATCACACAGTGCAATTCTCTGTGGCTCACACAGTGAAGAGAACTGATATAAGATAATAAGAAAAGAAGGCTCAATAATCTTCCACTTAATGAAGTAAAAAAATCAACATACACTTCAGTGAAGAATACGAAATACGCTGGAAGGAATAAATTTCCTGTATGATCAAGGTCAGTTAAAGTGACATCAGCATGGCAAAAAATATATAAAAGAAAGTGACAGCACTGAGCATCTGCAGTGCTCAAGGAAAACTCACTTAATGGCCGAACAACAAAATGATTTTACATAAATGTTGTATGTGGTCGCACAGTATTATGGAAAGCATTCCAGTGCATTTCAGTGTTTTCCAGTTCAAGCTCCTGATGCTGATCTTGTTGTCACATGAATGTGTGTGATCATGTACAGAAAAGGTCTTTATAATGGTGCTGCCACCTCCTAAGCTTGTAACATAGAGAAAAGGAAATAGAGTAAAATTTTGCATGCTCTTCTCAGGTGTAAATGTAGCAAAATAGCTTTTTCATGCTGTTGGGAAATTCACATATGGGATTATCTTTGTAAAAGGATTATCTTCAGACTGTCTTTAATTGCACACACCTTCTCTACTTGAATGTAATAAAATTTCAGTCGATGTGAAGTAAATTAGTGGAAATAACGAGTTTACACCACCTTAAGGTGTTGCCCAACACTGAATAAACACTTTCATATAGAGATACAGAAGTTTAAGCAGTTTCCATGAAGAGTAGCTAGTTGTAAATCAACTATCAATATAAACACCACCTTTTGCTTAGCACGTTTTGATTTGCCTCATGACTGCAAGCACATTTGTAAGGAGGTTCAAATTCACAACAAAAAGCTAGATAAATATGAACAGACACAAAAAGTTTTATGCTGTTGCTACTGCTGTGACACTGGTGCCTGTCAGGAAAATACTGACGTGTATTTTTAAAGGAATTTACACCTCAACAATGGCAGCTTTGAGTAAATTTATTATCTCAGCCATCCTTGGCCAAGAACATGCCTATTTCACTTAACAGTGCTAGTGGAAGAGGGAACAAGCCTTCCTTCTCTATTAGTTATTTGTTCACTTTCACTTGCAATGGTCTTCTAATCAGTCTAATATAAAAATTCACACACACTTTTAAAAGAAAGGCTCCAAATAGAATCACAGAATCATAGAATGGCTAGGGTTGGAAGGGACCTGTAGAGGTCATCTAGTCCAACCCCCCTGCACACRCAGGGTCTCCTAGAGCATGTGGCACAGGGTGGTGTCCAGGCGGGTTTTGAAGATCTCCAGAGAAGGAGACTCCACCACCTCTCTGGGCAGCCTGTGCCAGGGCTCTGTCACCCTCACTGTTAAGAAATTCTTTCGTAAGTTCCTGTGGAACTTTTGGTGCCTCAATTTGTGGCCGTTTCCTCTAGTTCTATCACTGGCCACCACTGAGAAGAGGCCAGCCCCCTCCTCCTCACTCCCTTTCTTGAGATATTTATATACATTAATCAGGTCCCCTCTCAGGCTTCTCTTCTTCAGGCTGAAGAGGCCCAGCTATCTCAGCCTTTGCTCATAGGGCAGATGTTCCAGGCCCCTGATCATCTTCATAGCCCTGCGCTGGACTCTCTCTAGCAGCTCCACATCCCTCCTGCACTGGGGAGCCCAGAACTGCACCCAGTACTCGAGGTGCGGCCTCACCAGGGCTGAGGAGAGGGGCAGAATTGCCTCCCTTGACCTGCTGGAGACGCTCTGCTTAATGCACCCCAGGATCCCATTGGCCTTCTTGGCCACGAGGGCACACTGCTGCCTCATAGTCAACTTGTCGTCCACCATGACGCCCAGGTCCCTCTCTGCGGGGCTGCTCTCCAGGAGGTCGGTCCCCAGCCTGTAGGCATGTCTAGGGTTATTCCTGCCCAGGTGCAGGATCCTACACTTGCCCTTGTTGAACTTCATGAGGTTACTCGCCGCCCAGCTGTCCAGTCTGTCCAGGTCCCTCTGGATGGCAGCGCAGCCCTCAGGGCTGTCAGCTATTCCTCCCAGTTTGGTGTCATCAGCAAACTTGCTGAGGGAGCACTCCATCCCTTCATCCAGGTCATTAAAGAATAAATTGAACAGGATCGGACCAAGGACTGACCCCTGGGGGACACCACTAACCACAGGCCTCCAGCTGGACTCGGCACTGCTGATTACTACTCTCTGGGCCCTGTCATTTAGCCAGTTCCTAATACACCTCAATGTCCACTCATCTAACCCACTCTTCTGGAGCTTGCCCAGGAGGATGCTGTGAGGCACGGTGTCAAAAGCCTTCCTGAAGTCCAGATAGATGACATCCACCGCTCTGCCCTCATCTATCCATCTAGTCACCCCATCATAGAAGGCTATCAGGTTAGTCAAGCATGATCTCCCTTTGGTGAACCCATGCTGGCTACTCCTGAGCACCTTYTTCTCCTCCATGTGCCTGGAAACAGCAGTCAGGATGACCTGCTCCATCACCTTCCAAGGAACAGAGGTCAGGCTCACCGGCCTGTAGTTGCCCGGCTCCTCCYTCTTGCCTTTTTTGAAGAYCGRGGTRACATTGGCTTTCCTCCAGTCCTCCGGCACCTCCCCCGTTCTCCAGGACCTTTCAAATATGATGGAGAGTGGCTCGGCTATGACATCCGCCAGCTCATGCAGCACTCTGGGGTGCATCCCATCGGGGCCCATGGATTTGTGGGTGTTGAGTTTCCTCAGGAAATATAATCAGGAAATAGCATCTTTAGAGATCATTTGTAGCTGCTGGCTTGTTCATGGGCATACCATTTGTGCAGTATTTCAATGATATTTATATGTATTGTTATCCATCAGCTTCACATTCCAGATCACATATCACATACCTGCTTTACATAAAAACAAACAAACAAGCAAATAAACAAACAAAACTCTTATTTTGTCCTTAAAATACATGGTAGAGTTCTGAAACTTCTCTAGACTGTCCTTTAGTTCATTTTTCTGACCAGTAAACAAAATCCACACTCTTCTGAAGCTTAGATCACTTGCTCTAGGAGGGAATAAAATTACTCGCATATATTTTTCTTGTTAGATTTCTTCAAAACTAATGAAGTCAGGAGCTGAAACACTTAGAATATGATTCACATTGTGCTTTGTTTTCCATTCTACTTTGTCATTTGACCAGTAGAGAATATACAATTGTGCAGCAAGTTCGTTCATTTGTCTTTCTTACCTGAATCTTTAAATTTCTTCCAACTTAATTATTTTATTTGCAAAACATTACTATTATTTACTATAAAACATTTTATATGCAAAACATTACTATTTCCCAAACCTAAAATGCATTTTTAATGCAATGTATCCGTATAAAAACAAGTAAGTAATAGCATATAAATTGGAACCCCATAAGTTCAAAGCTATCCTAACTAAAACCAGTTTAGAATTAACATACAAGTTACAGAATATGAAATCTTGACACAAAAATTAATATGCCATAAATAAATGTATCCTTCAATAAAATATGTCTCTTGCCTTGCTAAACACTACTAGCTCTGTCTCCAGTGACATTTTATAATCCTCTTTTGCTTACAGTTTTTAAGTTATTTAAGATGACAGTTGTAAAATGATGTAATATCAAAATCAATATATAATATTTCACTGAGGTCATTTATTCTTAACTACATGTGCATCAACCATTCAACAGAAAATTGCAGTTGTCATAAGAATTTAATCTGGCTATGATCAAAATCAAATTGTTGATATTAATGCTTTAGACACAGTCTAATTTTTGTTATTGTTGTTGCTTATTATATACCCTGTTAATGTAATGAAATATTTATTTATCACATAGTTATATTGTGTCAATCCAGATACTGCAGTCCCTCTAACTGGAAAAATAAAATCAACATTATACTAGACAGTACTGCATAGGCAGTAGAAGTTTCTAGGATTGTAAAAATTTTGTTACACAGGACATGATGAGCTTTTGGTTTAATCATCTGGCAATGAAATCATTAAAGATTCATAACTTGTCATATTTTAAGTAATCATTGCTGATTGTTATGCATTCTGAAAAACAAGTAGCATGCATTAAGGATGATTCATAGTCTCTGCCTCACATATAAAAACACATGTATCCACGCCAGTGCACACATACACACTGACTATTTAGTATGACAACTAAAGTCAACAGCAGGAACAGATTTCCAGGACTGAATGTCTTAGCCTTTTGAGAACTAGATTTCTTTAGTTCTTGTCCTTGTTGGACTGACATGTGTAAATACAGAATCTATTAACAGATTATACAGGATTACTGTCAATTTTTCTCTCTCCTTTTGAAGTGAAGGTGGCTTTTTTTCAGATAAGGAGAAAATACTTTGTAAAAACAAACACAGAGTATGTATCACACTTCTCCTTTGACTTGTGGCTCTGCCACCATTTTTTTTTTTTTTTTTTGGCAAAGTCCTTCTGGAAAAAAAAAAGAGCCAATTTAGTTATGAGTAAGTTCAAAGAAAAATTCCTTAGAGACATTGTATTTCTAAAGCATTACACTCTGGGATCTGAATCACAGTGGCCTTTGCAGGGGAAGCTCAGCACTTAACATACAAGATAAGACAAGATACTGGAATGGCAGTACGAAAATTATTTGTTCTTCCAAAACACAGTTAATGCCATCCCTACACTGTAGCTCATATTCTACCCAAGCAGTTACAATGTTATTACCTAGGATCCAACCGTATTTTGTGAATAAAGCGTTAGAGAGCTTTTTATATTTGTATTGTAACCCTACTAACATTTTAATGCCTGCATTATTCAAGCTCATTTTGTGTTTTCAAATCATTCCCTGAAAACCTGACAGAGTAAATTGTTCATGGAAAACTACATCTACTGTAGAAGACGATGAGACTGAAATAGGCTTGCTGAGCATATGAGCCTGCATATGCCAAGTGATTTGATATATGAAAAAAAAAAAAAAAAAAAAAAAAAAAGACTAGAATGCCAGTTTCTTGAAGATTGATATTTCATTTTCTCTGTCACTTTTCCTTAGATTTGGTTCTTTCTCAGGAGTATGTTTCTGCTAAACCCTGGCCCCATTCTGCTCACATATACACATTATCCATACTCTGCCTTGCACACTATTTCCCTGTTTCCTGACTGGATTTTCTGTGAAACACTGCAATACAAATAATATCTGTAACCAAGCCCTGGGAAGATAAATAAAACATTACCAACCTCTTATGACACACCATCTACACACAACAGCAAATCCTGCGCTTCCATCATCCTCTCGTATTCCGCCTCACAGGCAGCTCCTTGTGCCTCTCACACCTGTCCCAGCCCTGGTAACAGGAGTCTCCCCTTTCAGAACTGATGCTGTTTCCTCCTCCAAACTGCCAGCCACGGACACTTACCTGCAGCCTTAGGTACCCCTTTTTCTTTATAAAACACTGGGATAATTCTCTACCTTAATTGCTCTAAGGGCCTTACCTTTAAACAGACTTCTGCAATTTTACCTGCTAATGTGGACTGCGAGAGACAGGAATTGTGCAGTTGTCCCTGACAACTATCTTCTGTGTAATCAAGTGTTTTATATAGCAAAAATATTTCCAGTTGCACCTATGTAATGAAACATTAAAATTCACATAATAAAAAACAATGTTATGCTAGAGGAACAACCAAGCTCTATATGAACAAATATAACTTCTTTAACCTGTTCCATTTTACACAGTTTCCGTAATCATGCTTTCACATAGTTTCTGTAACCAGCTCTTCAGAGTGTTGAGCACCCTTAACCGTCCATGGGCACTCATTGAATATGTCAGGATTAAGGCCTAAATGCTTTAAAAAGCTCCTGGTTCAGTTGCTTGAACAGGAATTAAAACTATTGCAGGCAACAGCAAAGCAGTAAATAGCAACTCAGCAGGAAATAAAATCAGTCCATTGAGATGGAGAGTGCAGTATGTGGCAGGGAGTCACGAGAAAGCACTATTGCTCTTGGGCAAATTGAACAGTTTACATCACAAAGCCACATGCTGTTTCAGAAAACTCACAGTCTTCATACAACAGTGATGATTTACAGGCACAGCAACATTGCAACATGGAAGCTGGGCACCCTTCTATTTTAATCTAAGAGTTTACTTTTTCAGCTGTTCAACAGGTGAAGTCTCATACTGAGGGGCAACCTACCAGCTTTTACCATTCCTTTAATTTTATATCCTGAAAGCAATTGTGTTAAACAATAAATCTTACTATTTCATAACATAGAAAATGGAGGAAGTTTTATTTCTACCTTCTCCATGAAGAACATACATATTTTAAGCACTTAAAGAAACAAAGACTATATTTGCTAGTTAAAGAAACATAGATTACACTGAGGCAATCAATTGATGAACAGCAGTGCAACTTCGTTAGGTTTCTCTAAGTCTTGTAAGTGTGGTTAGTTCACAGAAAATCATTAATTACAATGCCATTTTCTATTCAGCATAAAACAATCAACAGTTGATCTTTCAACAGGCAGAAATTTTATTCGCTTCTTGCTTTGATCTCTTTTTAAATATCTAGAAAGCTATGAATATATAGGGTTTACATGCCACCAAATAGTGGAAGGAATTTGCAATAAAAAAAAAAAAAACAAACAGCTCCCCTTGATATGACGGCTCTTGCTTTCTCTCCTCCATTTGGTGAGGTAAGAAGTAGGATAGAGAGAAGATAATAGCCGCATTAACAAGCACACCTGACCCATGTGCCCGTACATGTACACGAATGCTCAAATAGAAGAACACAGTACACTATTCAATTGTAGTGAGCAGAAAAAAAAACAAACTCCCAATTTCACTGGAGATCCCTAAAAATGGGCAAAAGGAGGGCAAAAGTAAGACTACATCATGAACTGAGCTTTATTTATTTATTTATTTATTTATTTATTTATTTATTTATTTATTTATTTATTTATTATGGGGGAATTAGTTTAAATGTGAATATATATATATATATATATATATATATAACATAACAATAAAGAATAAATGAAAACTTACTTTTCATTTCTTTCCCAATACTCAACTGCCTATCTCTTAAAACTTAGTAGAGGTAATGAGTAATAATCATTTTTCTGTCATAAGCTCAGAGATAACACAGGGATAAGCTTTTAATCCCAAGAGATTAAAACCTAACTGCAAAGCTCCTTAAAGAGATAAATGTTGAAAAAATAACACAACTTCTGCTTTTCCAAGCTGTCCCTTGACCGTCTTATGCAAATTCTAAAGGCCCATATAAAAATTCGAATGTGATGGAGTTGTGTAGAGATATAGTTATTTGAAATTTGGAGACATGCACATCCAAATACTTGCTGTTCATACGGAAGGAAAAGTAAATGCATTAATGCCTCAAAGAAGTTTGTCAGGGACAAATATAAGGACTGCCATAATTTTAAATATGGTGTAAAAAGCTTCAAAATAAAGACTAGAATATTCATCTTTAGCATAAACATGTAAATAGAGTTTTCATTTTGTGAATGTGTGCACATCCATATATTTACATATTATTTAACAGTTACCTTTAATGATAACCTAAGAAGCTAACCTATTTTGTATTTTTAGACTCAGCCTGAAAAAATACAATATTTCTGAGAAAAAGAGTATCTTCTTGAGTAACTTGGGATCTACATGAAAACAAACAAACAAAAAAAAATCTCGTAAAAAGTACTATGTAACAAATATTTTGTCTTTCACATAAAATTCCAATAACATGCTGCATGAGCAGTATAATCACAGCTCAGTGCCAGGAGGTGAACTTAAAGACCAGATGGAGTCTCCCAGCTCCACACAAATAATGGACATGCTACTAGAAGCATCTTCCTCTGGACAGAGAAAATCTTGTTCAGTCATAGCAGGATATGGATTCTTGCAGCACAACATAAAAATTACCCTGTGCGTTAACGTACATTGATGTGCCCCTGAACAAAATTTGGTAATTGACTGAGGCTTTAGGAAACAAGCTCTGCTGCCCATTTGGAAAGAGGTCAGGCTCCATGTTCTGTATGTGATCACTCTGACTATTCGCTGGAGCTTTGACATACCAGCACAAGGGGTGCCGAGCTCACTCCTTAGGCAAAGATGTTGTAGAGCTGCTCCCCGCATCAGTAGCTCATCTTACTCCTAGTAGTTCTGCTGTAGCGCAACCCTGCACGTGCCCTTGAAGCTGCCTGCAGTAAAGAGCTAGGGGAAGAGCCAGGAAGCCTCCTCGGGTCCTCTTGGCCCAATATCAGACGTGCCTGGACGCTGAGGCTTGTGTGGTGCCCACAGGCTCCTCAGTCTGTGACAGTGATCAGAGGTAGGTGCAAAACCAGTTCACAGCTTTTGCCAAGTCCTTTGGGTCTTGATGAATGAGCAAGTATGGACTGAGCTCCCTGATACAGGCAGCAGTAATGAACATGGAGAGAAACGTTCTAATTTCCGTTTTCTAAATCAGTAGTGGTCAGAGAATATTTTATAAGCATACAACGAAACAACAGTTAGTATATTATCTAGCAGCCCTTATGCAGGTGATTTTCTTCAGAATCATCATGAATCTCAGGCTACAAAACAAATGTAAAACTGCCAATGTGAATGCAAATGTTAAACACTTGTTAATTGTTAACTTTTAATTTGTAAGCTTAAAGAATCTAATAAAGGTTGCCTTTTATTTCGGAAACAACTACTGAAGATACTCTAAGCTTCTAGAATGGAAGCATCATCAAAAGTCAAACAAAAGATGCACTGGATATATCAAAACATAATTTCTAGTATCTTTTAAAAAACAATACCGACAGTATTTATCTCCTCCTATCATATGACCTAACAAATACAAAAGAGAATTACAAATTACAAAGAGTATTACAAATACTACCGTTACAAAATGTCCTCTACCAAGTGAAAACAACATGAAAAATAGAAGCAAATATCACAATAACCTGCAGGCTACAGATGTAGAACACAGTATAAATAACAAAGTAAGATTTTCTTGAAGAAATGTTTCACCATATAGACTGTTTAGGACTTTACTACTAAATGCCAATGTTTGTGTATTCATGAATGTTATACTTCCTAAGACACCAGGCTGTGCCTTGATTCTTTCTACATAGTTAAAAGTCATAAAAGCTCAAGAACAGAATGAAGGACACCTTCAAGATATTCCCACT
This sequence comes from Eudromia elegans, assembly GCA_003342815.1. NCBI lineage: Eukaryota > Metazoa > Chordata > Aves > Tinamiformes > Tinamidae > Eudromia > Eudromia elegans. The sequence goes on from PTEX01000065.1 coordinate 3,079,725, forward strand.
GTGGGAGCGGAGGGTTAATTCCAGATCTCAGGGAGATCAATAAGGCTTTTGCTTTTGACCTCACTAAGGTCAGAACTTTGCCTCAGGCATCCACAACCCAAAGAAACCCTGCAGAAGAATCAAGCGTATCAAAGGCAGATGAAGTCAAAGAGGTGGAACATTTGTTCCTGGCTAGAGTTTACAGATTAGTATATTACATTATTATAGTAAGTAATAATATAATGAATTGCATGTGATAAATTATTTCAGAGGAAAAAAAAACCAAAGAATGCTACCAGTCTGTAGATGATTATTAAGATATCAAGGAAAAAAAAAAAAAAAACATTTACTAGAACTGTTGACAAGATCTAAGCATACCAGTTACAGTGCCAGGTTCTTTCAAAGTTCCCTGTGTACCATTGACATAAGTGATTTTACTACTGTTAATGAATGACTCATGGTTATTTATTGTACAGAAAGAGCACAATATATGGCACTGACATACTGGGTAGGTAACATAATTTACAATTAAATGTTATTTTCCTACTTTACTATTCTGAGGAATATTGTTAATCAAGAACTTGCATTGAAGAAGCACAATTTTGATTTTAGAAAAGACAGCACCTCGAGTGCTGTGTGCAGTTCTGGGCTCTCCAGTGCAAGAGGGTTGTGGAGCTGCTAGACAGAGCCCAGCGCAGGGCCACGAAGATAATCATCTTCCAGGGGCCTGGAACATCTGCCCTATGAGCAAAGGTTGAGAGAGCTGGGCCTCTTCAGCCTGGAGAAGACTGAGAGGGGACCTGATAAGTGTGTGTAAGTACATCAAGAGGGGGAGTGAGGAGGATGGTTCTGGCCTCTTCTCAGTGGTGGCCAGCGACAGGACTAGAGGAAACTGCCACAAATTGACGCACCAAAAGTTTCACAGGAACTTACGAAAGAATTTCTTAACAGTGAGGGTGACAGAGCCCTGGAGCAGGCTGCCCAGAGAGGTTGTGGAGTCTCCTTCTCTGGAGATGGCAAAACCCGCTCGGACACCATCCTGTGCCACATGCTCTAGGTGCCCACTGTGTGTGCAGGAGGGTTGGACTAGATGACCTCTAGAGGTCCCTTCCAACCTTAAGCATTCTATGATTCTATGACTCTATGATTCTATGATTCTATGTGTGAGTTATGATTTAAAATTTCCATTTGGACTTTTCTGAGACATTATTATTAAATTACTAGCAAGATGTACAAATGCAAAAAGTGCACATATACACTTACTGCTGCTTTTTTTTCAGTATCCAAAGGACTGATTGTTACTGAAATATTAATATTTTGGTCAATAATCCAAAAAGCAAGCTTTACCTCCAAGCCCTTTTATACATATGCAAACACTGTAACTGAGCCATTAGGAACAGTCACAGCCACTGATGTAAAATATTAGGAAATGCTAAATCTTCCTTTTGCTGTTCTGACAGTGAGAGAATACTGTGCCTTTAAAAAGAATAGGTGAGAACTGAGGTGAGCATGTTCAGTAGTAATTAGTAGCAATTGACAGCTTCCTTTCTGAAATAATTGCAGCTCCCGAGCACTCCTAGGAGAGAACAGAATATGTACTGATGTTAGGAGATGGGCAAAACAATGAAAAGAAGTTTATGGTATTTTGTAACTCTGAATGCAAACTTACTGCCATTTCTTTCTTTTTTTTTTTAAAGAAATTTCTGTGAGGAAGGAGAAATAAAGTGAGTTTTAGAAAAGCTTCCAAAAGGACGATGACAAACATGAACAAGCACACAGGCAAACTTTTGAAATTCTAAAATAATGTTGTGATGACCATTAACTTTTTGAAATATATCCACCTCCCAACAACTTTCAAGGTTGAAAGTCTGAGGAAAAGCAGTCTGTGTGCTTTTGTTAAAGACTTAAATCAGATAAATATTTTTAATCGTATTTATATAGTTGAAGCATTCTTCTAATGTCTGTAGTTACAAAACGGCCTGGCCAGAGTTGAATTTTTTCTTCAACAATGAGTCTCCAACAATGCACTCACTTTATTACTATAATAAATTGTAGAATAAATATTATATGTGCAGCTGAATTCAGAGATTTTGCAAGAGAGGCGGGAAGTGGTACCAAGCAGAATCACAGGATCACAAAATGGTTAAGGTTTGAAAGGATCTCTGGAGATCATCTAGTTCAAATCCCCTGCTCAAGCAAGGACATTCAGAGCATTGGGAACAAGGTGGCATCCAGACGGGATCTGAAGATGTCCAGAGAAGGAGACTCCAACCTCTCTGAGCAGCCTGTGCCAGGGCTCGGTCACCCTCACAGGAAACAAGTTCTTCCTCCTCAGGTGGACATGGAACTCCCTGGGTTTCAACTTGTACCCGTTACTCCTTGTCTTATTCCTAACCACCACCAAGACGAGTTTGTCCTCCCTATGTTCTCCCCTCAGGTATTTGTACATGTTGATCAGATCTCCTCTCAGTCTTTTCTTCTCCAGGCTAAACAGGTCCAGCTCACTTAGCTTGCTTAGAACAGGACATGTGCCCAATTTCCACATCATATCAGCATGGTAGAGTGTGAATTTGCATCATCTTGTGATTCTTTCACTTCATCTTCTAAATTTCACTTTATAAATTCTTTACCTTAGATTAGGCACTGAGGTTGCTTTCTACTGTTAATAACTCACAAGCTAAGCTATATTACAGGTCATACTGTGGAATAAATAAGGTTAAAGAGACCAAAGTATCTCCGTAGGATTTCTGGCCTTTTCTGAGCAATGTCCGCAGCAGCCCTATAGGTACCTAAAGACAGCTGGGCACAGGTAGAGCTGAAATGGCCCTCAGGTTGGCGCCAGGAGATGGCAATGAGGAAAATCTCAGATAGGGGCCTTCCTGATTTCACTTACAATTCACTTTTTTTTGGTTTTGTTTTAGAACTAGTGAAAATAGTTTTTGTGAACTTAAAACTCCACTGAGATTGCTTCATTAGATTGTGTAGCTGTAATCAAACCACTCCTGACATGGATAAATCAATTTGATATATTTCTGTGATGATAACTTTATAAGCTTTTGATACTTTCCAAAGCAGAAGCAATTAGGGTGTTATCAGTTCATGTTCAGCATAAGAGAAAAGCATGACTCTTTGGAGGAATGTCTGTCTATACACCTGCAGAGAAAAACTTTGATTTATCTTCCTCAATTCAGAAGGCCTTAGAAAGTCAGAGAACTCTTCTTTCTGTTTGCTTGGAGTTAATGCAGGAGCTTCCAGTATAGTAAGATTTTTTTCAGTCTGCCATTCAAAGGATGCAAGACTTTCAATTGCTAAAATAACATGTGAGGCTCATGCTAAAAAGGGTAGGAGTTGACCTTGTTTACATGAGAACCAGGAAGGTAGCACAAGAAGGCAGTGTTGTTCGTATATGAACATGAAAAATATATGAAGTATCATCTCACAAATGTTGTGGGATATGGTATATGAAGCAATGTACACTTTACAAAATGGTTCTGATTTTATATTACCGTAGCAATTCTACCTGGAAGACTATTATACATTAGGGACTTGGTGATCTGCCCAATAAGTTGACCTGAAGTGGCCTGTGCTGTGTGCATTGCTTGCCCTTAAGAAAAACTTTGCTAAGTTAAACTGACTAATACTAACAGGGGAGAGGAGCCTGTAGGCACCTCTCACTTGGTACCAGCAATTACATCACTTGTGTCTTTATTAAATAAAGTGAAGTAGCATGTTCTCATGTAGACATCCTCGATAGCAGGAATGATGAACAGGGACGATTTTTTTGTCCAAGGAAACCCTGGCTTTACAGACCAAAGTGCTTGGGAGCTTCTTCAGAGCAGGATCTGCAGTACAGAATGTCCTGACTGAGAGGTCTGTCCCTTGCTGTACCAACTCAGGGTTCCCAGAATCAAAGCAAATTATAATTGCTAGATGTTTATTCCGCTCTTACTTTTGAATTTTCTATTTAAACATCATATGATACATAAAGATTTAAATGGGCATCTTTCTTACCAAGACTCAGAAAGAACTAGCACCTCTGTGGAGCACAATAAATACTTGGAATAACTGGTGGGCAGAAGGAGGCTCTAGTGTTCCTTACTGGACTAAAGTAAATATAAGAAAGGAAGTGGTCATTTATGAAGGAAAAAAAAAAAAGGAAAAAAGGAAAAACAGCCCACAAGTAATGCCTGTCACCATCCTAGCTCAGGGTCAGGCATGAGATTATCCCATTGCATTGGCTCTAACAGGCTACCAACTTCCACTAAACCAGATTTTCAGTTCTCCATCTCTTCAGCAATGCTGATCCCAGAAAGCTTCTATTTTTTTTCCTGAGATGATAAGAATGCTGAAATATCTGGCTGCCTGTGYCTGCAGCTAATCTGGCCTCCCATGAGAAACTATTCTGAGTTTCCCAAACCTTAAGTATCCTGCCATCCCACAGCCAGGCTGCTTCCCTTTGCAGTGCCCTGTGGGAGGGCTGCAGTTGTTACCCTCAGCCTGTGAAACGCGATGTGCTGGTATGTGGGCCTATACATGCCTTGGTAAGCTCAGGCAGGGAGGGCAGTGGAGCGGCAGACTTGATTGACTACGAGTTCACCTTCTTTTCTYCACCTTCTGGGGCAGGCAAATAAACCGTCTTGCCACCAGGCCAGAAGAGCAGGTTTCTTAAAATGGAAATTAAATTCATTTATTCATCAACTATTATCCACAGCATGTCCTGGTGAACATGAACAATTTAGGATTTTTTATTTTTTTTTTTATTTTTTTCAGTTTTATTTCATAGATGCACTGGAAAATTACTAATGCTAACTAGGGAAAGACTTCTTTGCTGTCAGAAATGAAGAGCAGGTAAGTCACATCATAGCTTGAAGATATGATGTTACCACTTTGAGAAGCCAGCAGAAAAAATCTGAATGCTGTTTTCATCTCAACAGGAAGATTTGGAAGGGCAGTGCTGCTAGGTTACCAATGACAATACTGTAAACATTGATTATGAAGGCAGCCCACCCTCACCATTTTGAGAATTTAGTAAGACCAAAACAAAAAATAAAAAGACCACTAACATTTTTTTTTTTTTTTAAATAGAGCTTTTGACTTTTGCACTTGCCTGTTACACAACACCAGACTCATACAGTCCATTTTAAAAACTGAGTTTCTTAAATGTGTCCTGAAAAACAAAAACCCCCACAGGCCCCTGCAGCGTGGCAGGACTTCCACAAGCACTGAGCTGACAGCTCTTTGCCAAGAGGCCCTCTGGGCTGTGGGCCAGGCTGCTGTGCAGTCCGGAAAACATGGGAAAACATCGCGTTCCAGCTGCGCAGCGAGGGACACGCACACTCCCTCCTGGCGATGCTGCAGCCCCTCCGACAGGGCCCTTTCCCTCACGGACAGTTTGCCTCCAGGAGCCTCCTCGAAACGCGCATCCGACAGTTCCCTCCCGCTCTCGGCCGACCCTTTGCGCCCCAACCGCCAATCTCAACGGCCGCAAAGACCGCGGCTCCGCCCTTCTGCCCGCCCTCAGCCGCGCACGCGCAGACGGGCGCCTACCTTGGCACGGCTCCCGCTTCCCACCCAGTGACGAACGCTCCGCCGACGTTCGCAGTGCGCGCGCGCTCTCGCGAGGGCTGACCCCGCCCCTGGTATACTCCCCGCCCCCCGGCGCGGCCCCGCCCCCGGGATGAGCCGCCGCCACCGCGCTGAGCTGCGCTGCTTGCGGCTCCCGGCCCGGCCGAGCGGCTCGGCGGCCGCGCTCCCGTAGTGGCGGGCGCCTACTTACTTACCCTGCCTGCCTGCCTGCCTGCCTGCCTGCCGCCATGAACCTGCACCAGGTGCTCACGGGCGCCGTGAACCCCGGCGACAACTGCTTCTCCGTGGGGAGCCTCCGCGACCAGCCCTTCACGGTGAGCGCGCGCGGCATCCCCGCCAGGACCGTGCCCGCACGGGCCTCGCCTTGCCTGCCGCTGCGGCCTGCGCTCGCTGCCGAGACCACGCCGAGAGCGGCTGCGTCAGCCGCGGCGGCGGCAGCGACGGCAACGGCGGCTCCGCTGGCGCGTGACCTGGCAGGCGGGGCGCACACCCCTGGCCGTTACCGGCCGTTGACGGCTGCGCCCCGCCGTTGGGCCCCCCGCGGCCCGCCCGCTCGCACCGTGAAACTTCCGCGCGGCGGCGTTTGCGGAGCGCTGTGGTGCGAGCGGACGGTGCGCCTCGTTTTACTTCGTATTCCTGTTTTTATTAAAATTGTGTTAGAAATAAAACGCGTCCTGTCGTGGGCAGGACTGCACGTGCGGAGGCGCGCGGAGTCGTGCGCGGGTTACATAAAGCGGCCTGCGCACCGCGTCCAGCCGGGCCGCCAGCAACTGCCGAGGTAAGGAGGACCCGGTGGCCCCACGATGAGCTTCTAAGGGCAGTGCTGATCTGCCTCCCATCGCTTATCATTACAGTGAACGCAAACACTTGCAGTGTTTAACGTAGACTAAAGCTTTTCCTTTCTTTCTTTTTTCCTTATTTACCTTTCTCACCCCTGTTTTCGTTAAGTAAATGGATTCTTCTTGTGTTTTCTTTCTCACTTTCCCTTGAAAGTATGCCATTTTAGTCTCCTTTCTTAGGTTGGAAAGGAATGAAATAAGACTAAGGTCAAGTTTCTAAGTGTGCACCACACATAGATATCTTAACCTTACTTTTCCTGACCACCTCTAATTACTGCTTATGACATAGAGTAGTTTTTGATATGAGAATGATAAACAGCTATGCAAAAATTAGAAAACTGTTTTTCAGTTTTCCCCTCTCCATTTGATTAAGTTGAGCTGTCTTCTTCCAGACTAACTCTGTAGCAGCAGTGCCAGGGCTATAAGGTCTTTGATATGGTCAGTACTCCAGAGTGTGGAACATCTTGGAAGCGCTTCTGCGGAGACACTCTGGGATCACCCATTTCCACTTTTAGAAAGAGCACTATGCTTCTTTGCACCTTCTGCCCTCATGTTACTTTGGTTTAACGTCATCATTTTTGTCTGTCCCCTTGTAAGGAGATATGTGTGTTTTAAAAAAACCCTAATTCTATAGGTAATTTCATGTTGGACGTTTACTTTGCTTGTTTGTTTTTCCTGTAGTTGAAGCAATTGGGGCTTCAGATTTGAACTGTGCCAAATTTTGCATTCCAAGAAATGTGAAAGACCCGCAAGTGATGGCAAACCCACAAGTTCGGCAAGAGATGATGACATTTATTTTACAATAAGATGCTGTTAAGTCCTCCAAGAATGTTCTTTTAAGTTTCTGGCTTTCACCTCCTCCTTTGTAGGAAAAGAAGTGATGTCACTGAAGAGTACTCTATGACTTTTATAGTCTAACTTAGTAGAAGTGTTAAAAAATGGTAGTGCATGTGAAGAATGAGCATGGCTGTTTGGGGAGAAAAGAATGATCCAAAAATAGTTTTCAGCAACTGCTTCTAGAGACTCTGGTTTACAGGAGTCATTATGACATAAATATAGTAACAATGTTTTCAGTAGACACACTCATCTGGATTTGTTTTTGTCTGTCTTCTCCTACCTAAAAGGTTAGTAACACATTTTTTAAGAAATATTCTCAAAAGCTTGTTTTATTTTTTATTTGCTTATTCTATAAAGCATTAATTTTATAAATTAATTTTATAATTAATATTAATTTTATAAAACATATATTAAGTTCAGATAACTTTGAAAGTTTAGTACATGAAAGGTACAGAAACTGTTTATCTTTGTGGAATGACATGGTGGACTTACACATTTAGAAAATTCAACAAGAAAAACTGTCAGTTCTCTTCTATATAAATAGTACACATACGAATATTAATACAAATACCACTGAATGGTGTCTTGGAAGTGCAAAAAAGCACTAGCAAGTTGTAGTGAAGTGTTTGAATGCCTGCAAGTTTTTAGCGTCTTGTATGCAACAAAATGAAAATAATTTATAAGTTCTTACATAATTTTAGCTTCTATCTTAGCGTAAAGAGAACGAGGTATGTGTTGCTTCTATCAATGTATGTATTTTTTTGTAGAACTCATGGAAATATTCTTGTTACATTGTAAAGGCCTTCTTCCCTGCTTCCCTCGCCCTTTCACTGGGGTTTAGTCTTAGCTTGCTGTATTTAATGACACAGAGAAGAGAATGATAAAGGTCACCCTTCCCTCTTACCGTTGTTTTGGAGAATCTCACTCCCTCGATTATGTATTTTCTATGTCAGTCTTAGCAAACTTATGCTTCTAATTTTCATGATGAAGAATTCGCGGGAGTTTGTGAACGTTTCAGGCTTACTTATTGTATGGATGGGAAAAGCTATCTTTGCCTGACAAAAGACAATTTATAGTGCCTCCGTTGCAGACACAGTGTGGTCCAAAGCTCAATTTTTGGTGCTATATTGAATATCTAAGGTTAGAAGATTTAAAATGTTTCACCTTTTGTAAGTAAAAAGAACAGATTATTCTGCAAAACTCTGAAAATAGAATGGAAAAGCAGTAAAAATTGTCTGAACTTACCAAATTTCATGTAACTTTTTGAATATGTACAGTGAATCACCTCTGCTGTAAGACTGTATCTTAGGTATTTAACCTCATAGTTTACAACCGGCAGAGATTTTTTTTTTTTTTTTTTTTTTAATGGTATGAAGTGTCAAGGAGAGTTTGAGCTTCCTTAGGTGGAAACACTGATAAAGAGATCTTGAGCATCATTCATTTATATGTAGCAAGCATAAGGTTTATAAACTTCAAGATATTGCAGTAAGCATCCCTGGTTTTAAATAACCATTGAGAGCAGGTGGTAATGAAAAAGAATACATTAAATGAATATAAAGAACTTGTCTATAAATCTCTAAGTATTTTTTTGTTTGTGCAAGTTGAATTTTCAAAATTATGTGTAAGCGCAAATGTACATTTTATTTATTTTAATTGAGAACGGAATAATGTCAGTAACTTGTCCTGTTTAAGTATGTCAGTACTTTCATATGTCAGTACTTCACTTCCTTCAATTTGAAGTGCTATATGTCTTCTATAAATCCTTCAGTATTGTCTGAACTCAGTGCAACATAAATACAAAAATCCTGGAGATAAAACAGGTAATAAACAGAATTTGACTATTTCCTCTGCATGTGCTTCTCTAGAATTTGCATTATATTCAACGTACGGTACAATGGAATATGCCTTTTACTTTCTTGGTCTTTTCAAATCTGAAATACTCTAGCATAATAACAGTGAATAAGTTCGTAGAGCTTTTCACATATATAGGATATTGCTATAATAGTTCTTACTGATAATAAGTTCTTGGGAAATCAGCACTGATACCATTCCTTCTGTGGAATGACTTTGTATATATTTTCCTATTCAATTCCACTTCAGTTATTATTCTCCCTATGCCACTCTGAGAATATCAGAAAAGGAAATAAAAATCTCTACATGCATGTCTGTCTATTGCTGAAAAAAGATAAAATGATTTTTCATGAGAATCATGAGAATCTCTCAAGAAATTAGGCCCCATTTGTACTCACGTTTTTGACAGTAATTTAGAAAAGAGGAGGAGCAGACTTTCCTCTCGCTCTCTTCCTCGCTCTCTTCCTCGCTCTCTTCCTCGCTCTCT
>PTEX01000065.1:3097034-3141175 GCA_003342815.1 Eudromia elegans
ACATCAACTTAACTTAATACCATAAACTTAACAATGATTCAAGTCTGTCTTTGAGCAGTGTCCCAGTAACTTCCCCCTACAATAAAAGACAAATAATGCAGCTTATTTAGGGTTCAGCTTTTAGCTTTTCTAGAAAGAAGGCAGTAATAATTTACAAGTTGTTAATTTATTATTATTATTTTTAATTTCTTGCATCTCATGGTGGCACTTACCCCTAAGTAGCTGACCTTTATTCTGTTTGGAGAACCTCCATCAACCTTTGCATGATGGTTAGTCTGTAAAAGGGTTATTAACTGACTATCAAAATAATAAGATCAGGTTTATGTTCTAGTTTATGGAACAGGAGAAGATACGTAGAGCTAATGGAAGCTAATGCCTTGTGATGCCTCTGAACTAGCAGGTGGGGGAAATACAGCACCATCTTTCTCTCTCTAGTGTGTTTTGAGGATAAATTTAGCTGTCAGTCTTGAGAAGAATGAGATGTGGAAAGTGGCTAAGAATTTTTTAGCCTAACTCAAGAGTTGTGATTTGTATTTCTTGTATATGGATGCGTAAGAACTGCGTGACTTAAGCAAATGAGAAGATGTAATCATAGGTGAGTCAGTTTCTGGCCTTTGGTTTTAGGCTAGTAGGCAATTGTTGCTTTACCTGGAAGTGAGTGGTCTCCTGCGCAGTGTAAGCCACAAGTCTCTTCATGCTTCATCTGATTAGCATAAGAATTATGTCTGAAATTTTTAACATGACAAGACTACAGTTATTTTCAGTATGGCTTGTACAAATATCTAACATGGTTGAAGAGGATACTCCTAGGATGAATTTGCTTTGGTCATCGACTATCATAGGTGGTTGTAGTACTGGTGCGGTATAGATCAGGCATTTTTGCTATATTTTGCTACTTTTTGAGAAAAATGTAGTATTTTAAAATGTTACACTTAGTTTACTAGTAACACATCTATTTAAAAATAATCCATATCAACAGAACTTATTCTGCTTACAGAGTCAGTTTTCTAATCAGTAAAATTAGTAATTATTTTGAATATGCAACCTCGATTTTGGCTTGAGGATTCATAATTGTGTGAGTTTTAACTGTGTAGTGAGTTTGTTTTTAGTGTAGTGGAAGGCTGTGAATTCTTTTAGAAGGAGTAGTCACTATGCTTTGTTTTCTATTTTTTAAAGGTGGTAATGTAGGTCACTAAGAGAGTACAAACCTTCTGAAAATTGAGAAAGATGTAGTGGCCTTCTGTGAAACAAGGAAAAACAGTGTGTGGGGGGGAAGATGAGGTAAAAAATAAAACCCCTTTGCCCTTTTGGGGCAAAACCTTGGTATCTCTCAACACTTGGTTCAAAATAAGAATATAACTAGTAGGTTTGAGAGTATATGAGTATTATAAAGTCTTTGTATGATCTAATGTGTTGAGAGATACCAAGGTTTTGCCCCAAAGGCCGATGATTTATTTTTAATTGACCTTCAGGTACCACCTCCAAGAGTGCTGCTGGTCTCTCCTAGAACTCTGTTAAGGCTTCTCTTCAAATCTTGCTTCTAATAGCAGGATTTAAGTACACAAGGGGCTTCTGGTAGCTGTCTGGGGAATTTATATTGCTAATCTGGGAATGCAAACTCACATTATTCGTTTCTATGGCATGCTGCTCAGTGAGGACTGATTTAAATAGTTTTTATTATGGAAACTTGTAGGTTTTTCATGGAGGTAGCAGTTGCTCTGGGTAAAACTTGTTTAGTGTTTTGGAATATGAACATTAGTTTGTCTTAAACTCATGTAATACTGAATGTAACACTGAAAGAACAAGTGCACCCTCTAAGGTGCTTAATTTTTCTTTACCTCTAATTATGCTGAGTTTATTCAGACATGAGAGTCTGAATGAGAAAACGGCAGGGACATTTTTTTTTTTTTTACATCTCAAACTAATATTTACCATCTCTCATCGTCTTTAAGTATGTTTTTTAAGCATTCATCAGCTATGACAAAATTATTGTTGCCATTTGGGGTCAGGCTGCTGTTTAGGTTGTTAGCTTGCTGCTGTTTAGGTTGTTAGCTTGGTACAGATATGCTAATTTGCTCTTTTAATGCAGAGGTCTTGTATTTGAAACTCTGGATTTACAGTTGAAATAATATTAACAGTTTAGCTATGACAAACTGATACTTTTTTAAAGCTATTTAAGCTTTGATTACTGAATTCAGTACTCTGCTCTGGTGAGGCCACACCTGGAGTAATGTGTGAAGTTCTGGGCTCTCCACTACAAGAGGGACGTGAAGCTTCTAAAGAAGGTCCAGCATAGAGCAATGAAGATGATTAAGGGACTGGAGCATTTACCACCAGCAAAGACTAAACAAACTGGGCCTGTTTAGCCTGGAGAAAAGAAGACTGAGAGGAGATCTGATTAATATGTATAAATACCAGAGGAGTGAATGTGCGAGGAGGGGGCCAAACTCTTTGCAATGGTGGCCAGTGATAGAAAAAGGGATAACAAGCATCAGTTGAAACAGAGGCAGTTCCATGTCCATATGAGGAGGAAGAACTTGTTTCCTGTGAAGATCACAGAGCCCTGGATCAGGCTGCACAGAGAGGTTGTGGAATCTCCTTCTCTGGAGATCTTCCAAATCCTCCTGTATGCCACCCAGTGCGCCATGTTCTAGGTGTCACTGCTTTAGCAGCCAGGTTGGAATAGATAGTCTCTAGGGGTCCCTTCTAACCGTAACCATTCTGTGATTCTATGAAATCAAAATGTGTTTTAAAAAATGTCTCCTACTTTAATCCTTTTAAAGGAAAAGAAAGCTTAAGACAGAGTTTCACAAGAGTGAATATTAACTGTTGCAGATTGTCTGTACTAGATAGTACTAGGTAGTATTACCCTGCTTCTTTTGACATAGTGTATCACTTGAGAATATAGGATGTTCTTTATCAGTGTGACTCTTTTGTAAATCTCTGTATTTCAGAGTAGTTTTAAACACTATATTGTAGTGGCTGTCACTTTGGGGCTCTCAACAAACATCTGGGTCTTTTTAGCTCTGCTTACAAAGTCTTTTAAACTTTGTTTTATAAAGCTGTCTTAGGATAAATTGCCCTTAATCCTAAGTCAACACAGGTTTGCGGTGGCTGGTGCCAGGGATAAAGGAAGACTTTGAAATACCCCAGAAAGCTGTTACCTTACTGCAACTTTTTAAAGTTTTTATTTTGTGTTAGCATTTAGTTTCTTTAATTTTTTTTCAGTTTTCTGCTTAGGATATTTGGACTTATTAGTCTTTCGGAAAGTCTGCAAAGCCATTCTGTTGATTCCATTTCTTAACACAGAAACTTCACCTAATACTTCAACCATTTACCTATATTATGCATGGGAAGTATAGTGATATTAGAGCTAACAGGAATGTGTATGTCCATCTAGACTCTCAGTAGTTAAGACAAATATGTGAATAAAATTTGTGTTATTCTATTATCATCAATACTTGCTTTAAGATTTTGATAGATGTAGTTTTCTGCTGATATCAGAAAGGAGTAGGGAAATGAATTTCAAATGAATCTTTAAGGAGTAGAATTGGCAACCCACATTTTAGTTACTTGTTATATAACATCTGTGCATGTTTACATACATGTAACTCTTTTTAGATTGCAGCTTCTTATGGAAATGTGATATGTATCTTTGAGCCAGTTAGTCTTTTGAATCAGAAGAGCAGTCATGATACCGTAAGTAACTCAGCATTCCTTAATTTCATTTAATTGTAGAATTTATCTCATTTCTCTGGTTTGCTTTAATTTTAAGATGTTTCATTTAATACCAAAAAATAATTGAGAGGGAACATGGCCATGGGTGAGTGAAAATGGTAGGAATAGGGCAGAGGCATATGCTGCTTAGCATGCAGGTTTCATACTAGATAATCATCATATTATGATGATTTGTATCACTAGTTTTTCTCGTTAATTCTGAAAAATGCTGGAAGCCAAGAAGACGTGTGAGCCCCAAGCTTTCCCAAGAGTATAGCTATTACTATATGAATTTCTTTTTGAAAGAAAAATACCGTTTATGTCTTGATATATTTTAATGCTGTTATTTAACTGTAATTTGTGAACTGCACCCTCTTGCTCAAATCTATTACTCTAGCTTCAAAAGCTTCTGACAGTGTTTATGTTTCAAAGTGTGTTCTGTGGTGGTACAGAAAAACATCAGTCTCTTGATGGCATGGCTTAGTTTAAATGAAAGTGGACTAGTGATTTGGCCGTCAATCATAATTTTTGTTTTATGATATGATTCAGGGCAAGGTATTTAATCACAGTCCTTAAAAGGATATTGCCAATATACCCAATTAAGATATTAGTGTCTAGTTAAAGTCAAATTGACAATTTGAGGTCTCGCAGGTTCAGTTGTTTGATGAGTAACTACTCCCTGCCAGGGAGGCGTATAGGGGTTCACCTTTGCAGAATTATTCAGTATGTAGACCAGTTCACTTACAGGATTCATAGTGTCCGTGTAAAATATATATTTCTTAATGATACAACATGGAATGTTTATAGCATTTTATGCAACTGGAAAGTAGTGAGCATTCTTACATGAACACTCAAAAAATTTTGTGTGCTCTTTGATCACTAGAGTTCATAATTCTGTCATGGATGTGTTTTGCACTACCATTAGTAAATCTTACCTTAAAAACACATATACCTTGAAATTTGGCAGTTACTCTACCTAAGTGATGGAGTATGTTTCCAGCCATGGTTTGCTTTCAGATATCAGAAGTATTTATGGTTGAAAACATAGTCAGTTAATTCATTCTTGCAAGTAACTAGGTACAATTTCCAGCACATATAGGTTGATGCAAGATTGTCCTCCGTTTATTAGAATATTCAAAATCATAAAACAAGCAAAGTCTGCTGCAAGAATCTGTTGACTTTTAGATTCTTACCTACAGGTATTGCTTACTGCTTTTCCAAACATATCTCAAAAGTTTAGTTGTTGTATTTTAGCTGCCATGTGTATTGGTTTGGTATTTTTTGGATTGAAACTTACTTAAATTTTGTCTCTTTGCAAATTCAAAAAAGAAAGTCTACTCTATTTTCAGTGAAGAATTTTGATTCTTGTATAGTTCAAAGTAAGAAAAGTTTATAAATTACTATAAAGGCAAACCAGATTAAAAAATTGTGTAGTTTAATCCTAAGTTTGTTCTAATGAATGAAGTAATGTGGTGCAAAATCTCAATATACTTGACCTTTTTTTTTTTTTTTTTTTTTTGGCTTGTCGATTTTGCTTGAAACTAAAGGGTTGGGGAAGTATCATACATGTTGTCATGACCTTATCCAAATCCTGCATTTCAGCCTTACAACTCATATCAAATTTTGAGTGCATTTAATATATTTCATTTTCTTTATTTTTTTAAAAATTAAAATTAGACTTCATCTAAACTAAGATTCTGATAATTTTATATACTGATTTTTTTTTTCAAGTTAGTTTTTCAAAATAAGTCAGAAACATTCTTTTTCTCATGTTAACAGAGTAACATGAAATATTCTCTTGGAAAAAAAATAGAATGAATCAATTTTTATTAGATAAGTAGTAATTAGTTTAAAATGTATTCCTAGTAAACATTGGAGAGCACAGTGAAGAAGCGATTTTTCTAACATTATTAAAAGGCAAGGAGGAAGATCAGTAAGAATTTTCGTGTTAATGACTGTGAAAACTTACTTTCAGAGGCTACACTATCACTGGCAGAAGAATGCTCAAATTCTACTGGAAGCAATAGCACATAATTTAACGTGGGATCCCACAGGTGAGAAAGGAATTTCAGTAGCATCTATCCTACTTGATATGGCAGCTAATTTCTTTATTTCAATTTGCTTGTTTTTTGGAGGAAAAGTAAAGGCTTCTTTTTGTCCTAACATAACAGAGAATATCAAAGCAGAGTGAAATTTAACCTTTGTCACTAGTTACAAGACAGCTAAGACGTTAGCTGCATGTGTATTATGTTACTTGTTGCCCTAATTTAAGCAGTATCTAATAGTGCAAAAAAGTGCATTAAATGGTGAATATTAAATGGTGAAGGAGGAACCTTTACAATAGCTCTAACTACCTATGCTAGCGAAATTACTTTGGAAAATTTATAGTATTTTGACTATTTGAACTGTAGCTGTTCAAAATAAAAGATCAGAGTAGAAACTGGCTTTTTGCAAGAATGACCCTGTCATGTCTATCAATTTCTTCAAGATAAAGGGTTTTGTAATAGCAGTGTGCCCTTCACAGCAGCGTTGCTACAGAAAAAAAACCATTAATATATTTTTGGCAAATTGTTCTGCAGTACAGTCAGTCACAAAATCGATTTTTAAAAAAATTATTATTTAATTTCTCAATATATATCTATACTCTTATGTGTTTTGTGGATGTCTTGCTATAAATATTTTTAGGTACTCGCCTTTTGACTGGTTCCAGTTGTCTTCAGCTTTGGTCCAATAGTCATTCGGGAAACCTTTCTGACAATGGGAATACTGAAAGAAAAGAAGTTGGCACTGGTGAATGGAGATGTATTTGGCAATGCAAGTAAGAAAATGGTTTAAAAACAAACAAATCCTTTCTTTTTACTGGTTCATATTTTTCAGGTGAAATGTGTAGTGTAATTCAATGAAACCTTATTGTATACTGTTATTTGGTAAATACTATTCAGATATTATGATTAATCTGAATCATATTTCCCTTGAGTGTATGATGTTTCTTTCTTCCTGCAAGATCAACTGTGATGGTTTTTGAGCTTATGTTTTCTGAGGAACTCTTCAATTGTATTGAGCATTAGTAAAATACTGAGGATTGCCATTGTCCCAGTTTCTCATTACTTACACAATACGTAAGGCTGATGCAGTGTATTTTAATATTTTAATTGCAGGAGCAATTCAGATATACTTCCTTCAATGTTATGTGTCCCCTTTCTTGTTGCTCTATTTCTGTTTATTCTGGATGTTTGGAACAGTATGTGAAAGATCATCTGTTCTGGTTTACTGCATCCCAGAGTGTTCTCCATGTATTTACATTAATCATTTTAATCTTTTATTAGCATAAAGACCAAAGGGTTTTAGTTCAATTTATAACTAAGGAATCCTTCCTACGTAGAAAGACCCTTCAAATGTACCAGGTGCACTTTTTGTTTTGACTGATGTTCGATGTAGCAGTCCTTAAATAAGTTTCTCTTAGTCTTTTCCTGGGGAGACTAAGTTTCTTCATAAAGCACTTAGTGTTAATCAAGTAGTTGCCTGGACATACCTAGAAGAATCTTTTAATTCTTCAATCATTCCTTTTACTTCAATATCCTGACTCAAGAGATACTTCCGTTTGTGTGCCCTGTTGTGGAAAGGTCTTGCTGTTATAAAATGATCTAGTTAAGTGTCTAATTTTAGACAAGAATGTCCCTGCTTTTATATGTGTATCTATATATACATTTTATATATATATATAAAAATAATAAAAAATATATATACACACATACAGAATGGTTGAGTTTGGTAGGATTCTTTGGAAGCTGACTAGCCCTACACGCCTGCTCGTTTGTGGTGAGCTAGAGCAGGGGAAGGATCGTCTTGCTTTATCTCCTGTAATAAAACTTCCTAATGCAACATAGGATACCACTGGCTTTCTTTGCCTCGAGGTCATGTTGCAGGCTCACAGTCAACATGTCCTCAAGGACTGCCAGGTCCTACTTCACAAAGCTACTTTTGAGCTAGTTGGCCCTCAGTCTGTATGGATGCAAAGGGTTATTCCTCCCCAGTACGATTAAAAAGAGGTAAACCAACCTAGTGATTTGCCAAAGGATGTCTGTAAGAGTTCTTCTGAATTCACCAGGGATACCCTTTAATATATTGGTGGTCTCTTTCTCTCTATACTCAGAGCCTTATGGTTGTTTTTTATACCATTCCTTTGGTATTAAGACTTGTAAATGTGTTTTATTTAGTAGAGAAAGATCCACAAAACTTTGAGAAAATTCATAAACAACCCTCTGTGGTATAGTGGAGATCTAGAAGAGATTTTGCTTCTCTGGCTTTGGCCATTTCTTAACGATGAGCTTTTCACAGCTAGATGCAGGACTTGATATCACATACGTAAGATGCTGAAGTGTGCTGAGATTATGTCACATGATGGATATTGGAACACAGACCTTCTACATAATCAGAAATGCACTTTTGATGAGAAAGAAGGGCAGCTTCAAAACCAATCCTGTCATTTTTTTATTCTATTTATTCTACTGTGGACTATACTCATATTTTTCTCACCATCTCAGTTTGCACACACTTAATAAATCCCTCCCCAAGTACTTGAAAACCTAATTTGCATGTCGGATAACTTTCACTTGTAAATGACAAACTGTTGGGAGATCATCTGAGTATGATTTGGTTTATGATAAATTCAAGTTTGTAGGCCAACAATTGGCTTTCTTTGGATATTGTTTTTGTAATCTATTTGTTGTTGCTACTGCCTGTGCTAGATATATCATCTTTTCATTGACCTGATAACTAACTTGATTGTTCTCAAAAGTTAAGCCTTACAAAATCTTTTATGCAAGCCTAAAATTCAGGATTAAAATTTTCATTGGATGTTTTGCCATACAGTTAAATTCTGATTACCACTCTGTTGTCATGAACAGTGCAATGTAATTAAAACAATTGCCCAAGGCTGAAAATCTGTCAAAGAAAAAAAGGCTAATTTTTCATTATTTTCTAAAGAAAATAAAGCACAGGAAAAATGAACCACATAATCATGTTATTTTGGTCTGGAATCTTTTACTAGTGTAGCCATTCATTTAAAAACTACTTTAAGATTTTCTCTAAATCTTTTATTTTTAAGCAAGTTACCCTTTTACACACTATTCTCTTGGGATATAACCCTGTAGGAAGTTTATGAAAAGATCTCTGTTTCATATGAGTAAGAGTGTAATACAAAGTGGAAGAACCCAGTTTGATAGGCTTGTGAAGTGGAAATATAGCATATCTGGAGTGAAATACTCAGGTTTAATCCATTAGCAGCTACTTTAATAATATTTTGAAAGATTGAATGCTGTGTCTTTCTCTCAGTTACAGGTTCTGTTTCCTATTTTTCCCGTTTCACCTCAACCAAATATTCTACCTAGGTTTACCCCTAGTCTCTCTGGACTTTCCTAAAGCTCAAATTTAATATTTCACACAATACAACAGGCATCTATATATTAAGAATTAAAGCACTTTAGTTATTTTGAAGGGAAGAAAACACTGTTTAGAGTTTTGCAAAAGTATTAAATCTTATTTTCTATTTTTAATTTAATTTTAATTTAATCTAGTTTTAATATTTTGCAGAACAGCTTCTCAAGTTTGTTTAATGAAGTTCTCACCAGATGGAGAGTTTTTTGCCACTGCTGGAAAGGTAAACAAAAAAATAAAAAGAGGAAGTTCAGTATTTCCAGGAATCATTCTATCCATCTTTAAATTTTGGTAAAGGAGAATTTGGGAGAAATCTAGTTTAGTAACAAAGATTAAATTATTCACTGAGTGCTAATTTTAAAATTCTACTCTGAATGGGTCATATTTCAGTGAAAAAGCATCAGAAAATGAATAGCTGAGTGTAAGGGGAATTGTGAATAACTGCAAAAATAATATGTTAGTTATTCATCTGGTGAGAGTATATATTCAGGATTTCTCCAATAATGTGATGCACTCAATCAAAAATAACTCTTCATTATTTTCTTTGTATATGCACTTATATTCCTAACAATGTATGTTTAATAAGAGAATTTGTGTTCCCTTCTATTTGGGTATTCTCACATAGTTAATGTCAATGTTTGTAGCTAGTTTTACAGGTTATTTTGTGTGCTCAGCAAAAGACTGGTTTATCTTCAAAAGCAATAAAGTTTCTTTGTAAAATAAACAAAAAGGTTAAAACAGTCACCATCATATCTTTTGACTYCTTAAGACACTATTTGAAATTTGTTGTGAACAAGAAATTTGTTGTTTGTCCTTGGACAAACAACATTTGTCGGGTTTTGTAAGAGAATAACAAGGTAATAGTTCAAAGCAGGGGAAATTTGGGTGGTTTTGAGACACAACGGAAAAAAAGACTAATTCACAAGAATATTTTTCGTACTAATGAAGGGGTGTAACTGAATTTTTTTTTGCTGCAAATAATGCTTGGTTTTTCTTTAAGGGAGGACAAGAGTCCCATTGCTATTGGTCAAAAAGATTGTGTCACAACCTTTAGAACTCCTGTGGTAATTTCTGTAATTATCAAAGTAGATTATGGAGAAAATAGTCGCGTGATAGGATTACTGATTTTAGAAAAAGAAAAATATGCACTTCAGTCTTTACAGATGTACACAGTCATCAACTTTATACTATCAACTGAAGAATGTAGCATTCTGCAGAATTTTTAAAATGGTGACAAAGTAACAATGATCATTGGGAGTAATGCTGAGGGTAATGGAAACCTGTGGCTTAAGTATGAGTTTCACAGAATCCGAAAAGAAATTTTGAATGAATTTCAAATGTAGGAATCAAAATTAAGCAATTTGCTTAATTTGTCTGAAAAATGTGAATGGAAAACTATGCACATAAAGATCAATTAGAAGAGTGCTTAGTTTACTTGTAGTACCCTATTTTTTCTGTCTGCTTGCAACATAATAACCTCACATTCATACTAGAAGCAGAAATTCAAAGCTGGTTGAAATGAAAAAGTAATTCTTTCATACTCTTTATTTGGTGAATCAATTGTTCATTATGAACAAATGAATAAGAGCCATTTTGCATGTTATTTTTAAGTTTAACACGTTAGTTCATAGTGCTTGATTATAGAACTATGACTTTTGCTGTCCTTGAAGAAGAGAGGAAGATGTAAAAGAACAACCAAACTCCTAAAAACAGCTTGTAGATTTTTTTTTTCCAGGTATATTCCAATTAATTCCGGTGCATAATTGTGAAATACTGGGCTTTTGATGACTTTTACTCTGTATAATAAAGAAACGGGAGGTTCTTATAATCTCTTCTGTTTTTTTTTGATTAGAATAACATATTGCTGTGTGACCCATGATGTCTTTAGCTGTTTACTGGCTGAAAGAAGAATGATTGCAATCACATTTAGAGTAAATTATGACTTGTTCAAATATCAGTCTTGACAAAATGACAAACAAAATCCACAAAACTCTAGTGTTTTCTTGACAGTCAGTATTATACAAATATAATGTTTTCATGGATAATGATTAGTATTACTTTAAAAATCCACATATGAAGTTGTAGAGTGGTTGTAGTATGATGAGGAGTCTTTAAGTGACTGGGTTAATTATGTGCTTGCAGAATCCTTTGATTTTTTTTTTTTAAATTGTTTTTGGAGTTCAAGAATGCAAGTTTTTTTTTTTTTTTTTTTTTATCAAGATATAAAGCCAAGTCATCAAAACAAAGTGAACTCACATTTGGATCATATATTAAGCATACCAAAGTCAGTGCAATTTTTCAGTGCTGTTCCTATTTAATAGTTTGAGAACTTAGAAATCTTTGTCTAGATGGATATCCTAAAATTCAAAACTATGTATGTTTTTTTTTCCTCATAGGTTTCTCTCAGGTATGGTAATAAGTTACAGTTTGTGTTAACATTTGAATTCCAGCTCAATCCAGTGTAGCTTGAGATTTTTTAGTATCTATTATACAAAACTGATCTTCTCTTAAAAAAAAAAGCACATACCCACAAAGGGAAAAATGAAATCTTATATAATGTCAAGATATGTTAAAAGCTCTGCCAACATGTTCTATATTTTTAGGGTTTGGATTGGAAGTTTGAAGTTTGTTTTTATTTAGTTGAATTTATTTTAGTTGTTATTTTTGTCAGGAAAATACCTTTCTTGAAGAAAAAAAAAAAAAAAAGGGAAGGGATGAAGGGAGGAAGGAAAAAAAAAGAAAACCAGAAAAATAACAGATATTGTACTTTATTGACAAATTTGGCAGGAGGTTATGCATTTCTCTTTAGTATTAATTTGGTTCTCCAGCTGGGAGGTGAGTGATTCAGTAAGCATGGGTTTTTTTGTTCTTTCTTGTTCAGGATGATTGTCTTGTGAAAGTATGGTACAATGCAGACAGCTGGCGATCAGCTGTAACACCTCCTGATGCAAGTCCAGGAAAACAAGCACAAGAAATTGATTTTTCATTTGTTTATTTGGCACATCCTCGATCAGTAAATGCATTTTCATGGAGGAAGACCAGCAAATTCATGCCACGGTTAGTAGTTCTAACAGCTTGAAGTTTGTAAACTGTCCAAGGGAGGTGAGAATACTTCAGACAAAATTTTGTGTTTTTCATGAGACTCTTCTGTTGAAGTGGCCTAGTCTGTGTGGGCAGTGGGGTATTTGTTGGTTTGGTGTCCTGTTAAAGCTGGTTTAAATTGTAGTTCCATGGCCTTTGAGCATCCTAATGCCATAAGTAATATAGGAATCAGTAGGCATTTGAATTCACTGTTTGTGTTTGATAAATGTGTGTTGTCTCTTATACCAACTTTTAAATAGAAGAATCTTCTTAAAGCTATTGAAGTACTGCTTAAATTGATTTTTGAAAATCTGCTTAGTCTGTGATGCCTAAGGGGGTTGACTGCTGGAAGAACTGTCAGCTGTTCCATCTCCTTTTAGAATCTTAGCTTAAAAGTAAATTGTTAACTTATATGAGCCGGAAATCAGAACATATGTAACAGTTCTTGCAGAGCTTAGTTTAGACTATTTGGAATCTTTGGATATATATATTATGATTATACTTCTATACAGAATTTCTGAATATTGAATCAAAATTTATGCTATATAGTTGTATAATGGTTTGACATGTTAGGTACTTAACTACTCAAGTTTCTGGATGTGTTACTTATCAAAGCCTATCGTGTATGACTCGTTGGCTGAATCTTACTGTTTTTAATTATATTTTTCCTGTTACCTAATGATACATGGCTGAGTTTTCTTTCCCTAGTGTCTATTATCTAGTAGTATCTAGTGTCTACTCATAGCTAATATCTAGTTAAGAATACTGGAAAAATACTAGAAATAATTTGTTATTGTTCTATTTCTACTCTTCTACTACATGATGCAAATGACATATTTAGACCTCTCATTTTCTTTTGTTAGTGGTGCCGTCTGCAATGTACTCCTGACTTGCTGTAAGGATAATGTATGTCGTCTCTGGGCAGAGACTTTGTTACCCAATGACAGTCTGTTGTATGGTAGCGGATACAATAATTGGACTGAAGGAGTGAACTTAAATAATTTTAAGAGAAACACTTCGAGTAAGGAACGAATGCAAAATGCATTAGAGGTAAGAAATGAAGCTCAGGAGAGTGACACATACTTTTAGACAGGGTTGTAAGTAATACCTCAAACCTTTTATCACAAATATCACAAATCTCTTTATACAAATTATGGTATAAAGTAGTGGATTTATTTTAATTTTCCCCTATATGTTCACCTAACAGAAAATGCTGAGCTGAAAGCAGTCTGTCTGAGCTTTCATATTTGAAGCTTTGGTACTCTGTACAACTGCCACCGATTTTACTCTGTACATTCTCCGATTTACTCTGTACAAAGCTGTGGAGAATGTACAGAGAGTTTTTGGACATTGTGATCCTATCTTAATATATTTATGTGATCAGTCTACTCTCTTAGGCAACTTGGCTTAGTTGACTAAATTAGATGGAAAGATAATTCAGTGAAGAAGGACTTCAGAATAAAGGTGAAGTATGGAGACAATTTTATGTTCCTGTTTAAAGTAGGGGACAGCATTAAAGATCAGAAATAACATTTGGGTAAAAATTGTGAGAGATTATTTTACATGAGTATGGTATAGTAAGAGGCTAGAATTATCAAGTGTAAAGGAATATAAAGTAGGTAATGCCAACCTAGTAGAAATCTTTCCATATGAACAGAAATTTTTTGATGCTTGTATATATAACTAGCTAAGTGGACTGGTGCTATGCAGTATATGGTGTGTGACTTTTTTAATAGTGATGTACTTTGTTTTATAAATTGAACACTTCTCAGAATATCCTAAAAGTTTTTATAAAGAAATGGGAAAGTATTAGTATTGCTCTACTGCAGACACAATGTGAGCAAAGTGATTTTTATGGGCAAATCTACCACTTACAGATGAAATCTGCTTTTTCTTTTTGCAAGGAGTTTAAAATGACATCTTATTCTTCATGCAGTTAAACCTGAGGCACTTCCGACGGGGTAGGAGGAGGTCGGGTGCTGTAGTAGCACATACTGGATACTCTCCGCATCAGCAAGATCCTCATGAAGTTCACAGGAATATTCCTCCTCATGCAAATGCACTCTGTCACTTTCATATTGCTGCCAGCATCAATCCGGCCACGGGTAAGAAACACAATAAATCATTACTACAGGATAAACTACAGTCCCTATTAGAAATGTATTGCTGCATAAGCTTAACTTGCTCAGGTATGTTTGTAAAATATTGATACAATGGTGCAAGTTCCATGGAATGATGGTTTTCTATACTGAAGATTGTAAAGTAATGTATTGCTTGAAATACATTTTCTATATAGTAATAGTGTCCTTCATTTTCTGTTGTTTTTACCTGAGATTCACTGTACTGACATATGCATGGGTATGTCCTTGTAGAAGGAGTTACAGGTTCATTGGGAATTGTGTTGGGTGGGTAAAATATATTTTATGTAGTACACCAATAAATCAATTCACAGGCTTCCTAGAGTGAGTGACAGACTTTAAAGGTCTGTAGTAACAACGCATAACTGTATTTCTGTCTCTGGACCAAACCAAATAAACTTAGACCTTCATTTGCTTTAGAAATTTAAAATTTGCTTGTGTAAAATTTACACTAAGGAAAATTTCCTGGAGGAACTAAAGCTTCTGCCTCTGTAAATCTTCTGTATGTTGAAATCATCCAGTCATTGAAAAAGTGAATAGAAATGCAATATTGAGTTTCTTTCATTAAGTTTTATTGCTATGATGTGATTTCATGTGTCTAAACTTAATGGACGATGATACCATATAAAAGTTTTCTAAACTATTCAAGTACCTTCTTAAACACAATATTTTTATTTATTTTTTTGCTGCTACTGACTCTTTTTCTAAAACTCTATGTATTCATATTTAGTTGTGATGGCCTTGATAAGTTAAAGAACCATACTTACCATATTTTCCTTCTAATCTGCTAAGCTATGTGTTCTTGTTTAACTTCAAGTTGCTTTAACAAATGTGACCAGAATTGCATAAAGCCTGCCAGGAAATAGTTTCAACTGTTTGTGCAACATCATCAATCCTATACCTACAGAGAATGTCTCAAGATCAATACATCAATTACCTCCTAATGTCTTAAAAAAGAGAGTTTCTGTGTGACAAGTCTTGGAGACTTGAAGTTGTCTTCAACAACTTCTGAGAGTTCTGCATCATCAAATGTATACAATGAGCAAATAAACTTCTTCATGTGGTTAGCATACTCTTGTACTCTTGTATACATGCACAGACAGACACACATACTGCTCATGCATTTCTGTTTATACATAATGACTAAGGGGTTTTTAATTTGGCTTTTAAAAGTCTTCGCAGTATAAGTGAGCCAAACAGCCAATTTACAGAGTGAGAATGGAAATAATTTTGGAGAAGAATCTTAAAATATTTGTCTTGGTATCTAAGACAGAGCTGTCTTTGACCTTTTTTATTTTTATTTCTTGTTTCTAGTTTAAGTAGTTCAAAGGTATCACGAATGTGAAGAAATGAATTGGAATAAGAAGTATTTTGTCCCTCAGGAGTTGGAAATTATGTAATGCGTGAATAGTAAATAGAAGGAGATGAGAACAGGGAGACTTTTAGGTGTGAATTAAATATAGGCTGAGCCTTTAGCTATTGCCATATGACCAGTTCAAGAAATCACAGTATATCACCTAGCCTTTCTTTTTTTTTTTTTTTTTTTTACCACACTAGGTGAGATGATATGACTGATCAGTTAGATACCCATTTTTGTCACTTCCTTTTTTTTGACACTTCTTTTTTTTTTAACAACAACCTGTCACACCAAGTAGCATCATATGGCAATGTAAGTTGTTAAGGGGATGGATAAGAATCTGAAACCTTGGCTATGTGATAATGTTACAGAACACATATCTGGTCACTGCATTAATTCTGCCTTACCATCATGTATGATTGTTGGTATCAACAAAGAACTACTGTTGCCTTTTTTCTCAAGTAAACTTCAGCAAACTATGTTTTGAACTGAGCTGCAGTAGTAAAAGCAAGGTAAGCTAATCTTTTGTTGACAATGATGACAATGACGGCATTACCAAGAATATGTAGCCCAGGGTCATATAATAACCTTAACATAAATATGGCTGAGAGCCTCCCTTAGAATATGTTTGTTGTGCACACCATCTTGTGTATAGCAGCCAGAGTAATAAAAGTGGATGATGCTGAAAGGGATGGCAACTAGCAATACACTAAACTTCCAACTGCATTTTTTTTCATAGTAGAACTTCTGCTTAAAAACTCCTTTCTTAAGGTGACTTTTTGTGCTGTTCAAACTACATTGTTTTGAAAAATATTTTTAATATCTCTTCTTGTAGATATTCCTCTACTTCCTTCTATCACATCTTTGAGTCTTGGAGAAAATGAAGAAAAAAATGGACCTTTTGTTGTGCATTGGCTAAACAATAAAGAGCTTCATTTTACTTTATCCATGGAAGTATTTTTGCAACAACTTAAAAAGAGTTTGGAACATCACTCTCCTGAGACCAACGCTGAAGAATTTAATCAAGTGGATAGCAAATCAGAAGAAGGTAAAGGCCCTCGACCTTCATGCTATGAAGTAATACTTAATATTCTTCAGTGTGAAATAAGGGTCAGGTAACAAAGTATTATAAGGATGCATATAGATTACAGTGTCGTTTTTGTGCATTTCCTTCCTTAGTAATGAAAGTACCTAGATAGCCTTTTATATTCTTAAAAATTCTGAATTTGTTAAACATCTTTTTCTTTTTTGTTTGTTTGTTTTTTGTTTGTGTCAGAATGTTGTGCTGAACACTGTCACCTTATATTTTTAGCTGGACCTGAAGGCTTTTGCACTGAAGTGTGTCCTTTTAATGTCTTTAAGGAAGCTAATAAAAATCTTAGACCTAGAATATTTGTATTTAACATTAATGCATCCTTAATTTAAATACTTTTATGATGCTATATAAACTGTTTATTTAATCTTACATTTTTGGGAGATGACTGCATTTGTTCTAAGTGATTTGGAAGAAGCTTGAAAGTTGCTCCATTGTCTGCTGTGTTTCAGCATGTGAATATATATCTGCATGTGTTCTAGAAGCTGTTGAAAATGGAGCTGAACTGAAAGGAATCCAAGAGAAGGGAGAATTGGGTGGTGAGAAAACAACTCCAAGTTCAAGCTTTGTTCCTTTATCCTCTGCAATTATTGATCATGAAATTGAAGTACTACTTTCTGAATGGAATAAAAATGCTGATATGCTTTTCAGTATACATCCTATGGATGGTTCATTACTAGTATGGCATGTGGACTGGTTGGATGAATACCAGCCTGGCATGTTTCGCCAGGTGCAGGTACTTTATTTTTTCAGATTATTCTTTGTTACTCAATGAGAAGTATGCTGTGAGAATAACCTCAATTTTTTTCCTTTTTTTTTTTCTTCTCCTAATTTCTAGGTGTCATTTGTATCAAGAATTCCAGTTGCATTTCCAACAGGAGATGCTAATTCTCTTTGCAGAAGTATAGTGATGTATGCTTGTACCAAAAACGTTGACTTGGCTATTCAGCAAGGCAAACAAAAAACCCCTGGCCTTACGCGATCCTCTTCTATGCTTATATGTTCTGGACACAGTAAATCAACCAACAGCTTAAAATTAAGTATCTTCACTCCCAATGTTATGATGATTTCCAAACACGCAGATGGGTCTCTGAATCAGTGGTTAGTGAGCTTTGCTGAGGAATCCGCTTTTTCAACTGTACTCAGTATTTCACATAAATCTCGATATTGTGGTCACCGTTTTCATCTTAATGACTTGGCGTGCCATTCAGTATTACCATTGCTGCTGACAACCTCACATCACAATGCTCTGAGGTCACCAGATGTTGAGAATACAAAACAGACAGGTGATTCTTTAAAATCTCAGGAGTCACCATTAAGACATCAGAATAGAGGCAATACAAGTGTAACATCCCAGGATCCCAATGCAGTTTACAGTGAGCTTATTCTTTGGCGAGTTGACCCTGTTGGGCCACTGTCCTTTTCTGGTGGAGTTTCTGAACTTGCTCGGATCAATTCCCTCCATGTTTCTGCATTTTCTAACGTTGCATGGCTCCCCACGCTTATACCCAGCTATTGCCTTGGTGAGTTTAGTTTCCTGACTTCTTGTTATAGAGTAAAACTATTTTAGCCTAAAAATGCTTTAAAATAGGTGATACAGATTTATTTGAAAGTAATCTTAAGAAGTGTTAAAATCAGGCCCATTGTTTTACAATTTTCCAAGGTACTGGTGCTTTAAACTTGTGTGTCCTTCCATGAAGACTTATGATGATCTTTCTTATACTCTTTTATATGTGTCATTGTGTACTTAATATCTTAAGAGCTAACACAATGCAATTCTTAAATGCTAGTGTATATGTTAGGTTATGAATATCTCAACAATTATTGCAGAATAATTATCAACACTCAACACAAAGAGGAGGATTTTGCAGGTAGTTCATAAATGGAATTCTGATTTTCTGTAATGTTATTTCCCTAGCACAGCATTAAAATTTATAGTTTTCACTTTCACTACTAGAAACTAGTAAGAAAGAATATTTATTATTAATTATTGTTATTTATTTTTTATGTTTTTGTCTTGATATTTTCAAAATGGTCTTTGCCCTAGGAGAGTGTTTGCTATGTGTGCACTTTGTGCATTTATGTTTTTCAGGTGCGTACTGTAATTCTCCAAGTGCCTGCTTTGTGGCCAGTGATGGGCAGCATTTGAGATTATATCAAGCTGTAATAGATGCTAAAAAACTTTTGTGTGAGCTCTCCAATCCTGAAATTTCTGTAAGTGAAACAAGTTTTTGGAGGCTGTAACTTAATTCTATAGTATGAGTTTCTGGCTTGCTGGCAAGCAACCAGATTTGTGGCAGAGGGTTCTGCAGACTGTGATAGCTTAGCTCTGCTTGTTAAATCAGATAAGATGATAATACTTAGCCATGCTCTGTTCCGTTAGTCTTGCATACGGCCATGCTGTCCATGCTGTCCACTCTTGATCATAGAGTCATGTTGGTTCGTGTTTGGGAAACAGCTGTAAAACACTTAGGCCACATGGTGTAATAATTGAGTAAGAAACACAGTACTGTGTGCATCCTAAATAAAGGTGAAATTCTATTGTAGAGTAGGGAAAGGACAACAAGCTGCTATTTGTGGTGTTTTCCAGGTGAGACATGGAAGTTCTTGCAAATTTGTAGCATCTGAACATAATGTGATTCTTGGGGAACCAAGAATGCTATGAAATTTCTTACTTAACTGTAAATACAAAAGTCTGAATTAACAAGACTCTCACAGCTCTTTTCCTTTGTTTGGCAGAAATACGTTGGTGAAGTTTTTAACATTGTAAGTCAGCAATCTACTGCCCGTCCAGGATGTATTATTGAACTGGATGCCATAACAGAGCTTGTAAGATCTTTTGTGTTCTTCCTATTACAGCTATCTTGTTTAAAATGTGTTTAAAAATACTTAAGGTGCATACTTGCTTTGAGTTTAATACTCATAAATGTAGAAAATTGACTAATGAAACTGCTTCTTATCAAGAAAGCTTTTTTTTTTTTTTTTTTAAATAGCATGGAAGGAAAACACAGTTGTTTCATGTTTTTCAAGAAGACTTTATTTTAAATAACCAGGAAAAGGAAACACTTGAAATGAAAAGCAACTTGTCAGAGTCTGGTAAAGAAATCTTTTTCCTCTGTAGAATGTAAATATGTAATACCTGATCTTTGACATTTGTTCTGTGAAAAAGAAACTTTGCATTTCAAGATCAAGGATATTTATCTAAGAAATAAGATCTTCATATACCAAAACAGTACCATATAGTCTAAAATTTGGTTAAGTGACTTGTCGTATATCGTACAAAGCATTCTGTCGCTGAAGGCCTTTTAAAAGTAAAACCTGTAACTCTGGGGTATGACATACACAAAACTTTTTTTTCTTAAACATACACATACACACAAATACCTGTGCATACATTCATTTACTGTAAAATATGATATTCTAAATATTATATGATTGTTACATAACTAATTTTAGAATATATGGTTCTATACATCTTTGGGCAGTTACTAATTGTACTGGAATAAATGATTGGTTCTCCTTGGGTGAAGTAGGTTAATGGTTTAGTTATTCAGGCATCTCAGTGGTTCAAAGTTCTCAAACAATAATTTTATTCTATATCTTAAAACAAGAGTTAGAATAAAATGGCAAACTGTGGTAGCAATAATTGGGAGTTGTAAAAGAAAGGCTGAAAAAAGAGAAAGGAACAGCTTCATAATGTTGAAGGTAATGATATGGTACAAAGAACTTATTTTGAAGATGGGAAATCTTGGGGAAAGTGACCTGATCTATATATAAATGTTGAATTCTTAATTAGTTACTGCTGCTCAAGAGATGGAGTAAAGGGGATAAATCTATGAAAGTGTTAGCCTAACTCTTTGAAGAGGTAAAAAATGCATATGGAGTGCTGGAAACTCTATGTTTGGGGTCGTAAGGAACTTCCTTTGGTGCTATGGAGAGAGAGTGACTGGAAAGTGTCTCAAGAAATGGACTCCTGCTGGCATAACAACTCATACCTTCTTTTTTTTGATGGCAGAAACAGTGTATAGCACATGGTTTTGTTACATAGAATCCTCATACTTCTTTT
This sequence comes from Eudromia elegans, assembly GCA_003342815.1. Classification (NCBI taxonomy): domain Eukaryota; kingdom Metazoa; phylum Chordata; class Aves; order Tinamiformes; family Tinamidae; genus Eudromia; species Eudromia elegans. The sequence goes on from PTEX01000065.1 coordinate 3,117,923, forward strand.
GTTTCCAAGACTAGTCAATCTGGTTGAGCTCTGTTGAAAGGATCTATTCATTAGACCAACCTGTGCCCTACCCAACTGTTGACATGGCATTGTCTAGCTAGATGTTATTTGTGTAGTTTTTATACATTAAACATAACAGCTGTAATCTGCCATACCAAATCTCCATCTAGCTCACTGTTTTACATTTTACACTGGCTAGTAACAGATACCTAAGGAAGTGTAATAGAGAAGGACAAGCATGCGGAGTTGTTAATATTTTCTGCTACTTGCCCTAACTTGCTATATAATATTTTATCTTCTCTAACAGAAAATATTGACAATTCAAAATATACACACATATGAATGTATATGTCCACACGCCTATAATCAGCTTAAGAGTAGTGCTGAAATAGAGAGGAGGAAGGACCATGGTTGTCGCTATAAATTATGTAACAGTCAGATATAGCCAAACCATTACATTTGAATCATTTGAATATGATAGTTTGCAAGCCAATAGAAGTCAGTGGTATGTTTGTTTGAATAACCTCCTATGATCTCTTGTTCTGAATTTCATCAGGAGGCCAACATAATGGATTTTCTGAAAAATTCTACTTAATAGTAATAGAGTATACTCGAAGCCACTCATTACTACACATGTGGCACTTACACTTGAAGTCAATTCCCGTCTCAATAGGTAAGCTAATTCATTTTGCATATAGAAGCAAAAAAAAAAAAAGATTTTAATTAAACCTAACAGTTTGGATATAATTTGCCTCTCAATTACAAGTTTTTGTTCTGCAATTTTAAAGTTTATACAAGTTCTGAATTGTGATACGGTCACTTTGAAGCACCTAGGCATCAGAAATACAATAATGAAGAGTTGTCTTCTTCTGGTTCTCTGTGAAGCTAACATAAAATCTTTGCAGTAAGCTAAGATACACATGAGTAATTTTGTGTCACCATCTAAAAATTAAGGAAATTCAGTATTAGCTATAAATCAGAAGAATCTGTTCTAATGCATGGTTTATTGCTTAAACTGTATTCCTACTCTAAGTGAACTGAAGTTTTTTTTTTTTATGAAAAGAAAGGAAAGTTTCATGTCCTATTGTCTCTAAGATCTTACATGTTAAGATTTTAAGATCTTACAAATATTAACAAAACTATTCTGGAAATACTTTTATTCAATTTGAATAAAGACTCTGAGTTTGCTTTTAGATTTAACTAGCTGGTGTTATTTTGTGCCTCATGAGTATTAATTTCAGATATAAATATTCAGCACTTTCTGTTTCTGGTTACAATTTGATTGCATTAAATCTGAAAAATGTTTAAAGTTAGAATTTGAAGCAGTTCTGGAGTGTTTCTGATTATTTAATGTAGGAGGTGTGCTATGCTAACACTTTTCTTTGAATGTAAATTCAGCAATAATTTTTATTATCATGAAAGTAAAATTTTTAAGTCTGTAGTTTTATCCATCTATTTGTAGTGTTAAAAGAAGTTATTTGTATGTTAAAAGAAGTATAGCTTTACCAATAAAAGCTTTTTTTTTTTTTTTTTTTTTTTTAGATGAAAAGATAGATGTAAATACAGGTGAAACGGCAACACAACAAGAAGGATTGTGTTGTTCACCAGATCTGGAGAAAATGCAGTCACCTTTCACTCAGAAATATCAGGCTTGTAAAGCAAACCTTCAAAGCACAAGCCGGCTTACTCTTGCTTCAAAAATGGTATATAGTCAAGAGCTGAATTTGCCAGAAGGAGTGGAGATTATAAGTGTTAAGCCATCCGCAGGTTTGTAATTTTTAGAAAGAAGAAAATAAGGAATCATTGCCGTTCTGTAGGTTTGTTGACAAAACAGTAATTCAATATTTATAACTAGAACTGAAAACTTGCAACTGAATCTGAAGGGCTTGATAAAACACGGCGCCTGACTCTGTATCTGGTTCCTGAAACTAATAATAATATACAGCAATTTATTCTATCAATAATAAAATTTATAGCACCACAAGTTTGTTTTTGCAAACCATCATGAAATTTTATTTGTGGGATCCTCTCTTAAATTTCCAGGCTTTCATCAGCAGTCTTCATAAAATATTATCAGTTCTTCAGATTTTTGAGATAGATATTTATCTGGTGGGAAGAGACAATAAATGTCTATTAAAATCATGCCATTGAGAATATAAATGATGATTTTATTTTCTCTTACATTCTAAAAATTGGCATCTAACAAGTTACATGTTTTATCCTTGCATATTAATGTTAGCTCCTTTCTAGAGAATCAATGAGAAGTAAGGTAAAATGAGTATTTCTGTCATCTTGTGTTTGGTTTATGAAATTTGTCCTGGTAAGTTTTGTGTCAGAATAGTGATGTGCTAACTAAACATAATGGTTCTTTGGTTTGTGTTCTGATATGGTAAAATGTATTTTTTCTTAGGACATCTGAGTTCCTCCTCTATATACCCTGTTTGTCATGCCCCTTATCTACTGGCTACTTCGTGCTCAGATGGAAAAGTTCGGTTCTGGAGATGCAGAGTGACCACAAAATCATCAGGTTCTTCCATGCCAGAATATAACATACACAGTGATGTTGCATATATATGGGAAGAATGGCCATTACTGATTGAGGATGGACTTAGTAGTAGTGCCATTAATGTTCCGGGAAGGCCAGTTGAAGTTAGTTGTGCTCACACAAACAGATTAGCTGTAGCATACAAGCAGACAACATGTAAGAACAGTCACCTTTCTCAGGACTTTATAATGGATGTTAGTATTTTTGAGTGTGAATCTACAGGAGGCTCCTCTTGGATATTAGAACAAACTCTTCATTTAAATGAAATAGGCACCATGTTAGACTCTACTATGAGTATTGATAGTGATTTAGTGACATACAACCGACAAGAGGTTTGTCTGTCTCATAGCGGGAGTATTATACCCAGCACTAAGCACTTGATTCACTTAGACTGGATGTCTAGGGAAGATGGTTCACATATTCTGACAGTGGGTATTGGATCAAAATTATATATGTTTGGACAACTCTCTGGGAAGATGCAAGAACCAAATGGTAAAGAACCTGTAGCAATCTCTCACACTGGCAGTTTTAAGACTTCAGCTCTTTCTCGGTTTGTTCTGCTGCGTTCTGTTGACTTGATTTCCTCCGTAGAAGGGTCACCACCTTTTCCAGTCTCCTTGTCTTGGGTGCGAGATGGTATTCTTGTAGTTGGAATGGACTGTGAAATGCACGTTTATTCTCAGTGGCAAACTCCTTCCAAGCAGGAACTACTTAGTATGGATTCTTGCAGTGGAAGTATATCATGTATAACAAGCACAATGAAACAAAGCCAGTCAGTTGTCTCAGATTTGCATCCACCAAAACGAACCTTGACCAGGTCTATGACAAGCCTTGCACAGAAACTTAGTGGGAAAAGAACTGCTTTTGATCTGTCTGCAGAAATGGAAGACTCTGGTCTTTTCGAAGCAGCTCATGCATTATCTCCCACTTTACCTCAGTACCACCCACACCAGTTGTTGGAACTCATGGATCTTGGTAAAGTACGTAGAGCAAAAGCCATTCTGTCCCATTTAGTTAAGTGCATTGCTGGAGAAGTTGTTGCTATAAATGAATCTGAACATAATCATGATAAGAAACTCAGATCTCTTACCATCAGTGCTAGTGGAAGCACTGCAAGAGATCCCAAAACATTCAGCAAAATGGAGAACACAGACTACATTGAAATAGACTCAGTTCCACCACTGCCTTTATATGCTCTACTTGCTGCCGATGATGATTCCTCTCATTCAGAAAGGTCTAATAATCAAAATAATCAAAATAAAGATACAACCAATGACAATTATGAAGATCTTTTTCACAATTCTGTTGTAAGTACAGATGAGCTTGTTATGAGTGATGCAGATGAAGATAACACAAAACCAAAGGTCATTGATCTTTCTCAGTATAGCCCAACTTATTTTGGGCCAGAGCATGCTCAAGTTCTTTCTCGTCACTTGCTTCATTCGAGCTTACCAGGTCTCACTAGAATGGAGCAAATGTCACTGATGGCCTTGGCAGATACAATTGCTACTACCAGTACTGACATTGGAGAAAGCAGAGACAGAAACCAGGGTAAGTTTTCTCTCTTAAATTAGATGTAATACTATATTTCACGAACTGTATTTGGAAGATTTTCTGTTACTTCTGATTTTTTGGGGTCTTATTGAAGCATGTGATAATTTTGTTTCATAGTTTTGCTTGTATTTGCTGTGCCATTGAAGGTTTATGTAAAGTTTCTTGAGACTTTTTCAAAAAATCAAACTCACTTTCAGTAATTGCTCATGCAATTGTTTTCTTTTAATTCAGAGGTCATAGTTGTTTTTCAGTCATCTCTTAAGAAAAAACTTAAAGAGCCAATATTAGTTGTTCTCTCTCTGGGAAAAAGGAGAAAATAGATTTTCTCATTTGATGAAAAGCACTTTTCCTGTGTACGGCTTTTGCTTATTTGTTTTCCTAAAACAAGTAAATTCACTATGTGAAGTTGTAAGGTTCTCCTCTTGTATTGAGCAGAGTATTTCTCATAAACTTCCACACTTAAATATTTAAAATTATCAGCAGTCATGGAACTAAACTATGGAGCTAAACTATTTTTAATGATTTATCTTAAAACGTTTATGAACATGTTTAATTCCAGGTGGAGAAACTCTTGATGAGTGTGGCTTAAAATTTTTATTAGCAGTTCAACTTCACACATTTCTAACAACCTCACTCCCTCCTGTTCATCGAGCTCAACTGGTTCACCAAGGTAACTAGTGTGTTTTGTTAGGTCATGTGTGAATCTTACACAGTGGAGCCGCCATGAATAGGATTGCTCTGTTGTTGATGTGCCTCTGCGGAGTTAATGAGAAAATTATGGTGGGGTGTGTTGGGGTTTTCTATCCCACCTCAATATAGTATTGTTCAATATGAATGAATGACAGCATAAAATACCTGCTACCCCTCAGCTGAGACTTGAGCTTGCCAGCATGCTCACATTGGTGAGCCAACTCTCTGCTGGTGTGCTTTTATTTGCACTACACCTCAGCCTTCTGCTGTGCTTGGAATTGGTGAGAGTTCCTCCAAGGCCCCTGCACAGTTGCAGTTTGGACAGCTTCTGTACAAAGCAGTATCTTCTAGCTCTCACTGAATTGCAGTTTGATCCATAGACACTCATGTTGCTGCTTAATAAACTTCTTGGAGACTTCTTGGAGAATTTATCTTCTCCAAGTCAAGTATTCTTTTCTTTTTCTGATTCTCTTTTGCACGCCTATACTGTTTCTATACTGTTGAATAATCCCAAATTTTGCATTCTTTAAGTCATTCCAAATCATAACAGTGAAGATAATTTTCACAACTTTAAAGAGTTAAATTAGGTGGTTGCACTTTGTATGTACATAGCTACATAGCTAATCTTAACACCTCATAAGAAGTAGATTTTGAGCTTTAAATAGTCACGCTGTTCCTTGAAAAATGTGTAAGGAACAGTTTGCCAGTGAAAAAAATGTTTCAAGGCAAGTTCTTGATTATCTCGTATTCTGCAATCTGATCAGACCCTTAAAAATCCAAGATAAACAGTTTTGATCTTTTTCCCTTCTCTACTTCCTGCGTCCCTTAAATTTATGTCATGAATTACTGTAATAGTGGATCTTTTTCTATATACCTGCTTAATATATTCTTTGCCTCTCTTGTCCCTTCTCTCTCTTGCTATAATGGCTGATTATCTAGGCTTGTCTACTAGTCATTTTGCCTGGGCATTTCATTCAGTAGCAGAAGAAGAACTACTGAGCATGTTGCCTGCAATGCAAAAAGGCGAGCCAACATGGTCAGAACTCAGAGCTATGGGTATTGGATGGTGGGTCCGAAATATCCGTAGCTTGCGGAAATGCATAGAAAAGGTAAATACAATATTCTGGAGCAAAATGATATTTTTTTTTCAAACAGCTTTCTTTTTGTGTTTGATGTCTGTGAATATAGTGATGAATTATAAGCTAGAATAAGTGTTTCTGAATATTTCTTGCTACATTTGAGGTGCACATATTCTATTGTATATACATAACTAATTTTTTTATGTTAAGTTTTTATTTCTTCGAGTTTATTTAGATTTCACATTCCAGTCTGAAGTACACTTTGAGTTTTTAAATACTTTGTTTTTAGGAGTGAAGTATAGAGGCCTGACTGTGATTGCTGAATACACAGTTTTGCCCAAATAAGGTAGTTTTTGTTTGAAGCTTCCTTTTTTAATAGCAGGGTCTCTCCTGATCTAGGAAACAAATTGTGGAAAAAATCTCATTATAAACAGTAGAAAAGTGGTACTACCATATGTGTGCTACCATATATGTATGGTGCATATATATAAGTTTTTTATATATATTTTTATATATAAACATGCATATATTTATATATAAGTGTATTATAAGTTAATACACTTTCATGTCAAATCTTGGATTATTCTTTATTTGGAGATATGTCTTAACTGTCATAGATGCTAGTAGGTTAGGTTTACTGATGTGCTTGTTTTAAGATCTCAAGCAGTAGTATCTTCCACATATACACTTATTTTGGAGGTCTAGTGAAAAGAGGGATCACTTATCAGAGTATATTTCAGCACTGAGATATATGAGATGCAAGACGTACCAGAAATGCTATTTAAAGATGCTTTTAAATTTTGGTGAGTTTGTTGTTGAACTGTCTTCACAGGTGGCTAAAGCAGCCTTTCAGCGAAACAGTGATCCACTTGATGCAGCAATTTTTTACCTTGCAATGAAAAAGAAGGCTGTAATCTGGGGATTATACAGGTAGGAAACATGCAGGTTCTTATATGGAGCTTCATGGTGTTCGGTCTCGTTCATGGTGAGGTAGCAATAGGTTTAAAAACTATTGATTCAAAGAAATACAAATGCTCTGTTTCTAGAGCTGGATGCATGAATTTTAGTCTCCAGTCTACTGTAACCTTCATCCATTCCATAGCTGTGGGTTATATCTAGGGGACTGCCTGTCCTTTGTGTGGAAAACAATATGTACCTTTTAGACAAGTAGCACATAAGTAAATTTTATCATAAATTTAGAGGACTCGATTAAGGTTGGTTTTCAGTTCAGCATTTCATAGTAATGTTCAAATTCTCAAGTATTTTAAAAACATAATTTTCTCTGAAGGACTCACTTGGAACAAATGAGCTCTGTATAATGTATAAGACTGTATTTTTCAAAGATTCTGTAATTTTACATTAGAATTATTTCTAATACAAAAACATTAGATTTTATAATTAATATTTCTTGTTCTTTTCTGAGGAAATAGATTCTTATATAACCAATGTTGTAATAGCTTCTTTGCTTCTTATTGAAGTGACTTGTGCAAAATTTTACTGGTATCTGAGGAAATCAACAGCCGAAATAATTTACTAACATATATAATATGTCCATTGTGTTCAATCTGCAGGTCACAAAAAAATACTAAAATGACACAGTTTTTTGGGAATAATTTTACTGAGGACAGGTGGCGTAAAGCAGCATTAAAGAATGCTTTTTCCTTGCTTGGCAAGCAGCGTTTTGAACATTCCGCAGCATTTTTCTTGTTGGCAGGACACTTAAAAGATGCAGTGGAGGTAATAAAATGAACTAAATTTCTAAGAGGGTTGTATTTAATGTTCTAAAATGATGAAATGACTGACATGCATGGGAAATATTTTGATTTGAACTAGTATGACTTCTGAAGGTTCTAGTTTATGTTCATTTTCCCCTCTGCTCCCTCATGTCCTTCATGTCAATGGTAAGTACAGATCCTTGATATTTGCCTATTGGTTATATTTTGTTTCTTTCCAAAAATCCTATGATTAATTTTTCTATAATAAGATCTGTATACATTAATTTGCTTTCAGACACTCTCATCTGTCACATCTGAAGGTAACAGATTTGCTTAGGAAGTTCCAAATCTTAAAAAAAAAAAAAAAAAAAAAAAAAAAAAAAAAAAAAAAAAAAAAAAAAAGAAAAGAGAGAGAGTATGTCAATGGTATGCGTGCACCAAAAAAAAAAAAGTAATTTTGTGTCTGTGTATAGAGATACAACAATTAGAAGGGAATTCAGCTGTGTGTGATAATGGAGAATTTGTTTTGTGAATCTTCTTATTCAAACTACGGCGTTTTAAGAGGTGATGTGTGCATTGCTGATGATGATTTATTATTGAGGCTAGATAATTTCAAAGATCCAAAGCTTATAGTGAGTAAATACTAGTTTAGATCTTGCATATAACAGTTGGGCATATCTGTTCTGTCTGCTTCCTGCTAATTTATGTTATGGACTTGAGATAAATATTTTTATTGGCTGAACAAGTTTGTGTGATCACTTGAACCAGCAGAGAAGTTATAATACTTGGTTTTGTAAATGTATTTTTAACTAGGTCTGCCTTGAAAAACTGAATGATGTTCAATTGGCTCTTGTAATATCAAGACTTTATGAGTCAGAATTTGAAGTATCCAGTACTTACAAATCTGTACTACAGAAGAGGATTTTGGGGAGTGCGTCTCCTGGAAAAGATAGCTCAGGAAATATGCATTGTGATCCTTTTCTACGAAGTATGGCTTACTGGATTTTAGAAGACTATGGCAAAGCTCTTGACACGTTGATTAAACATTCTGTTGGAGATGAATGTGGTAAGACTTATAAATATTTTGGCTGTTGAGTTGATTTTTAACTGTTCATGCATTTAGGTAGAACTGTTGTTAAGTATAGTCTAAATGATAGTATCCTGCACAGTTGTTCACCACTGCTGAGAAATAACTGTAAAAAAATTATACATTGCTACAGTATTAAATATGATTTTCTTGTGATTATCTGTACAGCATAAATGAGTACTAAATTTGTCCTTTAAATATGAGACAATGCCATAGCAGTTTTTCCCTTAGGAACTTGAAAATAGCGAGATAACTAGTTAGTCACCAATTACTGATAATTGATAACAATCAATTATAATGTAAGAAAATACAATGTACATACAAATATAACGTAAAAAATGTTTCTGACTGCAAAGTTACCCAAAAGAGTCTCGGAGACATGCTCTTCTGTAGTAATTAGTCATTAAGAAGAGTTGATTAGAATCATACAGAAGGCACAGAAAAGATGATTTTGATATTTAGTGTGGCACTATTTAATTTTCAACTTGACCACATCCTCATCTGTAAAACCTGTGTTAAATGTTACTAATTTTTATTTAAGCAGTTCAATGACTTGTTTGTGGGATTTTGCTTTTTTTTAACTGAACAGTTACTTTTTTTCAAGCACTTCTGTATGTGTAGCTAGATGTGTCGTAATTCTAGACAACAATAAGAGTGTGTCTCAGCTAACCCAGATTCTTTGATAGCTATGTGAATCATCATATGCTAATTCTTACAGCTTTTCAATGATTTTCTGATCATCCAAATTTAAAATATCAGAACAAGATGGTAACTGGCATTCTAGGCTTGTTTCAGGCATGAAAGCAAAATCTGTAGGTATTGCACTGGTACCTACTTCATTTGCTATGTGTAATGAGGTATTAATAAACTTGTGTCTTAAGGATTTTCCAGTTTTATGAAGTGATACTTGTTAAGAGAGATTAAATGAGAGAGACTAATCCAAAATTTATAAAACAGTGTTTTCTGAGGTAAAAGATGTTAATACAATGAAATATCAATGACTTAGCAATGAAGATGTTAGAAATCTAAATTTTGAACAAGAACACTGTCTGTTCTTGACTGAAGCAGATATAGTCTGACTGCAAGGAAATCAAGTGATAGTTGTTTCAAGTTATGGGTCTTGCATGCTCGTATTCAAGCTCCTGAAGTGTTTTTCTTCTCTTTAGTAAGGATTAGATCTTTAGTAGGGATTAGATCTCTCCGTGTCCCACCCCTGCCCTTACAAGCGTACCAGTGCTAGAAGTGAAAAGGGAAAAGCAGTTAAGTCAACAGCAAAATGGACTTAATAACCTTCTGAGGAAGATAACTTCAGAAGGATTATTTCATACAGAATTATATATTTTTCTCATGATGTAATGTCTTTTCAGATGAAGGAGAAGGCTCGTCAAACTGTAACCCTTCAGTGTTTAACTTCTATAACTACCTAAGAACACATCCTCTCTTGCTGAGACGTCATTTTGGCTCATCTGATGCATCCTCCACACGCATTTGTCTAACAGTAGAAAATGGATTAGCTGACAAAATCAACCTAGGGGAAAGACGACTGTTTTTCACTACTGCTTATGCTCACCTAAAAGCTGGTTGTCCTATGTTGGCTTTAGAGGTATTGTCAAAGATGCCAAAAGTAGTTAAGAGGTCAAAGCCATTTTGTATCTCACCTAGTTTAATGGATACCAGTAAAGACTCTTCACCATCTTCTCCAGTTAAAGGGTTGGAAATGAAAGATCTGTCTTCAACTGTTGACTGGTCACAGCCAGTGCTGAACGGTCTGGGGTCATCTTCAGATTGTTCATCAGGAAAGCATTCTAGCTCAGCTCTTTCTTTTGACTGGAGTCAGCCAAGTCTAGTATTGCAAGATGAACCTTTGGAACTACAGTGGGACAGTGACAAAGATGATGAGAGTGAAGATTCCTCTCTAGTAATGAAAGAGATAAAACCTCTGAAGAAAAATGAAAAATTAGATGAAATAAGTTCTAGCTATACAGAATCTTTTAGTGCAATTGATGAAAAAGATATTTTAAGTCCATCAGAAGATATAATTTCAGCACAGCTGAAGTTTAGAGCATGCCTGAAAATTCTTACTGTAGAGCTTCGTACACTATCCACTGGCTATGAGGTAGATGGTGGGAAGCTGAGGTATCAGCTTTATCAGTGGCTTGAAAGAGAAGTAGTAGCTCTTCAGAAAACCTGTGAATACAGTGCTGAAGTGGAAGAGATACAGTCAGGTATTGGTGTGATGCCAGAGGAAACTGCATTAACTGAAAATATTGAAGACTTACCTGATCAACAAGGAAATATGCTACAGAAAGAAAACTTTCATAAAAGACGTCAATGGCTTCTGAAATACCAGTCACTCTTAAGAACGTTTCTTAGTTACTGTGTACTTCATGGTTCTCATGGTGGAGGCTTGGCATCTGTCAGAATGGAATTAATTTTGCTGTTACAGGAATCTCAGCAGGTATGTGTGTGTGGGGGAGTTAAACTGTATTTCTTTTAGTTTTGCTATAGATGGTTGAATATATCTAATTGTTGTGTATACTTGTTTTATAATATTTTTTTTTTTTTCTAGAAATAGCTTTCCTGCTTTTAGAACTTCTCAAGAAGCAGTACTATCGCTCTTTCTTTTGTTTGTTTGTTTTTAGGAACAGTCAGTACAAACTCCTCCGAGCCCTATACCAGAACAAAGCTCCATACCCCTTCTATTCGCTTGCACAGCTAGTGCCAAAACAGTGGTGGCCAATCCATTGCTACATCTTGGTAACTTAACTCACGATATATTACATGCCATAATAAACCTTGACTCGCCACCTCATCCAGATACTCAAAACAACAAGGTCTGTATTTTTGTTGTGGTTATTAGGGTTTTTTCCATGTGTGATTATCTGGTTTGCTTAGTTACAAATATTTCTTTGACATCATGAAAAGTTCTTCATGGGCCTGCCTCTGACAAGTAATAAAGCTTTACAACATAAATTTTTCTTTGTAGTTCTGGCTAAAATGATGTTACAGAGGTATGTGGAACTTCTAGAGAGGGTGCAGAATAGAGCAACAAAAATGATTAAGGGATTGCAGCATCTCTCATACGAGGAAATGCTAAGTGAGCAGGGCCTGCTTAAAGTGGAGAAGACTAAGAGGGGATCTGATAAACATATACAAGCATCTGAGGAGAGAATGTGGGGAGGATGGTGCCAAACTCTTCTTGGAGGTGGCCAGTGATAGAACAAGTGGTGATGAGTGCAAATTGAAACACAGGCAGTTCCATCTCCATATGAGGAAAAACTTCTTTCCTGTGAGGTCAATGGAGCCCTGGAACAGGTTGACAGAGAGGCTGTGGAGTCTCCTTCTTTGGGAGTCCAATGTCCACTAAGAAATGAGGCCATTCTTGACATGCTGAATCTTCATTCCTACGAATTGAGAGAATTGCTACTTGTGACTGGATACTTGTCCAGGATGACATCTGTTATGTACGGAAAACATATTGTACTACGCTGTCAGTGTCACATTTGCTTTTATGTCAATATCATTACAATTTCTCTATTATCTGTATTTTCTCTTACATCAAATAAAATTATTAGCATTTAGTCTGCACTTATATATGTTTAAGGTCTGTATCACTAATGGCTATTCATTTTAAAGTGTAATCTATAAAATTTTGTCTTACAGATATACGTAATGCATACCTTAGCAGCATCACTGTCTGCTTGCATCTACCAATGTCTTTGTGATGGCCACAGCTACAGGTAAAGATTTATCAAAAGCAGATTTTAGAGAACAAACAAGGTACTGTCTTATTATAGAAACATCAAAGTATGTAGTGGACTGAAAGTCAGTACTGAGTTTTGCATGCATCTAGCAAGGGTTTGAGTATTTTTAAACTTCTTGTTTTGTTTTATTTTTATTTTTTAATAAATATGACATCTGTGTTCTTTGTTTCACAGTTCATTACAAGCAAATCAGTTCACTGGAACGGTGTATCAGACCTTGCTTCTAAGTCAGCGTCATTCTGTAAGAACAACAAGCTTAGATGAAACTGTGACTCCCAATACATCACCTGCTCAGTGGCCAGGTATTCAAAGTTGTTTTGTTCTCTCCCCTCAAGGAAAACTTAACTGTCTTCATTTGCTGCAAGGGCATGTAGCTGTGCTGTGCACTTTCTGTTAGTGTTTGCAACACTATTGCATAAAAATAATATAAATATATATTAGTATACATATAATGACTATATTAAATATGACTATATTAAAATATAATTATTATAAATCTTACTGATTTTACAAGAAGTTGTAACCTCATAGGTTAGGTCACTTGCTGGTTCAAGCAGATTTGCATTTCTTTCATTTACTAAAAATTGTTAATGTAGGGCTATAGGAAAGGGTGAGAAAACTTTCCATCATGGAAAGTGTTCATGGCTCTCTGCTCTGTCTGCAGGCACAAATCAGTTTTACCCTCTGCAAGCACAGTTAGTTTTACCAGTCTTTTACTTTCATATACTTGAAAATGACTTGATAGCCTATCTTAAAATGAATTTGTATTCCATTGCAGCTATGACTCTAGTGAGATAACTCGTGTCTATTCACAAATAGAAAGCTTATATAGAATTAGCTTCTGATGAAGCTCTAACAGGCCCCTAGGACTTGAATACTCAAATCAGGCTGGAATCTTCACTAGTGAACCTACATTGGTTTCCACTAAAGGTAGTTGAAGCTACCCAAAAACTCTATATCAGCTTCAATTTATAGCAATAATTTTAATGTAAGTATGCTTTCATACAAATTTCACATTTTAAAAATATTTGAAAAATGTCAAGATTATGAACCTGAGCAATTGAAAGTTAGTTTGGCTCCTCACTCTGCTAAATCACAGGTATGAACTGTGCTGCATAATTGTAGGTAGTGTAACAGTTTTTGTATTTGGTGGTATGGAGTTTTTCTTTTTTGGTAGACCTTTCTGTCAGTGAATACACAAGTTTTGGGGAGAAATCAAATTGTTTTGGAAAGAAATCAAGTTGTCATCTGCTTTCCTTATTTCATTAGCTGCAAAGTTAGATTTTCAGTGAATGAGACAAGGGACTAGAAGCAGTTGTGCTTATCGTTAACACCACCTTGAAATAATTTCTGTTTTGAAACAGCCTCACATGTTTTTTGTGCAAATGGGAGATTATGATGTGAACTAGAATCTTTGGCCAGACATATTTTGACTACTTGTGTGCACTAAGTGAGATAAAAGGGACTATATCTGAAAATGAAAGCTTTTGTAGTAAAATAAAAATATTACAAAATATTCAGTACTTAAGAGGAAAACCATTTGTCAAACAATAGCTATTTTGAGTTGATGCCTATAATTAATGGATAGTTGTACTTCTATAAAGTGTGAGTACAGCATTTTATGCTTTATATTTATGCTTTAATTAGTTTAATAACTTCTTGTGAAACAAGCAGCACTGGAGAATCCATAGAGATCTTAATATTTTTATAATAAGTGCATGCAGTGTAATAATCTTAGAGAATATCAAGCTTACCCTTTCCTAAAAAAAACTAAGAGAAGACAGGATTTGAGAGACACAGGGGGAAAGTTTGATGTATGTAGTATAAAAGCTTTTTGTATCACAGTGTCTCAGGACAGGTTAAACTGACGGTTTTATTTAAGATCTGAATGCATTTTATGTTTGGGGTTTTTTTCCTTAAATTAGTGAATTTATCTCACTTTTTCTTAACAAAAGCTCAGAAGCATCTTGTATGAAGACAAAAAGCTATAATAAACTGCTAAATACAAGCAAAACTTTGTTATCTCCTAGAGTTTCCAGTTTTCTCTGAAACTTTTTTTGTTTTGGTTTGTTTTTCTGTTCTTTATGCTTTAGGGTAGTAATTATTGTTGGTGTGACTCAAAATGCCAATGAGATTATATAATCAAGGGATTGTTTGTCTTTCTCATCCCCTTGTTTCAGGTATAACGGGTCTAATACGTCTCTTGAATTCTGCTGGTGAAGAAGCCCAGCCAGGTCTCACAGTTTTACTATGTGAAATTCTAACTGCGATTTATCTTAGTCTGTTCATCCATGGCCTAGCAACACACTCCAGCAATGAGTTGTATAGAATTTTGGCTCATCCGCTTAATGACAAAATGTGGTCGGCTGTCTTTGGAGGAGGAGCTCATACTTCCAGCAGAGAACAGATACAAGTGAAGACAAAAGCTGGTTAGTTCTTTTATTTACAAGAAACTTTCAGCTTTCTTGGAAAATAATTTGACTGAGGACAGCATAAGAAATTGTTTAGAGTATTTGATTGTTCAGTAATAATTCAATCTGTTTTTAGGTCTCCAAAGGAAAAAGGTTTAAGATTTTAAAGATCTGTGCAGGTATTTTATAGAATGATACTGAAATAAAGTTTCAAAGCAGTACTGATGTTATAATGTGTGGAATTAAGCTAACTAGCACATTTTGAGTATTGTTAGAGTTTCTATATTCATTTTCAGTCTTTCCAATTCTGTCCTAACAGGAATATTACTTTTTTACAAATACAGTATGTTTTCTTTCTTCGGCAGGTAGGCACTTCCCAATGCCTAGCCCACATCAGGTAGTAGTGTTCTCCATGGAATGTGTGGGGTTTTCCAAATCCCTTACTGCCTTCAGTACTCATAGTCCTACCAAATCTTCAGGCAAGAACCTAGATATAGTATTAGGCCTCTACCTGCAGTTTGCAATGTGTGGATTTTTTTTTTTTTTGCCTATGTAGAAAGAGAGAAAAACTTCTGTTTGCAAGCCATGACATCAAAATCCAAAACAGTATCTTGTAATCATAGCAGCAATTCAACTGGACCTTTCAGAAATGGCACTAATATATTACTTCATTGAAACCAGTTTTAAGTATAAAATATAAAATCTATTTGACCATGGTTTGGAAAGATCAGAAGTATTTCACATCTTTGGAGAGCTGCTTGTTTTGCTGCATAAATATAAGTGTTATTATGCATGTGGATTTCTAAATGTTTGTTTTAGACATTTAAAAAAGTTACTTTGCTATTCAATTTTATTTATATCAGCCTATATTCAATTATGTTTATCATCCTTTAGAAAAGTGAATGCCTTTCTTTGTAAAATGATAAATTATCCTGAGGCACAGAATCACAAATACTTTTTTATCCAAGACTCTCTTTTGTGGTTTGATTTCTGTAAATCTTATATTGACTGTTCTATAAATGCCTAATCTTTAAAAACTGAAGGCTTTATAAATGCAGATTTACTTAAGCAATGGTGATGTCATATATTGCATGAAGTATATATATAAACAGTCCCATGAATCTTGCATTTTGAGGGAAAACTCAACTTAGTTAAATATAGATTTTTGTCACGTGTTTAGAAAAATATTTTAAAAATGGTGCTCTAGTTGAAAGTGAGTTCTTGGCATTGCTCTTACTGTTTTCTCTGTGGCATTGGATAAACATTTCTCAGTATTATTTTGTTAAAGTAACTGTATTTGTGGTATCAGAGCAGGATTTGACTTCCAACAATCCTTTCTGTTGGCAGTTCTAAGTGTTAGGTGTTTTTAACTATGTATTAACTAAGATGTGTTAATGTTGTTTCTAGTCTTTCAAAATGATGAGACAGTTGTGTGTTTTTAGAAAAATACTCTGACTTATCAAAGGTATGTGCTGTGCATGTTTTTCTTGAAGACTATTTGTCTCACTGCAGAATTTGTAAAATCATTTTACTAGAAAAGTCAAGAAGCTGAGATTGAGGATTTAAGGAAAGAAAGGACCTTTCCCAATACTGCATTGTAATGGTAATTGCATAGCAGAGACCAAAAATGACTGTGTGATCTCCATACTTGGAGCTGAATCCTAGAGTAGGCAGAGCCTTACACAATTTTACCTAATACATCTAAGAATCTTGAAGCAGGGGGTTGGACCAGTGACCTCCAGGTGTCACTTCCAATACATGCTTACCTAGTGCAGATTTGCAGGAATAATCTTTCCAAGTCACTCTAAATATTGAAGAATATATAAGAAAATGTAAAACCCCAGTGAAGCAGAGGAGTCATATTGAAATCAGATGTAATCCTGTGCTTTTATTGTCATCTTCGATCTACTGTCTCTTCGATCTCTTAAAGGTTCAGGAATGACGCTTGGTTAGCTGTACCAGTCGCCTGTGAAACATTCAGTCCACATTAGGTCTGTAGCCTATAGCTTTCCTATTTTCTGTTAGCTTAACCAGAAATCTTTTTCACTGGCTTTTGAGTATTTTTTGTGAAATGTATTTTTTTCCTTTGGAAAGGAGCTCCAAAGCAAATAATTCTTCATGATAGGAATTCATATTATCTAAGTATTGTGTGATTCTCTATCATGTAAGTCCTGTGCTAAATAAGTGCTCTCTTTCAATCCTGTTTACTGGTCCTTATCCCTACATTCTTTCATTTAGCTTAAAACAGTCAGTCTGGAGGGTTTGGCATAGGACTTTCCACTATATTTCTGTACTAGGCTGTAGTTGTTCTGAAGTATCACATGCTTGTTCCTCCATTTCCATCAACTTTGTTAAGACTCTATCTCATCCCACCAAGTTTAAAGCAAAAAACAGAGGACAAAAAAGCCCAGCCCTACAGGTTTTAATGCCTTTATCTCACAAAGTCTGCAAAAGGTCAAAGCCTAATGCATATACTTCTTTGAGATCAGCAGCAGTTTCCACTTGATTGCTGTCATTCCATCTCTTCTGGTTGACTAATCTCAACACAGAGACTGATACTGTTCCAGACTTCTCTGTGTCAGAAGTTTGTTTTGAATTTAATGCAGTGTGTGATACCTGCCTTTCTGTCTGGTCATTAGAGATTATGTTCTGAGACTGCAGCTTGGTTTACTTTTGTTTTATATTTTTCATTTTTCAATTACCTTTATTTGTTCTATGTTTTTATTTCCCAAAGTCCTGAAGATGCATGGTATGTTAGCTACTCTCACTTCCACCTCTCTCTTTCTGATCTATTTATACTAACATGTAACAGAGTCTGGTTGCTGATCTTAGTGCTTGTCATTGCTGTCATTACCTAAAAGTCTGAAGCTGAAGCTTCTATCTTTCCCTGAAGGATTGATTC
Source organism: Eudromia elegans (assembly GCA_003342815.1). Classification (NCBI taxonomy): domain Eukaryota; kingdom Metazoa; phylum Chordata; class Aves; order Tinamiformes; family Tinamidae; genus Eudromia; species Eudromia elegans. Next base: position 3,135,670 of record PTEX01000065.1, read on the forward strand.
TCAGGAAAAAAATTTGTCCTTGGCCTTTTTGTCTGTGCACTCTTATTGTTAGAGTATTGATGAGAGGGAGAATGTTGACCTTGGGTTCTTAGTGCTGACCTTAGGTTCCTGTTGTAACAACTGAAGAATGAGGCTAAGATTTACAGCTGTTCCATCATTGTACTTGAGAAGGCTATTTGTGCCAAACCAAAACCCAATGTCAATTTCTTCCTTTCTTTAAACTCATCATCAGGAAAGGAGGAATTTTTAAGTCTTCAATTGTTGGACTCTCTTTTCTGTTGCAACTCATGTGTGTCCACATGGCAGCGCTATTGAAACATGTACACCTTGCTCAGAAATTATCCTTGTAAATGATTTGACAGGCTAGATAAGATGATATGCTCTTCTCTATTTCTTCAGTTCTGTCTTTTGGAATACTGTGTGCCCTCTGTTTACAGAAGTCACAAGTTCAACAATATACTGTTTGTTTTACTTCTTCCAGATGGTATCATCTCTCACATGAAGAGTTCTACCTCTTGATGTGGTCCAAAAATTTTTTTTCTTTTCAGAAACAGAAAAAGCATTAAACTAGAATCAGGTTGGATTTCCTGAAGAATCTAAATGACACTGAAAATGATCAAGTTCATGCTTATTGGAGAATTACTCAGCAGCTCAGAACTGAGCTATCAGCTGTTTCTTGTTAATAGTTAATACATTCAGAAGAGTAGCCATCTCTCCACTGTGTGTGGTGGTAAGAAGTATGTCAGTGTGACACTGCGAGTATATTTTCTTTCTGTCATTTGAGTCATTAGAAGAACTTCCTTAGACTTCACGTTTTATAAAAAGCGTCACTGAAAACTGCCTCTTAGCCAGCTGACCCCAGGGCACTACCTGACCCAGGGCAGCAGTGGCACTTGACAGAATAAATATGTAGCCATTGGAAGGACTTACCTTAAAGGTTAGTTTTGCACTATATTTCATACATAGGAAGTCTTTGGCTTCAGGTCTTAGGAAAAATTGCAGATCCCAAGAAAGGATGATCCTCCAGCAAACAATCTGTTAATACATTGGTTATTCTGTTTGTTTATGTTGTTTGTAGCAGTCTAGTCTTAATGTGGCTCTTAAGTTGTAAATTTGTTTTGAGAGAGAGATACTCCTGACCAACAAAGTTAATATTTGAGTTAGGTTATTTCTCTTACCCATGCTTTGAGTGGTAAGAACTTTGGATAAATAATTTGAATTTCTTGTAATTACCAATAAGCCTGTTTTCCAGTTTTTGGTTTTAGAAAAAAAAAATAAAGAACATGAGCCAAAAAGTAGGTCTTGGTAGTTTTGTCAATTTTAGACCTCTAATAATAATTAATTTATATGAAGAAAAGATTGKTTTTTTGCGTCTTTTCTAAAGTTGAGCCAAAACATAGTTGGAACTTTTTAGAATCTACTTTTCTGTGACACTTTTTGTTTTTGCAATCTCAGTAAATGATTATGACAAACTAGGTTGGCATCCAAAAAAAAAAGAATTCTTTTTATTAATGCTTTAAGTTTGTGGACATATATTTTCAAAGACGAAGTTAGCTTCTGGAATGTAACTGTTGTTGATAAAGATGGTTTTTTGCTTTGTTTTGTTTTTGTTTTTTAAATCTAGTAGATTTCCTATAGAGTTTCACTTCAAAACATCCTGAGGGAAGAGAAAAAATATTGTAATATAAGTCTACAAAGAGGCTATAATTTCTTTGTAATCCAGAAGGTTCTGAAGGATGTGTTTGAATTTTGCTTCAACAGTTAGAAATCCATAGTTTCATTTCATTAACTAAGCTTTTTCATGCTGCAAGAATGAATGCAAAACTTATTCTAAGAACTGAACACTTTTTGAAAGTACACCTTATATATGTTAAGTAGTCATTTTGGATTTCAGATACATAATTCATACCTTTAAAGGTGTTCTGCGTACAGTCCATACAAAGTAAGGAATGATGCTGAAAAATGTTCAGTTTTCAGGATCTGTAGCAGCACTTGCATTGCATACTCAAATCCTTTTGACTTTGGCCTAGACATGCTTATATTATTCTTTTATTGAGTTGGGATTGAACCCACATCTTGTCAAGACAATAGATGGTGTCAGTTTTAGTGAAACAATTTGACACGATGTTTTTACATTTTTTCCTGATATCCTAACTTTTTAACTGATAAAAAGAGTTTAGAATAAACTTTGTTCTTAACTACTGCTATGGTTATAATTCTGTAGGGAGATATGATAAACTCTGCCATCTTACTATGGTGCTTTGCCTAACATCCAGAGGCCTTTAGAAAGAGAAATTTTGATAAATGTGCTGATAAAATTTGTCCAGAGACTATGCAGTCCTGCTGTCTTGTATTTTTTGCTTGTTTATTTGTTTGTTTTCTTTTAGATCTTCTTGATTGGTCTGTAGCTTTCTTCAGTTTTTCACATATTTATTCATAAGAAACAGAACATGTTTATTTTGCAGATTTTAGAAAAGTCTGGCTTGGTGTGACAGAGTATATAAGGAAAAAAAAATCCATGTTTGGTTGATCAAGGGTTTTTTAAGGCAGTGTAAAGAGAAAACGAACTCTCAAAACTTATACATTATCTGCTTGCTGCACTGCTGTGAGGAAAACTTGTTTAAGTTTCTCTCTTAAAAAGAAAAAAGAGAGGAAAAAAAAAAAACCTTGTCAAAGAAGAAACTTGCTACTTCAGGTAGGATTCAACAACATGATATCTGGTAACTTCACCAGCAGATTAGCAACAGCAATAAAAAACATTTTTATTTGGACTTTTTCTGCAAGAATGAGTTCATCTCGGTAAAGAAGAAAAGGTGCAAATTGCCCAAGCTTGAAAGACTTTCAGTTTATGGAAGGAACTACAAACTATGTCACACTGTACCTTCTAAATGCAGAATTCTCATGTGATAGTAGCAGTAGTAGTAGCAGCAGAAGTTCTTATATGGATCTGTGATTGCTCAGTTTAAATTGCAGCTGAGATTTACAGGCTTCAGTGTTAGATTTGACTTCTTGTGCTACTTGGGAACACTGAGCAGTTTTTATTACTTGTGTGGCCTTCCTATTTCATATCAAAATCATGGTTGCCTCTATATTACTATGTCTTTTTATTGGCCTGGCAGCGATGCAAACAGATCAGATGTTTGATCTGAAGTGTCCACACTTCAGATTTTTTCAAAACTAGACAGGTCAACAAGGTCTGGATACATCATGAAGTATTTTGTCGCGCTTGTCCAATTTTTTCAGAAATTTCCATTCACAGTGTGTTGGAATGCACATAAGGTCTTCCATGATACGGAAGTACTCTGCATACTTGCTTTCAGTTTTCAGTAAATCAGTGCTCATTACATTGTACGTAAATACAATAAAGATAGTCTTGTATAGGTTGACTACTGTAATCCTGTGAAAGATCATCAAGTCGCTACCATCAGAGTGTACATTCTTTAACTTAGAGTGCTTACCTGAATGACTAGAGCCATGTAGGTTGCTTCTATGAGTAAAGAAAATATGGTGAATTTTTCAGGGCTAATATACCTATAAAATGCACTTTTCTGTGTATTTTGAATTTTAAAATGCCCACCAGCCTTTCATGTGGTAGTGACAGTTTGTGTTGACTTTTTTAGTTTCTGGAAGGGCTATAACATTCCATAAAGTGCTTGGCACCTAATAAAATTATTCAAGATGTGCCTTGGTACCTAGTTCTCTTCTCTGGCATTCTGCTTTGTTTTGGGCTTCTGCAAGACTGCAGTCTGTTGGTGCTATGGTCTGGGATGATGATTCAGTAAGTGGAAAACTTCATCATTTTATGTATTTTTACTTATGGCTTGCGTTTTGCTTTCTTTGGGATGTTATCAGTTTGATGTGTCTGTATCATCATCTTTGATAAAACACGGTCCTCTGACATGTATTTTAAGTTTTTGAGAAAGAGAATGAAATAGAATTACTGTCTTACTCTGCCTACTATTGCTTCTGCTCTGTGAGTTGGAAAGGAGGTGAGATCTTCAAGCCATCTTTGGTATGTCAGTCTGTCTAGTGGACTTTGTCAGAAATGGAAGCATTTTCCTTTTCTTAAATATCCCATTTTTTCCTTGGAAAACAAAATTAAGCTTACAAGTAAAATTAATGGGCCCAAAGAGTATGTTCTCAATGCAAAATATGAAATAGTTTTAAGTAGAAATATTTTTAAAAATAAATTGAAAATGATAACCAGTGATCTGAAATCCTAAATGACTCTTTTTTATGAATTTGTATATTTGTTTACAATTTTTCAGAATGCAAAAAAAGACACTAGTTAAATGTATTTTGAATCTTTCTGGATCTAGAGTGATTAGTTGTACTTTCATTTGCCTTTAATATTGATACCTGCCAATGCCTAGCCTATACAGAGAAAGGATGAAAAAGAATGTTAGTAATACTATTTTAAAGTACAGCATTGTTTTTGAATTCTCGTTTGAAAAGCAACCTGCAAACTTGTTCTTGCTTATTTCTATATCATGCAACTTGTCAATTTGCAACCTACAGTCATGCTCTTTATTTTTCTGCCTAGTGTTTGACTTTATTTTTTAAGCAATTGCTAAAATCCCATACAGAGTAATGCATGTGCATGTTCTTTGTTAGTTGATGAACTCTAAATAATACAAGGAAAATACATTGTACTGGATCTCCTATGTTTTCAGCTTTAAATGCAGGTAAGTGAATTCCAAATAATATCCCTAATGGGAGAAAAGTCTATGTTAATGTAGCAGGATAAAAGAATTTCACAATATCCTAATTTCAAAATAGGGTTCAGGATGAAATACTTTCTCCAGCTTCTATTAGATGCTACAGAAATTATTTTGTAGTTCAGCTTTTGTAACTTCAATTGTGGTCAAATCTTTTTTTGAAGATTCTTAGACAATGTTTTATTCAGAAAATTAACCTAAAGGAAAAAAAGACAGCCTTTGAATTTAAGGAAGTGATTGTGCCCCTTTACAAAAAATAACCCCCAAAATCTCATAATAAATGTATTTTCTATGTGCAAGTGAGGCAATAGTAATTACAAACAGAAAGACTTTAATATTTCTTAGGGTTCACAGTTGACCTAGGGAAATATTTCTGTTATGAACATGTACGTTTTAAGTGTATTGTTCAGGTTCTTAAACAGGCTGTGTTTTTTCTTTTGTCCACACTGTTAGATCTTAGTTTTTCAAGCATCTGTCAAGACTGAGAAGTCTTCTGTGCATTTTTTTTTCTTCCTTGTAAACGAGTCTGGCTTAGCCCTGTTCGTGTGTTGATGGCTCAACTTAGTGACTATCTGTATTTAGTCTTTAGGTCTTTTTTTTTTTTTTTTCCTTACAGTTTGCTTGTCTTAGGAGTCTGTTTCTTGCTATTATTTTGTTACATTTAAGTAACATTTAAGTAACATTTAAGTAACATTTAAGTAACATTTAAGTAACATTTAAGTAACATTTAAGTAACATTTAAGTTACATTTAAGTTACATTTAAGTTACATTTAAGTTACATTTAAGT